>VZTE01000778.1:827446-858421 GCA_013397775.1 Eulacestoma nigropectus | reverse complement strand
TTTTTTTTTTGAAGTACAGCATAATCTTGGGAATTAGGGAAACTTTTAGTTGGTGCTTCAGTATCACGGCCAGCAATGCTCCTACCTCTACCCACCTGCAGAATGGAGCTTGGCACCATTTCCCACAGGAAGCTTAGTCAGCTCTGTTAAAGAAATTGCAATAGTATGGTTTTAAATTGTATGACAAAACTTAACACCTACTCTTGCAGTTAATGTAGGGTACAGTCATTTTGAAAGAATAAAGTATTTGGGGAACCCGTAACTCGAAGGGCTGAGCTGGTTTTGCTTGTAACGTCAGGGAAGCAGCACAGGTCTCATGAGCTATGGCTCTGCTGGCTCAGCTTGATTTCTAAGAAGTCTTAAACGTAGTTCTCTCATGCTCTGCAAGACTAAATAGGGTATGAATATAATCAACTATGAAGCCATTAAAGCTGCAAAGCTGTGCAGTCAGGTTCATTTCTTGGCTTAAAGCACTAGTGCACAGTTGAAACTGGAGATAGAAGGCTACAGTGGCACAAAATGCAGCAAGTTATGTCTGATGGTGAGGAAGGGGCGGTCAATAGCTAACTCATGTAAGCACAGTTAACTGTTAGGAGCCAGCAAATGTTAATTCAGGCAGCAAATGTTAATTCCGAAGCCGATTCGCCCTAATCTTGTCAAGATAAGGGGGACAAAGATCATCTCAGAAACTGCTGAATCATTCCTCAAAGGACTACGCATGCCCCAGGGAGAGAGGTGAAAAGTGCGTTGTGAGGAAGACTACTAATCTTCATCAGGAAGACCCCTGAGGAAGAAGAGGAGCCTTCCTCAGTGCGACCACCAGGACACGCAGCGCATGCGCGGCGCATATGCTAATAATATTAATGACTTCCGAGAAATAATTTGATAACCACACCTGTCCCAAAGAATGTGATGAATGTTCATGATTTAACCCATAACACTGTGTTGTGGGGAGTACCGGTGTGTGTGTTTGGAGGAGCGATCCCCCACACCCGGCGCGCCGAATAAAAGCAAATACCCGCTTCTCTGACTCTGTCTCTGAAGTGTCTCCTGGCCCGGTTTGGGCGATTCAATGGAACCTCTGCATGGGGGGTTGTTTGGTTTGGTTTGGGGGTTTTTTGGGGTTTTTTTTGGGGAGTTGTTTGATTGGGTTTTTTTAATTTTGTTTTTGTTTGGTTTTGGTTTGGGGTTTTTTATCGAATGTGTCAACTATTGGAACTAGAAATGTTTTTCAGGAGTAGGGATACCTATTTGATTTAGTAAAGATTTCATAGGCACACTTTGGAAATGCTGATGAAGAATTGGAAGAGATTTCATTGGTTTGTTGCTTTCATTTAAAAAAAAAATCAACAAAAATAACAAAAAACGCCCACCTCAAAACCTTAAGTTTTGTATGGAATTTAGAATAAAAATGGTCTTGATCGCAATATTTTTGATATTTCCAGTGTAGGCTACTGAAAACTGGACATAGTCCACTGAACTCAATGGCTCAGAAGTGCAGATAATCACAATATCATAAAGGCTGGGAGCCCACAAATCAAGCCAATGGAAACTGATGTAGAGTCTGGGATATGCCAATTTTGCTGTGTATTCCAAGATTTTTGTTAGCTACAATCTGGAATTTAAAACATTGATGATAATGGAGATTAGAAAGATAGAAATCTACAGCAGATCCTACAGATATTCTAGTGAAGTTCCTTCCATGTACCCAAGGAAATAGCCATACCATAGTCAAAATAGAGATAATTCTTAGAGATAATTCTAGACATTATTATATCAGACATTATTTTTATTATTTTGATTGAATTAATGTCCATTTTATGTATTAATGTATTTTTTTGTAAGGAATACACAGTTCTTCAGAGCGTTTAAAATGAATGAAGGGGAAAGATAAGTGCATAGTTCATGGACCATTTGCAGCCCACCATTCTGCACAAGAGGGAAAGTTCAGAGCAAAAAAAAAGACAATCACATGTACAATTTAAAAGAAGTTGCTGTTATGTTAAATAAAGAAAAAATAGAACTTCTCTTCCACAATTTCCTCTGAAATGTGAGTTAAGTCTAAAGGAAAACCATGCTGAAGCACTGGAGAGACTTTTGACCAAGGCGGTGGAGGTTTCACAGTTGAGTGGCAATTTCTAAATATAACTGCATTGTCACACAGTTTCTTGCAAAGCTGTAACAAACTGCCATCCTAACAATCTCTTTTTGTACAATTGCACATTAAATTGTCACCCACTACGGAACTCCTTGTTGGTCATGTATTTTTTAATCTTGTCTACTGTAAAACTACAGGAAATATTGCAAAGGAACATTATAGGAAAAATAAATGTTATTTTTCAGGTTCTCTGCAGGAGACTGGAGCAGGCTGCCAGGCAGAAATTTCAAAAGCAGACTTGCTGTCTGAGATGCTATGGGAGCATGGAGCAGCTGAGGAACAGAGAATTACTGTTATATAAGCCTTCCATTTCCTGGCTGAACAAGACAGGTCTCTTATAGAAACTGAAGCCACAAACTTACATGAATCCCTAATATGTGTGACAAAGCATAACAGTGAAGTGGGAAAAGGCATCCAAGTGTCAGAGCTCTGCAGGATGTACCCCAGAGGGGCAGCTGCCCCAGGTGTCTGTCTCTGGGGTGCATCAGATGAAATGTAGGTGGGTGAAATTGTTTTACTGATTAAAAACTCGCACACAGGAAGCAGAATGGGCAGATCTAGTTTGCAGGGACAAGGGAAGGGGTAAGTGGTGCTGGGCCAGCAAGTTCCTTCTCTCCAGTTGGTGCCTTCCATGGCAGTTTTTATCAACTCTTTTGCAGTGGGATGCAGTCACCAAACTGTGCCATGTGTGGTATCTCGCTCCTTTGAAGTTCATATTTCAAGGGGAAGAGCAAAGAGAGATCCTGCCAGAGTATTCGGGTGGATTCAGTTCAGCCTTCTTTGTATTTTAAGAAGGAAGGAAAAAAGGCAAAGTAGGTGGAGAGGGAAAAGAAATTCTTACTCAATCAAGGACTGGGTAAAGTTGATGCAAATCTTGGTTTGATTAGCATGTATAGGAGTGATTTACAGTCATTTATCTGCTTTTTCCCTAGTGCTTTTCTCCTAAACTTCTTATTTTGCCCTGCAAAGTAAGGCAGTTATCAGCTGCTTTTCTGTTATCCTCTGAGGGGAGCATTCTGCAGCTGCTGAATTGCACTCAGAACAGTGGAGAATGATCACCATGATTTACAAGGAAGCTTCAGGTCAATACCCTGCTGAGGAAGTGAAGGAGCAGGGGTTGATCAGACAAAGATAACTGCTTCTGCCTGGAAGTTAAACGGCTGCCCCTGAGGGGAGACCACATAGGGATCGCAGGTTCAATCGCTCCAGCGATGTGGTAATCACTAGATGGGTCATTTACCTAAGGAGTCTGGAGATAGCAATAACTATTCATTACTGCAGAGCTATCAAAATGATGGCTCTCTTTTTTCCTTATTTTCTTGGGCTTCTCTTCCCTCAGCATATAGAGAGCAAAACAGGAAAGCCATTATATTAAACAGCTCTTAAATAAGGTGTAACAATGAGCTTGGTTATAAGTAGTGTTTATAAATGCTACTGAAGAACAATAAAATCCAGAGAGGACAGTCTACTGCTATTAACACAAATTATTTCCACTCATGGGTTTGTGAAGTTCTTAGTCCAAATTAACTGAACTTCCTGCTTTGGAGAGAGTAATGTCACGAGATTCGAAGTCTTCCCTTTTGAGCACGGGGGTAAAAGGAGAAAGATGGGCATTCAAATTGGTGTCATCGGAAGAAAGGTAGACTCATGCCAAAGAAATCTGTGTTCGAACTGCCTGGGGCACTATGTGTCGAAAGAGTCTAAACATGTTATCCAAACTGCATGGTTATAAAGAACATAGGTTATAGAGGCCAGACAGCTGATACCCATTAAAGGGAGAGCTGTTCTGGTGTTGATAAAACTGATCTGTTGGCTTAGACATTTAGCTGGGATGCAGAAGACTTGTATTCTATTTCAGGTTTTATAAAGACAGCCCATGCTCCCTGGACAGTTAGCTATCCAACTTCTTCTGTGGTTCCTATGTGAGAAATTGGTGTCATAATTCTCTTGCTCATGGTCATGTGCTGGTAACCAACAGAAAAGATCACTGCCATGGTGCTTTAAGTCCATGCTCCCTCCACTAAAAGTTCAGAGAAACAAGGATGAATGTGTTTTTCTGTGGGCTTTGCTTATGAAATATGTTCTCACTGAAACCCATTAATCGAAGTAGAGTTTGATGCATGGTTATTTGCTTGATCTAATGTTTACTGAACTCAGCAAAATCTTTCACTGGGTGTTTAATGTCTTCCCCTCCCTGTCCTGCTGTGATGCTTTATGGTCAGTGGAGCAGCTGAGGAAAAATGCTTGAGATTAAAAGCTCTTAGGATGAGTACTGAGGCAACAGGGATCCAGAAAAATAATCTGAAGGGTCACATAGTTCATATTGAAAAGTAATTGTAGCCCTGCAGAGACAGTGTTAGTATAAGGACTGTTGCAGCCTTGATGGTTCAAAGGTATATGGGAAATAAGCTTGTTTTTCTCAAGGTCTAAATCAAATTTAAATGCATTTATTCTAACTTTTATTACACTTATCCCCACAGTCTGAACTGCAGAATAGAGTGCCCAATAAGCTGAACATTGACCCAATAAATCTTTGTATTTCATCAGGTAAAGCAATTGAATTTTGAAGCTGAAAATGCCATTGTTTCAACTTTTGGAACTCTTTGCTTGAGAGATAACCTTCATTAGATTACACTGTCTTGAATTTGCCTTCTTTTGCCACAAAGACTTAAAATAATAACCCGGAATACAGGCAAGGAACAGAAACAAGAGGAGCATGTTGTACAAGGAAAGGTTGTGTCTAGCCACAGCCCACCCAGCTCTGCTCCAGGACAAATGGTTCTGGTCATAGGGAGGAGCTGGGTGATGGAGGGGTCACATTCAAGCTCTGAGGACACCAGTGTCAGCTCCAGACAAACTCAGTGCACAAGGATGTGGGCAATGCTGAAAGAAGCCAGGGAGGTAGTTCCCGAAATTGCTGGATTTTGTTTGGACAGGAATGAGGAGGATTTCAGCTTTTACTTCTCTCAGGAAAAATAAAATTTTAGTGTAGTCTTCTTTCTCCTTCACTCCTGTTCTGTGATTCACAAATCCTGACTTATTTTCTCGTATGTAAGAGCTACGTGATGAACTCTAGTCATAATTTTAGCATGTTCAGCCTCTTTTCACATCTAATGCTTATTTAGGAAAAACCTGGAGGACTATTTGTAATTACTGTGACACATTCAGTATGTCCATAGAGTGTTTAAAAGGGGATTTACTATTATCTACTTCCTTTGTCTTTCTGTTCATAGTTTCCAGAGTGATTTTTATGTCTTTAAGACAAATTAAGTGATGAACGTGGCCTGACAAGTAGCATTTAGGCCTAATGGCCAAAATTCCTGAAAGGTCTTCAAGTTCTACAGCTATGGGATTTTTATGAAGGAAGTAAGGAGCAGACACAAGAGGTCTTCAGGTAAGACACTTTCCACAGTCTCAGTAGTAAGTGAAAACGTCTTGAAAGTTCTGCCATCACTTGGTATTTATTCTACTGTCCATTGTGCATTGTCTTTTAGACTATGCTTTTATACCATATTGCTATGCAGTGATAAAGCGTTCAACAAAATGAAAAACTACTAGAATGAAAAATGGGAATAAGACTATGACTTGCCTGGTTTGTACAGATAAGGGAGTATATGAAATATAATGTTATCAGTTTAATCCGTGTTACTTTGGACATTACCACACTTATAGCTTAATAACAGTAGGATTTCTGCTCTGTAGGTTTTATACCAGCTAAGTTGCTTAGCAACCTTAACTCCAAGATAACGATGTCTTGCTGCCTGTGATTAAAGAATGATTTTCCTGTATTCTGTTTATGATATATCTAACTTATGTATTTTGTTGTTTGCAAAGTCTTTTCCTCAGTTTTCACTCCAAATATAGCAAGGTGTATATATGTTCCTTGAAGCATTTTATCTTTAAGATTCACCACAGTCACCTACTTGAGTGAATGCAAGTAGCACAATAGTATTATGAGAAAACCCACACTATACAGTGATGCAAAGAACATAAAATGGAGAAGCAGCCTATAGAGCTGCTCCTGATACTGCTGTATAAATCCTTAAAACCTTTTCAGCACAAGTGCATTGCTAACAACCGTGGATAATGCTCTAGTTCTGTGGTTTAATTCTCCTCTTAAATAAATAAATAGAAAGCTCTGGTACTTGCCCATATGTGATGTTGTGCTTTGGAACTGGTCCAGAAGAGTGAAATACTGTACTTTAAATGGTAGCAAATGCCTCTTGCTAAAGCTGGGAGCTGGATCAATTACTTTAATAGTATTACAGAAGTCCACTGGACCTCAACACTAACAGTATTCTGAGCTAGCATCTGAATGATGGCACACATTAAAATGGATATGGGATGACATTAATATATTTCAAAATACTCTGTTAATTCCTGAACAGCTTATCACCATGGTTACTGTGACAAGAAATTAAACAAACAGGAAAAATTTTAAATTAATCCATCCTGAATAAGATTCCAATGGAATCTAGAGTCTCATTTAAGCAGTGGAACCCACAATAAAGAGTGACAGCTCTTTGGCTAATAATATAACCCATGCCTGCTGGAAGAGGAGGAGTTTTGTCCTGGGATTTGGGGTGTCTATCATAAATTACTTTCCATATTGTAGGAAGTGGTGGGTTTGCAATGGAGGCCTAGACAGGAGCTACAGATGTAAACTGTCTGCTTCCAGCAGACTGGAGTTAAACTGGTAACTCTTCATGGTGTAGGGGTTTGTAACTGAAGTACTGATATTGGTATGGATGCAATGGGAATATCTGTATGTGACAGCACCAGAAGTTACAGCAAAGTATTATGAGACTGGGATCTGTCTTGAACTCCCAGGACATGGTACCCAGTGGTAACACTGAGGAGAATGCTGTTTAAATCCAAATGAGAAAGGAGCACAGCACAGATGCTTCCTCAAGGCAAGACCCTCCATCCTAAACTCGGGATGCAACAAGTTGCAGCACATCATGTATGCCAATCCTTTCCTTTTTCCCTGACAGGAAAACATACATTTCAATTAAACAAAAGAAAAAAAAAAAAAAAAGGAAAAATAGACAATGCGTAATGAGCTTTCCAAAGTCTTATGGCTCTACTGTAATCAAAAGGAAAGTACTAGCTGTCAAAATTGGTAAATGTGTTGTTTTTGTGCTTAAGTATTAAGTGAATTCTACATTCAACTCTCTTCATCTAAGAGATGTGAACAAGTCCTGTATTATGGCATTTACCTGCTGCTTTGAAAGGTTTCTAACATTATCAAGTTCTTTGCAGTTTCTAGCCATTTATTTGAACAATTATCATTACTTAAAAGTACAGCAATTCTGCTCTAAATGTTTGGAGTAAGTTTTTAGTTACTGACCTGGACTGGCTTCCACTGCAATGTTGGGTGTGTGAGGGTGTTACAGAAGCAGGAGGGGAAGGTATCTGTGATACACAATGATGTTAATATCTGTAGTAAACATTCTTTAGACCAATGATCAAAAAATCTGAGCATTTCTGCAGTGAATTCCTGCTGGATCAGCCTGGTGTTTCTTGAATATTTTTGTAAAGAATACTTTAAAGAACAGAAATGTTGCCTCAATAGAAGTAGAAGTTGTCCCATGCAGGATATAGCTCCCCTACAGGAAGCGTTTGTTTCAAATATCTACCTGCCAGGTGGATATCAAATCTGAGACTGTGTTTGGTGCTTAGTTTAAAGTGGAAACTCTGTCTGTTCATCCTGTTGTTGCCATAGGTGCCATGGGATCTGAAACAGATGACAAAACTATTCTTTCCAAGGAAATTCATACAACCAAAATCCAAAACCTTGGCAAGAGCAATACCAAGGTATAACAGGAATACAGTAACATCAATTAAAATACCCTCGAGTGACAGGTTTAGGTCACATTTACTTTTCTCCACCAAACAAACGTGTTTATACAAGTAAATATTTGGCATCTGGAGATCCCCCCTGACTTGAAATTAGGCATCAATTAAAGCACTTTAGCTTATGCTGAACTAAATATTAGTCTGTACTAAACAATGCAGTGAGAAACATCTTAACGGATATACATCGTTGGGGATCTCATCCACTGATAACTGTGAATGAAATTCATAGAATCTGGAGTACCTGATTGTGTAGTGAGATCCCCAGTGGGGAGCACACAGTGGTAATGCTGGCTGGCTGTGGAAATGAAGATGCATTAAATGACAGTGAGTTGTAATGGGAAGTGAATCTGGTATGAGTCATCAGAAAAGAGCAAGTGGGAAAAACACATTATTTTTAAGGGAAGACCTTTAACCCATGTACTTAGTGCATATGTAGTCACAAAGGAGTTTCACTCAGACTAAAATTCTTCAAAAGTATATCTGGTATTCAAGAGACTTAGGCAAATCAGAAAGTCTTCACTGTGAGAAGTTAAAGTATTTTCTATTTTTGAATTATAGCTAATGTTTTTCCACAGGAAAATATTTTGACCTTGTTAGCATTTAAAGATGAACTTGTAACTTCGACAGCTAAATATAGTCTTTGGTGGTAATGTAAGAACATCTGAATTAAAATAGTAAAAACATCTCTCCCATTATGCACTCACTCAAAATTCAGGTTTAAAACCTTCTTGGGGATTCATATTTAATATTTAGTTAAACATTGCCAATTATCTTTGGAGCCACAGAATAAAACAGAACTTTAGTAATTGTCACAAAAAGTGACATGGAGCAGCTTATTCCAATATGAATGAAGCTCTGAACATAAGTAATTCTTTTAAAGAATAAAAAGGAAGTACATTAAAGGTTCAGTGGCACTCGTTAATATTAGTTATTTCCAACATTGATCAGGAAATGTGATCCTCTTAAAACTATCTCAAAGAGGATGCTGTCATTTGGATAATTACACGTGACCCCAATTTATGCCAAGATATATGTAAAAGTAAACTACTTCTTACTGCTTTTCAAATATTTATAATATTTATTCCAGCTGAGTAGTGCTAATTAAAGCTTTATATACTTACAAAGAAAATTTAAAATAGTGCTTTTAGCTTGGCTTTTAGAAAATCTTTTTCTTTATTTCTTTTCTCAAAGATGTCGTGCAGCAACACAGCTGCAGTGCATTGTGTGCAGAAGCCCATGAGGTCTGAAGAGTAAACCAGGAGCTACTCTTTCCATTGCATTCAGATTTCCTGTGGCTGTTGTTTTGCTGGCATCAATAGACTCTTATTCAGAACTGAGGGGTTCAAACTGGATGTGAATGTTTCCTAAGGCCTTTAAGAGTAGTTACAGAGAGTACAGAGCAATGGCCTGAACACCAGTAGCTACTATTCCACTGTCTGCCAGCTAACTACAACACATTTTTTTTGGCAGCAAAGATCTTTCAAGTTCTGTTTCTCCTCCCACACTCCCAGAGTAGTAGTTTAAACTTAATGTGACTATTACTTGGTAACATGAATATTAACATGAGGTTAGGGTTAATAACACTAAAGGAATAAAAAAGATGTCCTGGAAGTTAACTTGCAGAAAAAAAAGTCTGATTCAGGCTTACATAAAGCTGCTGGTAAGACAGAGAGGACTTCTGTCGCTGTAGAGCCAGGAACGGAGAGATGTAGCAACATCAAATCCAGCGAAAGAATAAATTATTTATTAATTTTACAATCATTTTTATATAGTCCAGTTCCACAAAGCGATTGGACAGTGTTCACACACCTCCTAGGGTGACTGGTTCAGGTTCTATCACATCCACGGTAAAACATTTCTCAGTGTACCATAAACAGAACTTGGCAAAACACCGGATGTGACTATCGTCTGGATAAACTCTCTTACTGTTTTCATATCTTGCGTGAGAAAGGAAAGGTTCTCAAAGAATTAATGCAAGAAGCTGGAAAATTCATCTGCTAGCAGCATTTCGGTATCCACAGACTTCTAAAGCCCTTTGCATTTATTAAAGGCAGGGCTGGATTTACACTCAAAGCTGAAGAAACCTAAAGGAAAGCCACCAGAGGGCCAGTAAAATACTGTCAGGTCACTGATAGCCCAGATCAGTTTCTTCACTCAGATCAACACTTGTCCCAGTGCAAGGGGAGGATGGCATGAGGTAAGAATAAGGAACTGATGATTATTTCTTTTGATGCCAATGCATTTCCAGCTTAAACCTTGCGTGAAAAGATAAGAGTTGTTGTCTTTGGTGTAAAGAAAATTCTGCTTGAAGATTAAGTGGAAGAGAAAGAAACAACATTTTCTTCCATTCTACCTGAAGTACCAATAATTCCTCTGGTTGGAAATGTATTATTCTGAAGCCTGATTTCTGGGTACAAAGTATGTGCTTTTGGAAACCTTGTTTCTACCAGACCCATAGACTTTTCCTCTGAGTAAAAGAGGGACAGAGCATGTAACGTGCCTGTGCATCCGTGTGTGCTATACAACTGCTCTGCACCTTCGTAGTCAGCTGGGCTGTTCTGGGGAATAGATGGGGAAGTACTTCCGTCAAAAGGAAAAACTCACACCCTGAAATTGGTGGTTCCAAATGTTTGTCACTGGCTAAAATAAAATAGCTCACTGTTGTTACTGTTTGATAAGCAGAGTGCTGCAACCACGAGTGCTGTCTCTGTAGTAGTTCTGTGCTTCAGGCCACAGTTCTTTATAGGAAGGTGCCTTAGGTGCTAAAATCTTTCAGTGCAACTGTCTTATATTCTTAATGAGCATGCTGGATGCTTATTTTTCTGTAATAAAGATGAGTGAGGAAATGCCATCACAAGTTATTTCTTGAATTCTTTAGTAGACTTTTGTGCTGTGAATGGCTGCAAGAAAAGTACAAATTGCTGCTCCCTCACAAAGAACACACTTCCTTCTCAATATATCTTCCCTTATCCTCAAGCTCTAAATGAGGATTTCACCTATTTTTGTGTGTGTTTTTAAGGATTACAAGTTAAAATTATCTTGCATATTTCTTCCTTTGGTTTTGTTATGTTAAAACCTACAACTACTTGAAGGAGAAGGTTATATAAAAGATTGGTACTTATAAAATCTGTTAAGTCTTCATGTGTTTTATTCAGGTATGGCTGTGCTAGTTTTTACCTAAGCTGCATTCTAAAGGAATGTCACTGGTTTTCAAAAGCTTTATTTCAATGAATAACTTTTTTTACATATATAATATCTTATTTTTATAGCGTTATTTAACTTGTAATAGTCACACATTGATATGAGGCAAATTAATCAAAGCATTTATCATTTGGGTAATCACATTAATATAACTGCATAAAGTAACATAATCTTCCTGCAATAATATTGTAAAATGATACACCTTATTATCACATTTACTGTGAAGTTTATACTGTGTTTGACATTTGCCAGTGGTCACACAGTTCAGACCACAAATTGTGTGGCCCCAGGCACTGACCAGTGTTCACCAGGTCATGCATATTTGAAGATAGCAGCAAGTGCTGTAAAGGGTGGTCGGGATCTCTTAATTTTTAAATTTTTTGTCTTCTTCATTTTGATCTTCACCTTTTCTGTTTCTTGTCTTCTGTAATTATTTGTTTCTTCCTGCATTGCTTAGGGAGAACACTTCAGCCTGTCCTGAAGTGGAGACTCAAAGGAAGAGTGACCAAATGGGAATGTTCCTGAAAGATTACAAAGGGGATGAGTACACAGGATACTTTCTAGCCTCCATCTGCTGAGTAGCTCAGAGACTTCTTGATCTAGACACAGTGCTTGAGTATTTAATAATCCTCAGTGGTTTTATTTTCTGTGAAGTTGTTCAGTGTCCCCTAGTGCTCCTGCAAGTTTTTGACACCCACCGCACCTTTTGGCATGTAGTTCCTTAGATGTCCTCTCTGCTACATGAAGAAAACTTTCATTTGTTTCCAGCATAGCTCCCAATAGCTTAATTTGATCCCCCACAGGTTTTGTTTTGGAAGAGGCAATGAATACTTGGTCTCTATCCAACTTCTCCATACAACTCATGGTTTTGTAAATCTTTGTCATACCCCTTTTTAGTCATCCCTTTTTCAGATTAGAGAAAAATATCTTAGTCAAGTTTAAGAAAAAACCAAAACAAAACCATTTTTAAGGCTTTCAGAAAACACTACTGCTTAGGTACTACACCATCTATTGTGTAGAACAATGGGCAGCATTCCGCTTTGCTCCGTGATTAATAGATGGTGGAGCTGTCTAATTTCATGTTTGTTATGCCTTTATCATCACTAGCAAGGGATTCACTTGTAAGGTAGCAATCCTTACCATGATGGGGTTTGCTGGGGTCTGCCAGATTGTTTTGCAGGCAAAAAGAACCACCCAAATAAATTACAGCACCAATCAGCTAAGAGATGTTTTCTTTTTTCCTATCTATTATCTTACTGAAACATCTTCAGTAGTAAATAGTTAACAGAAACACTTCTCAATGTCTTTTTAAAAAGGACTGTCAATCACAATGAAAGTAAGATAATCCCATGTCCAATCAGACAACATCAAGAGTAATCAAAATAATTCTACTGTCAGTGCACTACTTGGAAAAATCCAGCAGTCAAATTAAAAAAGAAATTATTATTTTTGAGTACTTGAGTATAGATTAGATTACATTAAAGGAAAAATACCATGAGTCCAGCTTTCATCTTTTGTAGTAAAGAAAATTCGCTTTCTTTACTTAGTTTTATCACAGAATTACAGAGTGGATGAGGTTGGGTGGGATCTCATCTTACAGATGACCTGGTCCAGTGCCCCTGCTCAGGCATGGTCTCCAGAGAGATTGTGGAGGCTTCATCCTTGGAGATATTCAAAACCTGGTGGGATGGGGTCCTGGGCAACCTGTTGTAGTGATCACCTGCACATAAATAAGCATTTTCTTATATTTAGGTGGAGTTTCCTGTATTTTAAGATGCTTCTTGTCTTGTCTAGATACCACTGAGAAGAGACTGGCAGTTTTCTTAGTGAAGGTTAGACTGAAATGGAGAAGGCATCGAGTACTTTGGTCTTTTCTGCCTCCTCTGTCATCAGTTCCCTGCCCCGCTCAGGAGCAGTCCCACAATTTCCATAGACTTCCTCTTGCTACTGATCTACTTGTAGAAACCCATCTCTTTGCACCTCACATTTTTCAGTAATTCATCTGCAGATGGGTTTCAGTTTAAATGCAACAGACGAGTTTAGATAGATTTAGCTAGTTCCAAAACTTCTTGCAAATTAGTCTAGTTGAGTTTTACAGATGCTACTTGTTACTTGTTTTCCTGAGGAAACAAAATGTCTTTGTTGCTCAGCCTAGCTGGAGCTTATGAAAAACAGGTAGCTTACTAGAATTAGCTTGTATATAATATATACTTTGCTAATTATATTTAATTGATTTCTGAGTAATGATAAAAAAAATATTTGGTCTAGATGGTTTAGCATTCTAAAAGCTCTAGGTTAGAAAATTTCTTTGCCTCACAAATCCCTCAGACATCTACTACAGCACTGAAAATCACTATTGACCATGATATAGATCTAAAGACTGTGTATTTCACAGTTAAAATACACCAAACATTTAAGAAATCTTCATGATTTTCCTCTGTGACTATTTCTTCATTTTGATGTACTCACTGCACACTTCCCCACTGAGTCACTTTCTTGGACCATCAAACAATCTATAATCTGCATTTTACAGAATGGTTTTCAAAAAATAATAATCTACTCCCAAATGCAAATCAAGTGAATAATGAGGAATTTGGTCCACATTCAATCAAAAGGCATTAGGCAAATGCTCAAACATTTTACCACATGGAAGCACTTCTGAATGTGAATTGAAAATTAACCCTGTATGGGATTAAAATGCTGAACTGGGAAGGCAAGTCTTGTGAGCACCTAGAAATCAAATATGACACTTGTATTTACTGACTCATTCACTGTCCTCTTTTATGGCAATATTAAGGAAAATTAGATTGGGGACATATTGAGGTTGCATGACCTGGTTTTGGTAGCAGGGGGCTACAGGGATGGCTTCTACGAGGAGCTGCCAGAAGCTTCTACCGTCTGGCAGAGTCAATCACTGGTGGTTCCAAAGATGGACATACCACTGGCCAAGGCTGAGCCAACTAGAAATGGTGGTAATGCCTCTTTGCTAATGCATCTAAGAAGAAAGAAAAAGAAAAAGTTATTGCGCAGTTTAATTACAGCCAGTGAAGACAGGAGTGAGAATGTGTGGGAGGAACAACTCTGCAGACACCAAGGTCAGTGGAGAAGGCAAAGCAGGGCAGAAGGTGCTCCAGGCACCAGAGCTGGGATTCCTTGCAGCCCATGGTGAAAACCATGGTGAGGCAGCTGTGCCCTGCAGCCCATGGGGATGCAGAGATCCACCTGCAGCCCGTGGAGGAGCTGTGGATGCCTGAGAAGAGGCTGTGACCCTATGGGAGGCCCATGGAGAGAGGAACCCATGCTGGAGCAGCCTGTCCTTGAAGGACTGCACTCCGTGCAAGAGTGACCCATGCTGCAGCAGTTTGGAGAGGACTGTGCCCTGCAGGAGGGACTCACATTGCAGCAGTTTGCAGGGAGCTGCTGCTCATGAGATGGACTCACATTGGAAAAGTTAATGGAGAACTGTCTCCCGTGGGAGGGACCCCACAGTGCAGCAGGGGAACATCTGCAGTGGACATGATGTAACACGTAAAAGTAAAAGAAAGTGAAATTTTTTGTTAAAGATGGTGCTTTAAATTTTTGAGACACATCTGCTTTAGAAAAGCTTTGTAATTCCATTGTCTCACACTGCCAGCATGCTTTACACCGGGCAAACAGCATGTGGGGAAAGCAGGTACTTAAAGTCAAGGCTGTTAACTTGCAGTGAGGTTATGTCTTCCATTCTTAAGCTTTGAAATTCATTCAGTGTGTCCTGGATATGAGAAGAAAAGAAATGATGCACCATTTCTTTCAAAGCCATCATTATTTTTGAGGCATACACACACATTCATGTGTATTTCTAGATATCATTCATCATTCATATTAGCAAAAACTGACGTAAAATGTCACTCAGTTCTCTACTTTTATTCTTAAAGTATAGGGTTTAAACAGTCTTGTTATGCTGCTGAGCTGTATTTGCAACATTTGTTAAGACTGATATCCCATATATAAAACATCTAAAAATTCAGCTTATCTGCTTTTGAGATGGCACAAATATGTTCACATATTGTATGAGCTGAAAGAATCTGGGCTCCTTAGATTGAAGAAAAGCAGGTTATAATTGGTAGCTGCAAACAGCGTGATCATTGAGAAAATATACTCTGTATGTATTGACTTTTAATAAACAGGATTAGTGGCCCATTCAGTGTTTAGAAGATACTTCAATGAGTAAAGATTCTACTTTATTAGCGCTAGGAATTTAGTGATAACAGATATCAGAACTCCAGTGTTATCAATGAAATCTCATATTTAATGATATTTAATATTTATCGGATTTTGCAGAAAACAAAAAGTAAAAGAAGATATGGTTGTGTAGTAAATATCTTCTATTTGTTACTATTAAAAATTTTGCACCTGTGCTTCTCTATTTTATTTTATTTTTTCTTAAATTGTTCTCATTCAAGGAGGCTGCTGTTTTCCCAGACACGATGCATTTGCTTACATGTGCATCACAGAGATTTCACCCAAGTCAACATGTTTCTAGACCTTACAAACGTGGAACCAAAACACTTGTCTCAATAAGTAAGTAAATCTGATAGACTCTTCCCAAGTTTAGTATCTGACAGAATAACTGAGATCTAGTCTATTGTCATTGACTTATACCAGCCTTACAGGTGTGATAGGCGTAGAGTGAAAGCTGTTTTTCTTAGGGACGATTTTTCCGTCTGATGCTAGTGTTGCTCACATTTTGGTGACATCATTCATTATATACTGTCATGGGTTGAAACTGAGTTGATTGACAAGCTTTTAAGCCAATGCGCTTTTGTGAATTTTGCATATTTAAACCCCGTGCAAGGGCGGGAAGTTGCTCTCTGGTTCCCGGTCTTCTGAGGGAGAAGCGGGGGCTTCCGAGCCCCGGGCGACCTCCGGGCCCGGCCTCCCCTCTCCCTTCCCTCAGAGCCGCAAGCAGCTAAACTAACTATGGGCTGCCCGATAGCCGAATTCACCCGGCTCGGCTTCTGAATCAGGAGGGGCCTCCCCTCCCCCTTCATGCAGCCCGGGGGGAGCCTCCTCTCCCCCTCCTGCAGCCCGCGCAGACCCAGCGGGACCAGCGGAGCCTCCTTTTCCAGCCTGCACAGCTCGCACCGAACTGAACATCAGCGCAGCCTGTGGGGAAAGACGTGAGGGAGAAGAACATGGAGGCTGCACGGTCAGAGAGAAAGAGAAAGTCAGTCACGTGGGACGACGCTGAGATGGCGGCGGGAGAAAAGGGCGTGTGCGTTCCGGCGCCAGTCTTAAAATCCCTTCTAGCAGCTGCGGAGGACTGAACTCTTTAAATCATTATAAAAGTATGGGGAGATGAAAAATCCATGCCTGTGAAAATTCATGTTGCAGCCTGTGAAGATGTAAGAGAATGCCTATGCCAGGCCATGTAGCTGTGAAGCAGCTTTTAGAAGTTTGTGAAGAAGCAGAGAAGCCCTTGTGTTTAAGCTGAAATAATTTATGTTTAAAAGAGATTGGAAAAAGAAAACCTTTGTGTTTGGGCTGGAAGAATTCATCTTTAAAAGGACTTGTAACCCCATATGATGGCCCATGATTGCAGTGTGAATATACTGTGGAGTTTTCATGGGAGAGATTTCACTTCAGTAGGTAATTCCCGGGTGGACTGCTGAGATTGTGAAAAAAAAAATCAGAAGTTTGCAGCATCAGTAGAAGAGAACCTTTTTTCCCTAAGCATAAGAAAGAGACTTTTAAAGACTGTAACACTGACCAAAATTGTTACCTTTTGTGCGAGGTGGTAAAAGGAGGGGAGAGTGCTGGAGGGAGGAGGGGGGGGGGGAGTTTTTGCTTGGAGAGTGCTGGAGGGAAGAGGGTTTTGCTTTCACTTCTTTTTATTTCTTGTTACTTTAAATTCTGTTAGTAATAAACTTCTTTATATTCTTTAAAGTTTTAGGCCTGCTTTGCATTTCTTCTCATCCTTATCTCACAAAGTGAAAAGCATGTGATCAAACCACTACATATACTTTGAGGAGTCTTCCTGCTTAAGGCACATAAAAGTTCACTGAAATTCTCAAAAAACTATTACTTCCTTTAGTGTGCCATGGGCGTCACAATAATTTGAACTTTTTTTTCTGTTTGCCTGATTGTGTTTCACATTAGCCTGACCTAATTTACCCGCATCTGAAAGGCCATGCCAGGTTTCATTCCCTGTAAGTCAGCATAGCCTCCACAGACAGCCTGGGGATATATACAGATCCAGTGAATGTAGCTATAGCCTTGTTTTATTATTGCTGGAATTTGACCTATAAGAGGAAACCTTGCTTCCATTTTTATCCTGCCAAAGCTGTTTCTTAAGCCAAGGACCCCAAATTCTGATTTTCCCTAAGAAAACAAACAAACTCCAACAAAATGCATATACAATTTCCCACTCCTCTCCACCCACAAAAATACTGTCCATGGCTACTGATATAAATCTTGCTAATGCCCCTCATTGCTACTTCCTGTTTGGAGCTACCCTTGATCTTCTTTTTCTTTCTGAAGAAAACTCTTATAATCAACTTTTCTATAAAGGGAGTATCCTGTAAGTCTTTGAAGAAATAAAATTCCAGCATTCTCATTAATATTTCTTCAGAATCTGGAGCACAGTGCCTGGTGTTCAGGTAGTTCCCATTTTAATTTTCTCTTTCAGGGTGCTACTTTTTCAACTGGAACTTGACATCAGTTCTGAAATGGCGTTTGTGACCACAGATGGTATTCAACCATCATTGAAGGCAATGGGCACTTTTGCCTGCAGAACCTGCCCTTTGGAACTAGAAACATTTTCAGGCTTCTCTCCAATCCTGCTCAGATGCAGGAATATACCAGGAGAATCCAACAAGACTCTGACATCAGACCAGTTTTGACAGTTTTATACAGTTTACTTATATTAAACTAGCATACAAAAAAAACGTCAAATGCAAACATTTTAAACCTGCAGCTGTCACTGCTGAATCACTGCAGTATTTCATTTGGATAGCATGATGTGAAACTGCCTAAAGAGGATGATGGCCAATTAGGGATAGAAAGAAAGGCAGAGGCAGACCTTGTATGAGGGTGGATAATACACACGAAAAAGTCTGCTGGCAGAGTTCTATCAGTAAATGAGCATTTTGGCAGGGATTGGTTCATCAAGCAAAGTCAGCTGTGCTAACAAAAGCACTTTAATATCAGCCGTGTTTTGTCTTTGCTAGAAGGACAGTGGACAATTAATAAAAATAAAATTCATTGATGTTTCTAATTTAGAACTTTTTTTAGAGTGGGTTTAAACTGATTTTTCATTAAATAACTACTGCTAGGATTTCTATTTTCTGTTTTTTCATTTCCCTCTATCCATGATTTGCACTGTGATGACCTCCTTAATCTAGGTTTTAAATCATTTCTATCAAACTAAGATCAAACTATCTCATCTTGGTATTATAATATTAATATGCTTTGGTTTTTTTCAGCTTAGCAGCCTTCAAAAATGCACATCATTTATATTCAGGTAAGTCTTTATTTGCATTAAGAAGTTCCAAGTGCAGCAGCTCTTCTATTTTCTCTGGAATATTTTTCCCCTTCGAAACATGTAACCATTCTAGATCACCTTTTCCATAGCTTGTGTAAGTCTATCAAAATCAAATTTGCTCTAGGCAATAAACCAGCCTAAAGCTGAAATACTGACTGTGACCTTTTGGAAAGATGGAAAGAATTTATCAGTAAAAATGTTATGTCTCTTTGGCAATGTCTCAATTAATTATCCTTGTGCCACTGTAGGTCTGGCAGGTATATTGCCATCAAATGGCCAGGGTGAACTAAAATACATTCTGTTATTCCATCTTTCATACACAAACTGTTTTAAAGCTAAGCAGATACTGTTATTATAGAAAGGGGAAAATTGTGCAAACTTACTGCAGAGCTCTGCTAAGGCAAATGTGGTCGTACACTGTTAATCTGGCATTTTAACTTCTCATAAAGGTTGTGGTCTGTACCTTCTAACACTATCTTAAGTTGTGTGTTTAACCAGAAAACCTGAAGTGGAAAGCACAGAAAAATTGTAGCTGATCTCATTATAGTTTAAGGTGAATATTACCTGCTGCATCTGGATATATGGCTTAGTGTTGGAGGACTGATAGAGAGTTGTTCTGTCAGCTCCACTTGAACTAGCCTCATTACTTTTGGATTCTTCCCTGAGGCTATTTCTACCCCATTTTGTACAACTAGAGCAACATGATGAGACTGAAGTTTTGCAGACTTGAGTCTATGACATGAACTACTAATTCATCTCTTTTTTTTTTTTTTTTTTTTTTTTTTTAAGGAATAGTTGATTTCCCTTGCATAGGAAACTTGTTAAATTGTCCAATTGGATTGCCAGAAGGAGCAGTTTATTATTAAGGTCTGAGAAGTCATATTCTAGGTGGGTTTTTTGTGGGTTTACATCTGTTATGATTGAATAATATTTTTTGGTAACATTCCATATTGCTTTACTTTTAGGGTGATGTTAAGTAGGGGAAATTATCAGCAAGTGTCAAAACCAGAAATCATTGTGAAAACTGTTTTGCTGCCTTACAGAGGCAGTCTATAATAACATTTTTAAAAACTGGAAAATATATTCCGTCCACAGAAAGCTATTAATATTTCATGAACCATGGAAGTCCTTCATGATGAACATAGCATTTTTCTTATTGTTTACAGTGCTATTTACCAATCCAGAAAAGTTAACCTCGTTTTCAAAAGCAGCTGAAGCAAGGTCCAAAGAACTAACTCAATTATTTAATAAATACACTGGTTTCAGATGGATTGTATATTGATAAACCTGTTTATTACCCCACATGCTAAGCATCAGCACAAAATAAGTGCAGTCTAAAATACGTGCAAGTCTCCAGAAGAAAAAAATTAACAATAAAAAGCTTACGGAGAGCAGCCTATGATAATCTTGTTTGCAGACAAGACCGTCTCTTGTATAGCTTATTTCCAATAAAAACATTCAAATGCAACTGGATTTAGGCATGAAATAAGATCTTATTTTCAAAATTTACTACTAAAATAATTGCATCTGGAAGCAAATATTTGATAAGCATTTCTTATATACATCTCAACTATAGCTTAACACTTAAAATTGAACTCATTTAATAAGTGCCCTCTTCACAAATCACATCTATGAGGTATTGATTTGGATACTAAAAATGAGCAGAACCAAAATTAATGACCACTTTGCAAAATGTGATTGTAATCAAATATTGTGGGGCAAGTTTAGCTGTATGTGGTGAATTTCTATTTCCACCTGATTCCTAGCTAATGAACCTGGACTGATTCATCGGTCTTGGAAGGATTTTTCAGGTTCCTGCTTTATCAGCAGCAAGATACAATACATCGATAGTATATGCTGTTATATATAACAGCAGCTTAATGCTACTTCATTTTTCCAATAATAACAGTGTATTTCACCACAGTAATGATAGCATATTGTAAGACTTCATTGAAAATTGCAATTTTTAGCTATCACTTGAGAGAACACTCACGGTAAGAAACAGTTTTTAAGACTCAGGACTTAAAAATTAGCTCTCATTAGCTCCACCCATTTCTGTGGTTGAATGTATTTCACTGCCCAGTTCCGTAGTAGTTACCAGCTACCAGAGAGAGGGACAGATGATGAGAGATGCTTGTGGCTCAGCTAATTACTAGTAAGTCCATCTGTAGTAAGATGTGTGGTTGGGGGAGGGAGAACAATTTCTGTGAGGTGGCAGTTTACCAAATTAATTTCTGGGTCCTGGGAAAAAATGCCAGGCAATGTACCCCACTGATAGTCCTGCTCTCCCCGAGCACAGGACACAGCTGCTGGACTTTACTGCTGTGTGAAGAGCAGACCTGAGATCTCCAGCAACTTCTGGCGACAAGTCATTTGGGAACACATGGTCTCGACATCCGTGGTGGCCGGGGTTGGGCAGCCAAATTGCAGAGGTGGGCAGTTGCACTCTGAAGTGCATGGACTTATTTCTTCAGCACCTTCTTCTCTGTGGAAGCTGCCCTCCAGAGACTTGTTTAGATTGTGTCCCATTATAGCCATTCATAAGAGCTGTGAGTGTCTCTGAGACATAATCTGGTCTCTCTTGTTCCTGCCTGCTGTGTCCTCAAGTGCCATCTCAGTGTCCAGACAGAGCACTAACTCTCTGAGTGAAGGCTTGACAAGAAGCACAAACCCCTGCGGTGTGTCCCTGGGAGTAACTGGAATTGTTGTCATTGCTTTGTGTTCTTCCAGTCCTGGCAGGCTCTGCAAGTAATTCACACAAATATCAATGTTGCTGTTGTCTCACCTCCTGGAAACTCAGGGTACACACAGTGACTGGCCCTCCCTTCTTGTTATTCCTCAGCGATGTGACTGGTTTGTGCTGATTTTTGCCAAGCTTGGCCAACCTCATTACTGTGGTACCCAGCAGGTTCTCAGCTCCTGCTGGCCTCCACAGCACCACTTTGGGTCACCCCAGATACCACCACAGCCTGCCTTGAGCCTCCTGAAAGCTGCTTCCCAGGTGGGCACTAAATGCTCCAGTTCCATTAGCAGTGAATGTGTGGGACTGCTGCCTATCCATGCTACCTTTAAATAACTGTGTGGATGCAGTTTGGGTGCTAGTAAAAAATACTGGTACTTCAGACAATTTTTCAAATTCATTAAGAGAAGTAATGTGCAACACAGTTTGTGACTGTGTTGGAGGGACTAAACCTTCTTCCTGATAAATTATACAATTATGCTTTGAAATGAATTTACTTGTTTTGAAACATTATTTCTCTGTGGTTTAAAAAACTGATGTTTTCTGCTTCTGAAAATAAGCACGTTATTGATAAGAGGGTTCATTTTGTTATAAAACTGTTCTGTTTCTATTCAAACAAAATGTATCTGAGAGACAAATAGTCTTAATTTGCTAACTAGTTATATAATTTTTTTCTTTCTTTTTTTTTTTTTAGATAATTCTAATACCTTAATAACCTGGTAGGGTAGTTTTTAAAACATAGGAGATTAAATTCTAATGAGAACACTACAGTCCACTTCTTGAAAGGGCTTTCAGGAAGGGATTGCTAAAAGAAATAAAGAAAGAGTAAATTAATTTTCCAACTTATAACAAAAGGCAGTATAGTAGTACCAAGCTGTAGCCACCTACACAACCATAAATTAAGTGGTGTTTCAGCCAGCTAGTTATCCCTTAGACTGCTATGCATGAGCAGGCAGAGTCTTCATTTTCCCTGGAATGGATTTTTTGGAGAATTTGCTATGTATCAGCCTTAACTGTACTACGTCTTGTACATAAGTACAGATGGATTAACAACAAAGAGCATATCAGGACCTTCGTCAAACTTGTAGATAACCCATGGAAGAGGATACACAATGCAAACTCCTCTGTGCAGTCAGGAAATGGCCTGGAAGCAAGACAGCATTGTAGAGCCATGGGGATAAGGCTGCTGGATCACAGAGATCCTCCGAGGAGAGTGGGCAGTGACCAGCACTAGAGCCCTGCCCAGCTCCCAGCAGGAGGGAGCAAAGTGTTTTATACTCCCTGCTCTCACTGACACTGTTAGCACCTGCGTTTGGATTCACTGTCGCAAAGGACATTCTGTATCCACTGAATGAAATAATTCACTCGTGGTCAAAATAAAAAGAGGGTTTCAGAGGGAGTTCAATATGAGCAGAATACAACTCATAATACAATTCTTGACCCGCTTGAGAGGGGAATAAAAAAAAACCTGCTTCCTACAGGTAAAGAAATACTTGTGGATTATGGATTACTAGTAAAAAGATTTGCACTGATTTGGGCACATTAGGAAAAGCTATTAACATACTAGCAACAACAACCACTGTAACAAGGCAAAAAATAGTTAATGGTGATGAGGACTATAAAAAAAATGAAAGTCAGAATAAAAACATCTTGTAAGAATTGTGAAGTAAATCTTCTACTTTCCTTGTATATCATATAGTATGCCACTGATACAGTAACCACTATTTACAGAGCAATAAATTCCAACTGATGGGGAGGACATTTTAATTAACACCATTCAGGCTCAGTATTATTACATATAATATAAAAGTGTTTTTAATTTTATCTCCTCTAAAACCTGAACTCCCAAATTTTGAACCGATTTTTGCCAAGTGATATAACATAATTACACTGAATACAGTACACACAAACTGTTATGATACCCAGGTGATTAAAGGTAAAGCAGTTATTTTTATGACATTTCTGTTCTTCCCTCACACCAAACAAATAATTTAGAACAATTTAATTGAGAGGAAAGTAGTGAAGTGGATATGGTGTATATTGCATTAAGATGAAAGAAAAAGAAAAGGAAAATGTAGATGTGCTTTGCAGTGCTGGAAGCATTACAAGAAAAAGGAGCAGGAGCATGTGTTGCATTTACAGGGGATAAAAATACAGTGTGCTACTAATGGAAAGATGAGCAACAAACAACATGAAATGTTAGGCGAAGCAAACAAAATGCAAGAGAAGACAAAAGAGTAAAATAAAATTAGAAAGAAAAATTACCTAGAAAGTAACCATGCCATTGCTTCAGCAGACACCCTCCACTCCAGCCCTTTTTTCGTGTTAGACTCCATACAGTATAAAGATACATTTCTTTGCCTAAGAGCCACGCTATCCAGCAGAGGTCTGAGGCAACAGCAGGATCAATGTAGAGCAAGAAAGGTACAGAGTGTGGGGGGGATACGCTTGCTCAGCCCTATGTATTGTGGTACATCAGTCAATTGAATTGAAATTCCTCGGACTATTCCTTTAAAGCTGGATTCTAGATGAAAATGTAAAAAGGATGGTGGTAAACTTCAGCAAATCCAGCCGAGGCTGGGACAGGTTGCCTGGAGAGGTTGTGAATCCACTACCCCAGGAGGTGTTCAGCACCTAACCTGTCAAATCCCTGAGCACTCTGATGTGAATTAGGTGCATACTTGCTTTGGACTAAGATCTTCTGTGGGCTTTCTAGCCACAGTGCATCTGTGATTCCTTCATTTTGTGCATGCTGGAATTCTGTTTGTATCACACACGAAATCTCACTAACATTCACTAGCACCTGGACTTTCATAATCAAAATGTGCCTTGATATTTGCTTCCAGTCTGTGCACCAAAAGGTGTGTAGGAATGGATGGGTTTAACAACAAAACCAATCAGAAATGGTGAGAACAGCAAGCCATGAATAGATGGCATCATTTGGAGCGAAAAAAGCTAAACCAAGCAAAATAACCAAGTAAAGGAGAGAGATGAAAAAGCAGATTTGAAAAATTAATTCAGTTATTTCTTGTTATATATGAAATAAACATATATTTTTAGTGGTATAATTCCACTGATTTTGATGATGCATATTATCTGTTGAAACAAAAATAGTAAGATGTGTAACATCTACATCCAAAATAGCCTCACTTTTTATCAACTGTTTTGTACCAGCTTTACACTGTATGTAATTCTAAAATTTTGAGTAGTTTTTCCAATTCTTACATCATTTATCTGTTCTCTCTGCTCATTCTTTCAACTCTCAACCACCTCTTAGCTTTTTTTTTTTTTTTTTTTGGTCTGGTGACAAAGTTGTTATAAAAGACAAAACAGATAAAATAGCACAGTAATGACAGTGGACGCCCCCTCTGGTGAGATCCAGATTTCCTCAGTGGAGGATGTATGACATTCTTTCATTTCTGACATTGAAACCTTTATTTAATAATGCAATTTCAGCCTAATTCAACAATCAGCATGTTAGATGTCTTTTAAAGGTACTCCCATCTTTTATTGGTTTTAGAAGCCAATTACTTCCCAGCCCAACAAGCCCCAGTTCAGCTCTATAGTGGTACAGCATGTCGGAATAAATCAGTCACCTTCTGCCCTTTGCAGCTGTAAAATAAAAATCCAAGCGTAGATGTAGATGTGTGCAGTGATGAGGGATGAACCAAAACAAGAAAATGCATGTTTGCCTCCTCTTATGGTCACCTGACTTGAAGGTTTCTAATGCCAGGATGTTGTTTTTCTGGAAAGAAAAGAAGCTATCATTTAAGGAATTTTATAACCAGGGAATATTTTTACTACTACTGCAGATTAACATTATGCTTTCCTCTTCTAGATATGATCCCATTTAATTATGTCCTGTCCTTGCAGAGACACTTAATGATGTGATTCTCTTGATGATAAGAAGGTTGTACACAGCCTGCTGAGGTCAAGTTCCCAGCAGTCACAGAGTACGTCAGTGGTGGCAGTGAAGTCAATAGAACCGCTTTTATGTAGTTAAGGTTTGAGCACATGGTTAAACCCTGCTTTTTTCTTTTCTTTTTTTTTTTTTTTTAAATCTGTTCTTCTATATTGAGGTCACATTGTTTCATTCTGTTTGTGCTTTCAATCTCTGTTTTTTTACTGAGGACATTGTAGGCTGAACAGGACGTCCGCTTTTTGAAGTGGCATACAGAAGAGTAATTTCCTACTTAAAGTTTTCTTCTCTATCAAGTACTTTGTGGAATACATCTTAGTTCATTTGGATACAGAATGACTGAGATTAAAAGGTACTTCTGTTTCCAGCAGCCACTGGCAGAGGCCTGAAAAGGTTTTGTCAAGCACTACCATCACACCTACAAACACCTGAACTGTGGCAAACTCCCAGGGAACCCGTGTGGCACTCCACTCCACTCTGCATTGAGTCATCTCCGAGGTGGGACACTTCTCTTTTCTTCCTCTTTTCCTCTCTGAGCCAGGAATAGTTCCAGGAGCAGAAGACAGTTTCAGTCTGGATCAACTGCTGAGTTTTTTAGCTTGTATTTTTATCTCTTCCATATGATGCTGATCCTGGAGAGGAGCCTGAGTTGCATATTCCTGCCTTTTTTTTCCTGGGTCTTTTGCTGCACATAAAAAATGAAGTCTGTGGGGTTATTGTGGAAACTCTGAAAAGCTCTTTCTCCTTTGCCTTTCTCGCCTGCCTCCTTTGCCTATGGCTGTAGTGAACAGCAGCACTCACTGCAGAACCCAGGTACAACATGGTAACAACATGCAGCAATTATAACAGGCATCAGTCCCACACGGTGTACATAATCACACCTGGTATTTCGGAACTGTAATTAAGTCTTAGGAAAATGCTTCACTCATTCACATCACCAGACTGAACTGTGTTAAAATACTACTTTAACATTGGAACAATGTTTTCCAAAATAGCTGACTTAAAATAGGTCTTCAAAGGATCTACAAAATTTTCTTCTGAAAGTTTGTAATGCTGCGACAAATCAAAAATGAGACAAGTGTATACCAAAATATTAAAAAACGAGGCTTGTCATAAGTGTCACTTAATAATGTGTAAATATTGTGTAAATATTAGATTACTTGAATAATTATCTCAAAGTATTTATGTTTTTAATATATTACTTATTTACTATCAAAAATGATGATATCTAGATACAACTATAACCTTAGTGGTTAAACTAAACACTGTGCATTTGATTACTTATGAAACAGTAGAATCATGCAATCATATCAACAGACGTATCAAAACTACAGAAACATTTGTTTTCTCTTTCTTTGAATAGTTTAGCTATCACATTATTTGATGGACCAAAAGATAGTTCCCTGACAAAGTGGATTAAAATCATAAAGCTGTGAGTAATACGAGTATATTGCTTTTCATCTTCATCTCCACTCACCCACTTGGACAAATGGGGCTTGTAGTTACTTGTTTCCTCTTTAGCACATTTGCCCAAGGCAACAAACCAAAGAAATTACAGGTAACAGTTTAGCAAATGCTCACAGGCAGTTAATTCCCTCTCTTCTGTCACTCAGTATCATTTCATTAACAGAACCTTGACCCAGGTGTGCCATGAGCTTGAAAGTTCAGTAGGTGGGATGCAGCTGTCACATGAAAGATGGATGATGTGCATTTTATGTTTTCAATGCATGTTAGTGTATCTCAGAGCGGACGTGCTAATAAAAGGTGACATCTTACCAGCGATATTGTGGGACCCTTGGGAAAAGGACTCAGAACAGTTCCAGCATGTGATAGGAATGGACAGGAGGAGAGACTTCATGGTTAATGTACAGGGGCTTTAAGTTTGCATTTGAATTTCCAGCAGTGGAAACGTGCATGGCACAGGGCTTATCAAAATCAGCAGGACTGTGTATAGTGCACAGTTTGCTACAGAAGCAAGGTTTGAGAAGAATAACGATGGTTGAAATACATTTTTATTATATATAAATAATTCATAAACACATTTTAGATTATGATATTGCTCTGTTATTGGTGTAACAAATCAATTTTGTTTAATAGCTACAGATATGATATATTTAAAAAGGTACTTTCACATACATGATGAAGGAATTTTTTCTTAATGTGTGAAACTGTCCACAATGTTCTGTTGCTTTCTTTTTTAATGAGGTAGAAATTGAGGAAATAATCTAAATATAGAAGTGCATTTTAAATTTTTATCAATAAAAGTGATATTTAAATTATGAAAATTCAAATTATTTAAGAATTTTTAAGAGATCTTAATTTCATATTTACCTTTTTCACTGTATTCAAGGAAAAATTGAATAAACAGTGTAAAAATAAAATAAAGAACTGGTTTCCACAGCAAATGATGAGAAGAGCTGCTTATTGTCATTTTCATACAAATTTTCTTCTTGTTAAACCTTGCACCTTTTCTCACGAAACTGCCCAGTTTTGCTGCCCATGGTTCAATGTCCACAAACACAGGCCCTGACCCTGCACCATGCGGTTGTGAAGGTGGCACCAGTTTGCCCTTCCCTCTTTGAAACAGAATTTTTCAAATGTTTTTAAGACTGTCAAGACTTGGAAAAGCCAGCTTCCATTCCCATCCTCTCTATTTCTCCAACAACTGATATTTTGATCCTTTCTTTAAAATCTGCATCTCAAACCGACTCTCTCCTGGTGTGCCACAGCTCCCACACCACAGCTGACCCCCACAGAGCCAGTGCTCACCCAGTGGCCCCAAACTGCCTCCTGCAAGGCCCCAGATCCGCTCAGCTTTGCTCTGTGGTGGGCTCAGAACAGGATCTGCTGTGCCACTGCCTTTATTTTGGTCAGGATGGTTGATGGCAGTGGAAATGCTGCATGTAGGGGCCTTAATGCTGGTTCGGTTGGACGATCCAGCACTTTGGATTGAGGCTCTAGCTCTCCTTTGGTACATTTATTCACTTCTATAGCATAGTATTCACTCTCATATTAATTTACGTTTCCTATTATATCTCTAATGGGAACTCTCTAACCAGTCATTACTTTGTCCATATGTTAAATGTTCATTTTGCAGCTATTAGTGCTCTGCCTAGGCTGTATATCTCTTAAATACTAATTCTGGACATTGCCCAGTTTTCCTGTCTTCCTCTGCAGAATATCACCATTCTGAACTAAGTTCACTAGGCCTTGGATGGACTAAATACATACAGCTCATTAGACCAACATAAATTTCCTGTTGGTCCCATTTTCATGCTTGTTTTTTCAACAGAACATTTTTAAGCCCTTCTGAGGATTACTTTAGCTCTCAATGTATACAGCTTGCTACAGTGTTCTCAGAAAATAATCTCCCAGTTTGTGGCATGATTGGTTTTCATCCAAATACTGAAATGCTACATTTTAGGTAAATTTTCCCACCATGTATGATAATGCTCATTGTTTCTCTGCCTTCAGGCTTCCAGAATCAACAAGTTTAAAAAGACAGGTCCTGTTCTTATCAGTCAGTGGCATGATTTCTTACTCCTTCAGTGGGATGAATTGTATCACCAGCACCCAAAGAAAAAAATGTAAAATGCAATAAGAATTTTCTTACTGGAATTGTAACATTTGGACACTTCTATTTTTAAGTTGAAGACCAGTTTTATTCCTGTCTTTTATCTTGTCTTTCATTTTGGTGCTGGTGTAAACACCAGGCTTATTTTTTTCTCCCTTCTATATATGTACATACTTGCTTTAGATATTTTCCAAAATTATGGCTATTGTAGCTCCTTTTACGAATGAAACTGCAGAATGCATATAGATGGCCTCTACAGGAAGAGAGCTAAGTTTGCTCTTTCTCCCCTTCTGGTCCAATAAACATTGATTTATAAAATGTGGAACAGGTCCCACAGGACACTAGAATATTCAGTAGCTTGGTAAATATGCAATGATCTAGGATATGCATTCAAATATTTTCTCCACATCATGGATGTAAAAAGAAGAAAGAAAAAAATTTACCTGTTTGTTGTCTCTCATTTTTATTATCAAGATGAGAAAATTGTGCTTGGGCTACCAAGGCACATCACCTGGGCAAAGTGAAGAAATCAGGTAAAGATAACAATATCCCTTCAGGAGGTGGTCTAATATGAATGTTCAAATATGCTGTGTAAAGAAGACTCAGTCTGATTTATTTAAAGGTAAACTGGGTTCTTCCCTGCATCACTGAGTCGGGTAAGATTAACGATTTTACTCTAAGGAGCTGTACCAAGATTAACGGTTATAGCAGAGATGCTAATGCTTGTGTTTAGCAGAAACTATAAGAAAAGAAATGAAATGTTGCTACTGAAATGTTGCTAAGTTGTGCCTCACCTTTCTTTGATACAGGTGAAGCACAAGAGTGTATTGCCAGAGAAAAGCCAGTTCTTGACCAGGGGCTGCACACAAGACATTCTCTGTACGATTTAGCTGTTTTCATCTGTTTTCCATATAAACAGATGTAGACCCTGTGCATGACTTCAGACATCCCTATACCCCTGTGAACTGTTCTGTCTCGGTGAAGCTGTGTCAGATCATAAGCACAGTGAGGCACTGGAGGCTGTGATGACTCCTTTGTCACACCAGCCCCTCATCACTCCTGCTCCAAGTCAAGCACCTGCTGTGCTCCAGGGCTAAAGCCATTCACCTGCATGGGGAAGGTCCTTTCCCTCCACGGGGGCACAAATGAAGCTAAGAGCATCTGTACAGCTGCAGGGAAGCGTTTGTATTTATTTATCTAGCCCATGGAAGCTGGTGTGAAGTAGAAAATTAGTCTTGGTACAGAGAAGGGTGAGTGACACAGGGGCCAAGGTGCCTTCCCCGACCTTTGGACACAGGTGGACCTTGGCCTCTGCTGCAGGCAGCAGTGATTTTCACTACAGGTGAGAGTAGGAGGTGGGGCCGTGGTGTAGAAATCCCATCGAGTCACAGAATCTCAGAATCAGTTAGGTTAGAAACAACCTTTGAGATCATCGAGTTCAACCTTTGACTGAACACCACCTTGTCAACTACAAGATGGCACTGAATGACATGTCCAGTCTTTTCTTAAACACCTCCCAGGGGTGGTAACTCCACCACCTCTCTGGGAAGCCCATTCCAAGGTCTGATCACCCTTTCTGCGAAGAAATTCCTCCTAATGTCCAACCTGAACCTCCCTGGCCTAGCTTAAGATGTCTTCTCGTCCTGACGCTGGTTGCCTGGGACAAGAGACCGACCCCCACCTGGCTACAGCCTCCTTTCAGGGAGTTGTAGAGAGTGATAAGGCCACCTCTGAGCTTCCTTTTCTCCGGGCTAAACACCCCCAGCTCCCTCAGCCGCTCCTCACAGGACTTGTGCTCCAGACCCTACACCAGCTCTCTTGCCCTTCTTTGGACACACCAGAGGAGCCCCGCTGCCGGAAACCTCAGTCCGGCATCTGCAGCTCCAGCACCTGTTTTTAAACCGGCCGGGGCAGTTTCCTGCGTCCCGGACGCTCCAGGGCCGCACGGGTGCCGTGGCCCCACGGGAGGAGCGGGCGGGTGGACGGGCCCCGGCCAGGCGTG
>VZTE01000778.1:718257-827003 GCA_013397775.1 Eulacestoma nigropectus | reverse complement strand
CGGGAGCAGCGGTACCAGCGGCGGCAGCGGCGGCGCGGGGCGTCGGTATTGCTCGGCTCTGGCTCTGGCGCGGCGTCTCCTCCACCCCCTCGTGAGCCTGGGGAACCTGCAGCTCAAAGCCGCCGCCAGCCACACCACCATGTACCCCGGCAACAAGCGGAAAAAGCTGTGGCGGGAGGAGAAAGGTATTATCGCCCTTCCCGGTGCCGGGCCCGCTTCTCCCGCCTTGAACCCCACGTTGAACCGGGAGGGAGCGAGGGAAGGGGGGGGCTGGTCCCGGTGCCCCCAGAGCCGCCGCCTCACCGCGGGGTGTCCGGCAGCGCTTCCCGCCGGCCGCGGCTGAAGGGACGGGGTGGGGAAGGGGGAGCTCCGTGCTCTCTGCCCTTTTCCTGGGGTCTCCTGGCTGACATAGCCTTCATGGCAGCCCGGGCGTGCGGGAATTGGGGCTGTTTCCCCCACACCTCGGTGTATTCGTGAGGAGTGGAGCCCTGGGGCGGAGGGAAGTAAGCGAGGGAGGGCAGTAAACAACCCCTCTCCTGAGGGCTTCCCGCCCCCAAGTCACCTTGTGGGAGTGTTTCAGGCCGAAAAGTTGGGCACATGCCCTCAAAACGTGCTTTTTCTCCTTTCAATGCGTTTGTTTTCCGAGGGGAAACGTGGTTTATAGGGATCATTGCTGTAATCAGTTTAGATCCTAGTGTCGGTCAGACGGGGTGAAATGTTTGGGGTATGGGACTCTCAGAGCACCCCTTCTTCCCATCTTTTGAACTATTAATTTATTCTTGTATATATTTTAAGGACTCTCACCTGTGTATTCTCCGTTTATAAAACCCCAAAGCCAAATTCCAGAGCATGAAAACTGTGGGCCAAGCATTTGATGCAGACCTTGCTGTTTTGGTACTTTATATCGATCCTGTGGAGAGCAATGTAAAAATTAAGAAAAAAATTCACACAGTGGAAGCGCAACATTTATATCTCTGAAGAGTAAAGCTTCTTGCCCGATGTGTTCCAAATAATGTAGTAATAGATGAGGAGAGGAAGAAAAACAGATCAGAGGGTCATATTTTAAGTTCTCTTTCTTTTCTTCCATCACTCTTGTGACTCTAAGTATGTTTCAAGCTAAGAAGGCAGAAAACCAGTTCAATGAATAGGATTCAAGTGTACTTTTCTAAGGAACAATTGTTAAAACACAAATGAACTTATTTTTCTGTAGGTTAGTTGCTTCTGTCAAGCTCCTCTCAAATAAAGTGAGTCTTTTATTTTAAACTTACAATCCATGCTTCTCTAGTAAAGGTGAGGCAACAAATTTCTACATGATAAAAGTTTCTGTTTTCAACGAAGAAGGTACAGTTAAATTGTCTCAAGCATTGTTTATGTGTGATCAATTACAACTGACTTCTCCCTTAATGCTGTATGTTGTTACCTTCAAAAAATGCCAGGGGCAGATGGGGAAAAGTTTCTGGTAGGCTCTAATGAATGTTCTTATTACTCCCACTTGTCTCTTTCAGTTCTGTTGCTGTCTGTGTGAATTCATAGCCTGGCAGGTGAACTCAAACCCTTAGTAAGGATGGCAGAGTGGAGGGTCTGCAGGGTAAACTGGAAACTGGAGCTGCTGACTCACTTTTGGTGTCTCCATCAGCTGTGAGGATGGTGGTCTCCATCAGCACGGTGATGTTACTGAATGCAAACAAGTGCTGCTCTCTGCTGCTGAGGTTTTTTCATCCAGGAAGCAGTTTTGAGTGTTAGCTGGCCACAACTCCCTGTCTTTTTTGCCCAGTGAGAATGAAGAGCATTTGCCAGTCTTCTGCTCCAGTAACTGTTCCAGGACCATGCTGATGGTGTTGGCCCTGAGTACTTTGAGTGAGGAGGGCAGAAAAAGCTTCTCTCTTCATTGCTGGCATTGCCCTTCAGTTTTTAGTCCTGTGGGACTGTTCTTATCAAGTACCTTTTTTGCTAGAGAGGAAAACTACGGAAGCCCAACTTCTTACCTTCTTACCCAGTCATGGAAATCAAATCTTTAGTCAGGTCTTCACCTTTCACAAGTACCCCATAACCCCTGCAAAGCTGTCTGTGCTTCCTGGCTCTGTTCATCCCATGAAGCTCTGAGGGCAATTGCTCTCAGCCTTTTATATTCCGAAGCACTTCTTAAAAAGAAAAAAGAACTGATTGCTAAATATTGAGTTCAAACCCACTGACAATACTCTTGCTTTTCTTAATTACTTTCTTGGTAATTAAGGGTTGGTCCATGTCCTCCCAGGGGAGATCTTCCTTGAGGACAGCTGAAACGGAGCAGGAGCAGGAGTGGAGGTGATTTCAGAGCCTTAGACACAGGACTGGGCTGCCTGCAAACTTCCCAAGTTTCTGCTACAGGCAGAAAGTTGTACTTGCAGTGGAGGCTGTTGGGAGCATCCTCTGGGAGGTTTGTGTATAATTAAGACTCAGTTTAAGTTCTTGCTGCTGACTCACAAGAGCAAACTTTTTAAAAACCTTCTGTAGAGAAGAACTTTTGTTTTGAAGGCACAGGACTGTCTCTGTCGCCTCTTCAGCAAAAGCCACCTATACTTGCTCTGCTTGTCAGTCCCTCAAAACTGACACGCTCTCTCAGGTCTGCCTACCTGTAGGACTTCCAATGTGCACATCAGATAGTTGGAGTTTTGTATGCCTGGAGCTCAGGTAACGGAGGTGGGTATGTATCCGTTGTGCATGGTGGTGACCCTCGTCATGTCACTTCCACTTCGGCAGCTGTAAATATCCCGGTGAGATACCAAGCCTGAATAAGGAGAGAGAAGCGTTTTTGTCAACTGAAGAAATTGGAAATACTGTCAAAACATACCAAAAGAAACTTATTTTGTTAAGGGAGGCTGTGCTCAAAACTTGCCTTATTAGACTGTGCTGACTGCAGCCTACATAATTAGGAAGCTTTTTTTTGAAAAAACACAAACAAAAGAACCCCAAACCAGACCCCAGTGATTTTCTTTCTTGTTTTTTTTTAAGGTTCGATCTGACAAGCAGTTTCCACGTTTAACACTTTTGCTGCTTCTTCAACTTGAGATGAAAATGTTCTTTTTATGTCTGCCTAGTCCTTTATGTAAAATGCAGATAACATGGGTCTACACCCCTAAAAATTCTTCAGTCATTGAAGAGCATTTATTCCTGATTAACATGTCAAGAAAAACTGTTAGAGTGGTTAAAGTAGCACAGTGCTACTGGTAAAAACAGACCCAGAAATTTGAGTAGAGTATGGGTGTTGTGACGTTCTCTGCTGTTCTTTTTCTTTTCCACTCTCCTTTTGGGAGGGAAAAAGCTCTTCATCTTGTGCTGAGCTGATACGAAGCATTGATGAGGTAGGGAGGGAGAAGAGGATGTGACTGCAAAAAGGAGCTGAACTGCTGGGGTTGCTTGCAGTTTTGGGTCATTGGGATGGCTTTTTTTTTTCCTGTAAAAGTCCATTTATAGCAGGGTCTGAAGAAGAGTGAAGTTGGCAGTAGCTGTCATACTTGTGTGATGTTTGAGGCTTTACTTTTCACTAAATGTCTGAAAAAAGAGGTGGTGAGGTTCTCAGGAGAAAACAAAAACAACCATCTATATGTATTTTAGTGTGGTAACCAAGTGTGTCCTATTAATGTTCAAATGAAAACCTCTAAAGCTAAACTTGCCTTTCTTACTACCCCAGACACCTAGCAACTGACAGAATGTTTGGTTTAGCTCTGATCTCTTTTGTTACGTAGTAGCATTTTATTAATCTCCCACCATGTTCCCTGCCTTTACTTGAACTTTTGTTTTTTTAGTTCTCATTTACAAATGCAGAACCTACAGAACAGATTTTCATACCTGAAAACTCCCTATAAAACAACAATTCCCTACTAAACTTGCTGTTCTCTGATACAGGAATTAAAGTGGCAGGAAGAAGCAGCACAGTAGTGATGTGGGGAGGAAGCCTGGACAGCCCAGAGTGTGGAGAAGAGGTGTTAACTTTGCAGAACTGGGCATGTGCAGTTGTACAGATGCACCTTGTTTAGCTCCTGTTGTAACTCCCTGGGTCACTCGTGTTGGTCCTCTCAGGTGGCATTTAATTCGTCAAGGGCACTGCATTGGTCACTATGTGGCTCATGTGCAACAACGTGTGAAAGCTTGCAAAACTTTTCTTACTTCTCTTCCCCTAAACAGAGCGTTTGCTGAAGATGACCTTGGAAGAAAGACGCAAAGAGTACTTGGGGGATTATGTTGCATTGAAAACTATTCCAACATGGATGGAAGACTTAAAAAGCAAGAGCGAAAGTGATGGTAAGTAAAGTGAGGGAGTCTTAAGATACAGACCACTGTTTTCTCACTCTGAAGTTCCTTTTAGGAAGGCCAAGACCTAGAACCCATGTTGTTATGAGCAGCGATAGTCTAAAATTGGGACGGGGGAAAAAAGCCCCAACAAAATTTCTTAAAGCCTCAGTGGTGTCCCAGAACTCTGCCGGTATCCCCAGATGGAATCACTAACCCTTAAGTGTGTAAAATGGCTCTTCTCTGCATGAGTCTTACTTTCCAGGTACTCCAGCAGTCAGCCATGCCTAAAGAACTTTGTCTTTGAAACTTACTGAGCATAATGATACAGGAAATCTGGGCAAAACAGTGTTTCAGGTGACCCAAAAGCAGAGGGGAAGTGTGCAAGGTGTGTTGTTTTCTAAAAAACCAGAAACTAGAGAAGATGGGATTTGAAGCCTCCTTACTTTTGGTCCTGCCTTTCTTGGGCTGAGGAACATCAGTCTGGCCTGGATTAACTCCTGTTTCCTTAGCGTGTGCAGCCTTACCATGGTTGTGATCATAATTAGAGTTGTCTAAAGACTTACAGTGAGAACTGACCAAAAATGTGAATCCTATTCACTTACAGACTTCTCTACTCTGCAAGTAATTCTGTAACAGTGCCTTGTTCTTTGTCTAGTTCCCTTTCATCCACACAAGGGTGTGGAGGAATAGGGATGACTTCTGAGCTGGTTTATTCCTCCTCTTTCTTTTCCTGTCTTGCTATCCTCCTTGGCTGAAGCCTGTGTTTTTTTGAAGGAGTATCTAACTATGAAACCTGAAGTGCTTCCTGCCTCTGCAGATATAGGACTAATTTTCTGACCCTTTTGTTATCATTAAAGGTAAATACTGGCCTGGGTGAAGAGATGTGTAGAGTAATCTTGTGACTGCAGGTGAACATGGTCTTTTTGGTGATAGTTCAGGTGAAATGAGGCCTGGAGCTAATCAGCTGTTTTTAATAAAATGGGAAGGCTGCAACACTTATTTTAGCACAATCTGGAGGAGCTCACAGATTTTCAGATGTCCTTGTCAAAAGCAGCTATTGCTACTGTCTACTCCTAAAAGCATCTGGAATAACTTTTGAAGTAAAAATATGTCAAGAGTTTGTGGAGCTCTTCAGCCCTGCTGAGTAGCTGTATTTCATCATACCCATCGACCTCTTTGTCCTATTTGGGTAGGTCATTTATATCTTGCAACATCAGAAAGCCTGTCCATCTAGAAAACAAAGAGTGCATAAAAATAAAAAAGATTACCTGACTTCTCGCAATTTGACTTTAGAGGCCTGGGGTATGTGGGAATATACAGTATGTCATGTGGTTTAACTGGGAGACTCTTTATCCCTTCTAGCCCAAACTATGTTTTTATTCCAACTGCTCTCAGATTCTCTATAAAGCACTGAAATTCACAGATGTTGTATTACTTGGGCTGCTGAAAGTGACAAGGTGTGGATTTACGTTGTGATTGCTGTTACACTTCACAGAAGCAAAATGTCAGTGTCTAATATGTGGGTATTGAATCATGGCAGTGGTGAATTTATTTCCTTGTAGCTGCTCTTGCATTCTTTCTGTTAGTACCCAGTACACTGCAAAAAAATGCTGGAAGGCAAAAGTTGGGCTGAAACACTGCTCTGCTACTTGGTTTTGCTATACTGTACATTCAGGAGAAAATATCTGTAGTCACTCTTTTTCTTTGATGTATTTGTTGTAAGTAAGCCATGTGTAATAGTGAACTTCTGGAAGGTTGGACTGCCGAAATGCTTCCATGATTAATACAATTAAAATAAATATATGTATTAATATGACTGTTACTGGATCTGTTTCAAACTTTATTTCTCTTAAATGTTGACCCTGTTCTGAAGGTATCAAGTGTGTCTAAAAGCTGTCTTTTTAAGCTGAAATACAGAAAAACTAGAATTTAAATATTCTTGCTGATGAGAACTTTTGCTCTGTTTGATGGGACATACAGAGTGCAACAAGTACAGCCTGAATGAGATTCTGGAGAGAACAAGTGAAGCCTCAAGTGTGATGGAATCGGTGATGATCTGACAATGCCATGCCCAAGTTCTGATATTTTCTTCAAGTGAAAGGTGGCTGCTTGCACTGACAAATGGAAGAGGTCTCTGAGGGGTGATGGTGGTGAAAATAAAATCTTCTGTATACTTGTCAAGCCAAAACAACTGATAGCGAATTTGGGAAAAATTCTTTACCATTTACTCCCAATACCATATACAGTAAAAAAATGACAGATTGATTAGTAAAGCATAGAGTGGCTGTTCAGGAAGAGTGATGAGGAGAAATCAAGAAGGCAACCAAGAACAAATCAAGTGAAGCAGGCGCAATCAATCAGCTGCTGGAGTAAGAAGCTGTAGGAGAAGGGCAGAGCATCTGAGCTAGCAGCCGTCCCCATAGATACTCAATACTCAACTTGAGATTAAGGGTGTTCAGTACTGCACAAATTTTAGTACTGGCTATTAGGAAAAATTGCGTGTACAACGTAAAACCTTTACAGTGCCCATTTTTGAATGTGAGTGACTCACTGGAGGGTGTTGGAAGGTTGCAGTTAGGCACACATTTTTGTTATGTGGAAGTTTAGTGGAAGATTATTGAGAAGTCTGTATGCAGAATTATTCAAACTGAAATGATCTAAGTGGTTCATATTGGGAAGGAACCAATCTCACTGCCAGGATACTTCATGGGTGGTCTTTATTGGCAAATTGGAAGAACATACCTTAGTTTGTGGAAGAAAGTTTTTCCCTACTCCTCCTCCACCCTTTGATAGGAAGTTGTGTTTGGAACTAAATTCTGAAGAAAACCAGTAAAGCTTGGAGTAAGTTTGGTGTTTTGGCAAAGATGGAAGTCTTTGTAATAGAGTAACATAACAGAGGGATGTGCATCTATGTAAAGGCACCTGAGGAGTAAAGTTACTGAATTCTGAATGGCAGCTGACAAGGGCTTTGTCTCTTTGTAGCAGCAAAGCTATTAAAAAACATTTGGAATTTCAAAGAGGCAGCGTCTTTGTTAAAATGCTCTGCTGTGACTAAAAAAAAAAAAAACCCTACATTTTTTGCAGGCCTCCTCATACGGACATGACTAGCCATAAGCAATTAGGTTGGTGTGTGTTTTGGCATGGAATTTGGTCAATGTTTGTGTTAAGTCTTGATTTTGGGAGGAGAGTGGCACAATGTGGAATGCAAAGACTAAGCCTAGTGCCCACTTCTCTGAGCTAAGGGAAGCAATCTGATGTGAGTATGTGCATTTCCAGAAGAACTATGCTGTCAATACCCCTGATTTTTGGTGTGCAGCTTGCCAGGCTGCACAAGTGGATCTCTGAGATCAAGTGTTGCAGCAGTGGAAGGAAATGGGACAGTTAGTGACAAGTGGCCCTCTTTAATGTTAAGAGTGGATGGTAGGACGACAAAACTTGTTCTTGAAGTAGTCCTGTAAATTCAAGCTTTCTTTGGTTTAACTGTATTTATTAAGGACATGTGTTGCCCACTTTGGAAACAAAGAATGAGCTTGTCGTAGAGGGGCTGGATAGTGTGAATATACCGTAACATCATTCCCCCCACTTGTTATCCTTCAGATATGCCAAAAGCACACACATCTCATCTGTTTTCTCAGGTGCTTTGAAGTAGAGTGTCTTTCTGACACCATGTGAATAATGGACTTGTTCTATGAAGCTCTGGAATTTATATCCCTTTGTTTCAATGCTATTTATTACATACCACTTTGTTAGGCACTCATCTTGTTCAGCAACAGGAGCTAATATTGTTCAGTGAATAAAATGCCACAATGTAGACTAACAACTAGAGTGTATTTTGAAGTTAAATACATATGTTAGCTTTTTGCTGGGTACACACTAATTCCCAAAGATGTCTTTACTCTGCAGTGGTGAATCTGAGAGATGACTTCAGAAAACTTTTTCTGGAAAGCTTTTCTGAAAATTAAGAGTCTTGGGAATTTTGTTGTCGCTGAGTTTTGTGTCACTGGTAGAAAAACGTTTTGTTGTATTAATTGGGTAATTCAGAAAATGGAATAAGTGATATTGTTTAACTCCAGGCAGCTGATAGTCCTGCTGACTCCCACAGCCTCTGGAATTCATTGGTATGATAGTGATGCCAAGAAAACAGCAAATTCAGGTGGTGGTTTAAAGATCTTTGCTAGTGGCAAGAACTACTTTTGATAGGATGAAGTTAAAATGGAAGGACACAGTAAGTGAGTTTATTTTTTGTCTTATGTTAAATGACACAAAAGGTCTGCAGTCCTTTTAAACAAGTCTTGAAATATGTTTAGATGTTTTGGCAGCCTCTGAATCTTTTTAATCTGCTAATTTTAAAGAAAATGATATGGTTCAAACTATTCAAATTAATCTATTTTAACACTGAGGGTTTATGTATAATAAGAAGGTTTGGATTTAATAAAAGCATTGTTGTACTATGAATGCGTAGCTTTCTAAATACAGTGGGTTGTCACAAGATTACAGAGACAAAGCATGTAGACGAGCCACTCCAAATGCTTCATGGTGGAAAGAAAGTGTGTGGTAACACTGAGCTCTGACCAGCATTTCCTGAGATGGATAACTAACACAAGTAAGTCTCCAAAGAGCCCAGTATCTCCATGCAGCCCTGTTTGATCTGAATATCTGTGCCGCAGGAACTAGGAACCGAGGTGATGAGTATTAAACAGACTTTGGCAAGTGACACCATTACTAAGCTGCAGTGAAATTCAGACAGATGTCTACAAGTAAGAAACGGTATCTCTCTAAACCACTCAATATTATCAGCGATTTATACAGAAAAAGAAATTATATTCAACTAGAACACTGAGATTGTTAGACAAGTTTGACAATCACAAGTTCTGTCTGTAACAGGTGTGTGAAACCTGTGTGCTTCAAGACCATCCCCCCACTAAAAATCCAAGTCCATCGGCTTTCACTGTGATTTGTTTTTCTTACAATGACTGTAACAACTGTCTTTATAACAGATTTTTAGCTGAGTGACAAGGATGAAAGTAAATTGAGACAGCTTAGTGTAATTTTTGCTATCTCTCAAAAATAAAAGATGCTTTTGATACTGAAACTCTTTGTTTGATGACATTCAGAGTGCAGTTTTTCTGCTGAGTACACACAGAAAACAGCAATAACTGTGTGCCTCTGTTTAGGGTCTCCTCTGTTACCTGTGGCCCTGAATGTGAATTCCAGCTTCGCTTAAACTCATGTTGTATTCAGTTTTGTCCTTACTTTTAATGTATTGGCATACCACTGTTACTCATGCTAAACATCACAGGGTCTCTTCAAGACTGTTTAAGGTTAGAAAACCGTGTCTCTTAGATGCACATGGAGAGCACTGCTTATTCATTGCTGTCTATAATTGCTGGGGGAGCACCATGAAAAAACTAACAACTGTGGTTTCTGTGAATTGTGTGAGGATCATGGTAATTAAGCATTTTGAATATTTGTGAAATTACGTGCTTTTTGTGGAAGTGGCTGAAAATCTGCTTGCTCATTTCTGTTCTCTGTCCATGTTATATACATATTAAGGAAGCAGAAAAGGAATTAGAGGAGTAAGAAGAGCAAACCATGTTTGCAGCTTCTTAATCTGTGCTGAAGGGGTCCAGGAGTCTGTGTGCCCATGGCATAATGTGGAGTAACTTTAAGGCTGACTTGGTGTTTGTTTGGCTGCAACAGATATCCAGGGCTGCCAGGGCAGAAGGGTGTAACCAGAGCCCGGTGTGCTCTGCTCAGGCTCTTGGCTGCCCTTTCAGGATGTGTCCTGAACAGATGCAAAGCTTCAGAGTGGTGCAAATCTGACCATGTGATCTGGTGACCCCACACACCTTTCTGGCTTTCCCAATACACACCTTGGCTATTGATTTCCAAAGATAGACTTGCACAGTACAGAGATGAGAATAACTCTTCAGGTGCAAGTTTACTTGAGCATAAACTGAGCAATAACCTCTCTGTGTGTATTGGTTGTTTTCTGGAGGTGAATAATTTCTAGTTAGTGATATCCCTAATATAAGTAGATAATTTAGTGTGTTTAGTGTAAGGGGTGGAGGGGAACTACAGTAAACAGAAAGACTGAAGATATATTCAGTTGACCTTGTAATTCCCTGGTGAGCTGCATGCGAGTAACCTTTACAGGATGGATTAGCTGCCAAAGAGATGACACTTGTGTTACAGTTTGCATAGAAGTGTTTTTGGGAAAAACAAAACAGTTTCTTGCTTTCAGCAAGTATGAGATGAATATTAAAAAGTTCAGATCTGTTTACATAGATTAAGAACACAAAATCCAGTGTAGCTAATCCTCACTCTAAGAAAGTAAATCAGTTGTCTTTGATGTAATTAAGATGATTACTTCTCTTTAAGCTGCTGCTCTGTGACTTTTTTAACAAGGTAACTTCCACACAGCATTAAGCTTATGCAGGTCCTGGATAGAGTTATTATTTTCTGGCTCTTCTGCGTGCAGCTGAGAAAGCTCTCTTATCTACAGTGGCAGACAGCTCCTTGAGGGGTAAGAGTTAACCATAGGAAAGGATGCTGCTCTCAACAATAAATTGATAAATTGGTGTCCTTATTGAGGCTCTGCAAGCTCTTGATGGTTTTTAGAGAGGGATAGTAGGTGGATATGCAAAGGGAAGTTAGGCACATCTTTGCCAGAAAGAAGAGTTCTAATGTTTAATTACTGGTGACATGGATCTTGACCAGATGAATAACTTTCAAGCTTCTCTCCTGTGCAATATGAGAAACAATCTTTTTTTTTTTTTTTTTGGTAGCTGCTGAATGTCACTGCAGTGAAGTTTTGTTCAGAGGTCCCTAAGTAGAGTTAGGAAGTCAAGATGATGCAATGTGCTGTCAGCTGGCTCGTTCAGGGTATGAGGGAGGATGGCTTTAGCAGCAGTGATGCTTTAAGTTGGGATGTGCTGTTCCTCAGGAACTGCTGAGAAAAACTGTAGGTTCCAGCTTGGAATATTTTGGTGGCTGACTTGAGCGAGATAGTTTAATATATGCAGGGGAAAACTAATAGGTTGTGTATTTTGGCTTCTGTCTTTTCTTTGATTATTATTTTTTTCCATTCTCCTTTTTTTATATAGAGGATGAGCTTCTTTTAAGCGTGGGGGATTGCAAGATCAAACCCCCAAATTAAGGTATTGCTCTACAAAGACAATTTCATAAGTCATCTAGCTTTGCTCAGTATGGTAGCTTGGCTAATGCCCTAATCTATAATTTATGATGGATTGTGGCATAGGTCCTCACAGTCTTTTGCAGACAGATGTGAGCCAATGTGCCAGCCTGATTAGAAGCCTTGGTGCCTATGATTAGGTTGAGGCCAAACCAAGCTGTTGAATTGTACCCTTATCATGGCTCACTAATGTAGATCTGTTGCCTGGCTTTGTGACTTTTAGATATTTTCAAATGCAGATGGAAAAAGCTGATGTCCTTCTGGAGAACATGGAACTCTCTTTGATTAGACAGGTAGAGACTGGTATGGCTAGGTTTAATTTGATGTAGCTTAGGTATGACAGGTATTTATGAAGGTGCTGAACTATTGCCTCAACTAGGATTTGTTGCCTGGGACTCTTTATAATTAGTGATGGCATAGGGTAGGCCACCCAGCTGTCTCTCTCTGGGTGTGGGAGGCTTGCAATAAGTTTGAAAACTAACCTCACACTCAAACTCAGTAATGATTCTGCTTTAACTCCCTTGATGGTGTTGGGGGATCACTGGTGCAGTTTAAGCTCACCAAGCTCTCTGTTTGGGTCATGTTAACTAACTTTCATGTGTAGCTATATTTGCTTCTTGCACAGTTAAACTCTTGATTACACATGTTTTAAAAACCTAGTCACTGGAAACAACATAACCCTGGCTTCCCTTTTTTGATTCAGTAGACCTAAACTGCTCAGCATGTAGAAATGTCGCTTAAGCCAGCGAGGGTCTGAATAAGTTGTGGTGTAGAATCGTGGATTGTTAAGGTTGCAAAAGACATCTAAGTTCATTTTGTCCAACCATTAAATGGTACTGTTACTCTGTGAAGTGATACATAGCTTTCTCCATGTGAGGGCATCTAGCTGATGTGTATTTGGAAAATCCAGTTGAGAGAAAATTTCTCAGCCCTGTAGGAAGTGCTGCTTATTTTTTATGATGCCCAGAAAATGCTCTGTTGCTGTAGAGCCGGGAACGGAGAGATGTAGCAGCATCAAATCCAGCAAAAGAATGAATTATTTATTAATTTTACAATCATTTTTATATAGTCCAGTTCCATAAAGCGATTGGACAATGTTCACACACCTCCTAGGGTGATTGGTTCAGGTTCTATCACATCCACGGTAAAACATTTCTCAGTGTACCATAAACAGAACTTAGCAAAACACCAGATGTGACTATCGTCTGGATAAACTATCTTACTGTTTTCATATCTTGTGTGAGAAAGGAAAGGTTCTCAAAGAATTAATGCAAGAAGCTGGAAAGTTCATGTGCTAGCAGCATTTCGGTATCCACAATGCTCTTCTGTGCTGGAGAGAAGGCTTAACAATCTGTTTGAAAGGTGATAAATTTGGATTTTGCACAGATTTGAAAACCATTGAAATTATCTGAGAAATATTTTCTATTTCAGTGTGCGGTGTGAGTGAGAAGCATAATGTTTGCGCACAGAGATTGTCCTGAGACTTGCAAGCTATTGCATGTTGACTTGGCATGTCTGCAGAAATGTGTCACAAGGGCCTTCACCAAAGTTTCCAAATTGATGGGATGCTATAGAATTTTTGGGGATGGGGTGCTATAGAATGCACATAGATATGTTGGAAAATGAAGCCTCTCAGCCTTGAGCTGATGTAGCCAATACATTTATTTCTGAGAGTGGAAATAGTTCTCTGCAAGCATCTTTGCGCTAACACCCAGGGAGTTGGTGGTCAAATGCTGTGCTAGAAAAGACTGCTCTAGAGTTTACCCGAAGGCTCCTGTCCAAAAGACTCAGTCCATCTCTAATGCAGAGCAGGTATGAAGAAAGTGTAAATATAAAGAAACTGGTTGCACCTCTGTCTTTCTTTAAAACATTTCCTTGCCTTATCCTGCCCTTTGGTTTTTCACTAAGGCTTGTTTATGCAACGATGGGCTTTTATGATGGTGTACTAGTTTGAAAGCAAACCAGTGAGAGACTCCAAGTCAGAAATACAATTTAATAGGAAAAAGAAAATAAATGCAATAGTACAAAAAGAAAAACCACTGACAGAGTCAGAATACAACCTGACACCCTGTCGGTCAGGGTGTTGGTAGCAGTCCGATTAAACGGTGCCTGCAGTCCTCCTGGAGTGATGGTTCTGTTGAAGCAGTGACCCTGTCGAAGGGTCTGGTCTTCCTCTGGGAATCCAGTGGAAAAAGGCTACCCCTGGTGTTCGAAATCTCAGATTATATCCAGGATGGATATAATCTTGGTTCCTCCCTCTGGGCGGAGCATCTCACAATGGGATGATGTAATTTTATCAGTCATGAGGTGAACCTAGATGGCCCATTAACAGAAGATATCCCCCTGGAGGGAGGATGGGTCATGGGAGAGATAAGGAACACTGCCCCACCTGGTTTTACCAGCTGGCCCATTAACAGAAGATAGTCCTGGAGTTTATCAGGGATGAGTCATGAAGGAGGTGGGGAACACTGCCCCACCGGTTTTTTAACAGCTTATGAAGATGGTGATAGAATACATACTTTTGGGTTCTTTACTAGCATGTATACGCATAACAAGGCAAACAAACAACACCGGCAGCAGCAACAAACAGCCCAGAGCCCAGTGCCGGCCTCTCTCGGCCGCAGGCGCTTTCCCCTCGGTGCAGTTCCGCTCACAGCCGGCAGGGGCGCGATGGTTCCCCCGCGCCTGCAGGGGGCGCTGTGGCCCGAGCGCGCTGCACGTGGGTGATGGCGGGCGCAGGCGGCAGAAGGGATGTAAAAGGGGCTTCCTGCACAAACCCCCAGGGGCAGCTGGTCCCGGTGCCCCTCTGGATAGCGGAATGAGCTGCAGCAGGAACCTCGGGAGCAGCAAGCTGGAACGCAGGGACGGGCAGACCCCGGAATAGCAAATGAAATGTAGCAGAAACTCTACAGCTGTAGCAGGAGCCGCGGGGGTGTCCCGGCAGGCAGGGGGTGCAGTGTTACAGTGTAGTGAAAAACCCAGAGCAGAGGCAGAGGAAGGCAGGGCTCAGCAGCAGCAGCCCTGTTCCCGGACAGGACTGGGAGAGGCTCCCTTGGAGGGGGAAGGGGCTCCACGATCCTGGGGTTTCCCCTGAGGCACCCAAGTGGATGGTGAGGGTCCTTTGTTTGGTGAGGTCAGATGTTAATAAGGTCCCAGTGCAATGGCCGCTCTTATGAGCAGAGCTCTCCTCATGGTAGGAGAAGGCAACAGAAGACAGAACCCAGCAGTGGTGGTGAATTCTTCCCAGAGCAACCACAGCTGCTCATTCCCCCTCGGAATGCTGAGAGAGCAAGAGAGAGTGAAGAGCTGCACCCAACCCCTTCCCCCAGCCCAAATCTTATGGTGTCTCTGCCCTTCCCAGAGAAACCCCCCCAGGTAAACAGAGAGAGAGTAGCCAGCTGCACCCCTTCCCTGAGCTGTGGCAACTTCTTTTGTCTCTCTAAAGTACCCGGTCATTATTGTCCCCTAGCAGCATATGGAAGAAAATTCCCTGAAAGAAAGAAACAGAAGGAAAAAATCCTAAACCCCAATACTTACCTACCTGTCTCCTGATAGTGGAAAACTAAAGTTCCTTCTCCCACCTGGTAAGCTGTTGTCACTGTATGTCACGCAGAGAGGTTTTTGAATGACAATGCCATGAAATATTTGCTGATGGTTTTGCACAAATTTTGTAGTCTTCTGATAGTAACATTTTATTTCTGAGCTGTATTTCAAGTACTACAAAAGCCTGTAATACTCTACTAGAGAAGTCATTGCTTAGCAATGGTGTACGGAATTAAAAAAGCAGAAAACACAGAATAAAAATTGTCTGACTGCTTAATAAGCTAATGAATGAAAGTAATGAATTTGTGGTTCCCCACGATAAACTTAATTGCTGTATGTGCTCACCCATTTAAAATGAGTTCTCACATTTTGGTAAGTAAAATAGGTGCTGCTGAAGACTAAATACCTGGTTGGTCATGAAAAGTCATTTTTTTCCAACCAGTTTATAAAGGTGAGTGGAAGAATGCTGCACAGCTAGTGGTGTGGTTTGGATGAAGGCTTATAGTTACCCCAAGTGGTACTGGATCAGTTTGAACACACCAGGAATAGTTGTATGAATGCTGTGATATTGCCAAGATACAGCTCTTGCAGTGAAGGGATCTGCTTTGTCTTAGAAGGAATCTAGTGTAGTAGAATCACTTGTAGTCCTCTAGCTTTGTAGACAAATATCAGCATACTCATGGGGCAATGAACAGTGATTTAAAGGAGCGTCATATGTTTGTCTCTCCATTTTTGAACTTCCATTGTTACTTATGAACTCTCTGTAGTAGAGGGAAGTTATAAAGTAGGAATTCTGTTTGAGGCAATGCTGTGTAGTTCTTGCCTCCATGTGACCTTGGCTGACCATTAAATGTGCTTCAGTGTAACTCAGGCTGGCATTCACTGAGAAGAATCTATATTGAAATTCTTGGTATCACCTGGAGTGAGGTACTGATAATCAGGCTTGGGCTAGGACTTAGCAAAATAACATATTTTGCTAAGCATTTTTATTTCACTGTATCATTACAAAGTCTGGAATCCCTCTGAAGGTCCACATTATTAAACCAACCAAACAAGACTGACTGAATAGGTTTCTTCACACAGACAAAGCACAGCTCCTTCTGAGTCACAGCTGAACCAGCAGCCTTTTCTATGGACCCTAAATCATGAAATCTCCAGCAAGCGTAGCAACCACAGCAGCTGGATGCTGACTCTCCAAGTAAACACACAAATACCCAAGGGCCTCAGCCTACTTATGTTGTGTCTTTGCTGTCAATGTGCATGCTGCTGAAGTGAGAAGACTTTGATTTATGAATTGACAATTGCATGTCTGTGCAGATAAGGGTGCATCACAAATTAGAGTTGGGAATGTATTCCTGTTCTTGTTCTCCTCATTTGTTGTTACTCCTTTCTCAAACTTTGTTCTTTAGTACTTTTGCATTCCATACCAAGTTTTCTCTCGGTTTACAAAAACTTCATAAAAAAGGCAGGCTCCTCCTTTCCTTCTCCTTCTTTCTCTCCCAGACTTAAAGGGGTTTTTTGCCTCTCAGCTTTGTTATTTTGGGGATATAGAGAACTGTGTGGGATAGACTGAGAAAAAGGTTGTTTAAGGACTATGCAAGACCTTGTAACACAAGAAAATTGCATTTTGCATGAGCGTTGTGTGGGTTGTTCAGACTGACTGGCTGTTTTGATCAATTCTCATGGTACACCACTCTCTCTCTGTTATGTGTAAATGTCTTCGATGGCTCACATTTAAACATGTGGCTAAAATGTCAAGGCTTATACTTACAACCTTGTTTGAGGGCTGCTGGTAGCCATATATCACTATGTTAAACGTGGCCTGAGCAAGTGAGCTCAGGACTTTTTGCAGTAGTTGTACAGGGGTGAATTATAGCCCCTGGCGGGGGGGATATTTCATGCCTCCTGTAGAACCTTGAGTAGGAGATACCATGACCTCCTGATCTGGAAGATGGGGCAAAGTATGACCTCAGCAGGTTGGTCAGTGGTGCAGAACTGAAAAGTGTAGTTAATGCACCAGATGAGCCACAAAGATGATTAAAACATGGTTAGGGGACTGGAGCATCTCCTATGCCTGGAGAGACTGAGAGCTGAAGTTTAGCCTGAAGAAGAGATACCCCAGATGGGATCTGATCAGTGTTTATAAACACAGAGTGGAAGGTGTAAGAGATCTCTCCAGACTCATCTCTGTGGTACACAGTGACAGGGCAAGAGGTAGTAGGCACAAGCTGAAACAGGAAATTCTTTCTGAGCATTAAAAAACAAAACCACACACATACCGTGAGCCTGGCTGAACACTGGAACAGGTTGCTTGGAGAGGCTGTGGAATCTCTGTCTTTGGAGATACTTTATATTCAACTGGGACAGGGTCCTGGACGACTTGCTCTGGGTGACTTGACGATCACTGGAGGTGCCACCCAACTATATCCATTCTGTGATTTGTGGTGTCTGTTTGCCTCCGGAGTTTGGTACTTGGCTGTAGTCCTCAGCTAATCCAATTATGCTACTTCGTAATTAGCTGAAACAGACCATATTGGCAGAGTGTGCAGCCAGGGAGAAGGTGTTGGTGTTCATCATCAAGTGCTTTTGAGTTGCGTGTTGTGCTGCATTTTTGGCTGGGTAGAAAGTGATTTGCCTGCAACAGATGTTTCTTCCTTGTGCTCGGGTTCTGATCTTGTTTAAGTCCAAGAAGTGATAGAGCAAATCTGTACTACAAATGTGAAGTACTACAGTGCATCTGTAAATGCTTTTCCCCTGGTGATGGAACATATGGAAATAATGCTTATCTTGATTTAGATAAGCAATTGCCTTTCCTGTACAATCATCCATGCTTAGTAGGAGTAGAAGCAGACACATAATATTACAGGTCTTACAATCTGTCTTATTCTAATGCTCCATAAGCCTATGCAGAAACAAATGGAATGGAAAGTTGTGTTAGATGTGAGGTTAGTAATTGCTAATAGTTCATCATTTTTAGTCTGTACAGGAAACTTGTGAAAATAAAGCCTTAAGTTAAAAAAAAATAGGCAATGAAGGGAAACAGCACAGACTGTGTAGCAGAATTGTTGCTGCACATTCCCCCAGGGTCAGATGTACTCCTAAAGCTCGCTCATCTCCTTTGTTTTTTCAGCAACCCAAGAAAAGTGGTTTAGTGTCTCCATCAAATATTTGCTGAGGATTCTTTCAGGAGCAGAAGGGCTGCCTCTTGTCTGGGGATAATGTGATTCTTGTCCCTTGCTCAGGTTCTTTCTCCAGATCCTCTTACAGAAGCCTTCCTTGTGGGGATACATGTCTCTGCTAGTAGCTATTGTAGCAGGGATGAGATACTGGGCAGACTTACTTCTGCTGAACTTGGAATTAATTTACTTCCTTCAGCTGTGAATTCTAAAGCTGACTAGAAATGATGAAACTCTCCCATCTTCAGCATTTATTTCTTGCAATCCAGTCTGCTACTTGTTTTTATGAACTTGAGGAGAAATGTGTCATATGACTTGTTTAACAACCTTCCCTTATAACAGTGTGAGCCTGTGAGCCTCACTGCCATCAATTCTTCTCACTTGTTCTGTCTTTGATTTCGTCTCTTACTGGCTTTTGCTCATAGAGACTTTTACTTTGCCATAGGTATTGCTTTATACTATGGGGCTTTGGTACCTATTTTTACTACTTTGTGTGTGCTCTACTCTTTCATTAACAGGCGTTTTAAAATGCAAATGTAGTGGTTTTTTTATAATAAACTCTTCTGGCTGTAGGTTTTTCTCCTCCTTCTAGTGGTAAGCTATTTGGTATTGCTGTAGGGATTTCTTGATTCAGGAATGCTTGAGACCTGTTTAAAAAATTAATATACTTTAAAGTATACTAGACTTTAAAACTTTGGCTATTTGAGCAGTGGTTGAGTTTCACGGCTGATTTTCCAATGCTGTAGGTTTGTGCCATCTTTGTCCATTGCACCAGCTGAGTACATTTATGTTCTGGGTAGGGGCTCCCTCTAGTGAGATGTTCTGACAGTCCCTTGTCCATTTGGTACAGATGAACTTTACCTGTTTTCTTTTCAAGTGGAGTTGTTGCCAACTCAATCTAATGCGTTTTTCTACCCTTGTGTAAGCTGTAAAAGCCCTTTTCCTTTGGGATGAGCTGGAAGAAGTTGAAAAAAAATCTGAGGGCTAGGACTGCCTACTTCCTGTATTTGGTGTGAAGAGCTCAGCTAATTAACCTTATCCTACTTAAAGCTGTGGCTCTGTGGACTCTGAGATGTTTTGAATACAACTAGAGGACCAAAGGATGATGTAGGAGGAAGAGCTAAATGAAATTGGATTGTATAGGCAGAGGGATAGAAGATGATGGCTGGATCTGGAGGGGAGAAAGTGGGGGTGAGACATGAATGTTCAACTGTTTCTGGTGAAGATTTTCAGCTGTAATGTATTACTGAGGCTGGGGCAGAGGAGACAAGAGGAGGACCTACAGCAGTGTTTCCACTCTTGTGTGTCATCAATAATAGCCTAAACCTCCATATTTTGGAAAGGATGTACCAGGATCAACTCCATCCTTCGTGAATGTGCATGCAGAGATGATTTAGTGGCCATTGACTTCACTTTCTCATAAGAGTTACACTCACCTTGTTTGCAAGACTAAAGTTAAAATAGAAATAAAAGCTGTCTTATTTAATAAATAATTTTAATAATGATAAAAAAGCTGGATTAGAAATCTTTGAGTATATTGCTCCATTTGCCTAGCAGGTGGTGTTTTCTCCATCAGAGAAAAGTGCTGCCTCCTCGTCTAAGTCCCTCCACACTTTCTTGTTCCTTCCTCTCTGGAGCATGTCCCCTCGCAGGCAGCGTTGGCGCAGGTGCCTCAGGTAGCTCTTGATGGAGGCAGAGTTTTCCTTCTGCTGCCCGATCACCTCGTCACTGAGGGGGGAGCGGTCAGCCAGGCAGCAGGTCCTTGGCCAAGCTGAGCGTGTCCAGGCCTTCTCCTGGGAGACACGGGGCAGGGAGCACGGTGAAAGGGGCAGAGGGGACTCGGGGCTGAGCCCCCTTGGGCTCTCCTGGGGAAGCTGGGGCCTGGCTGGGCTGCCCCAGGCCGCAGGTTGTGTGGAGAACACCTCGGCCAGGTTCTGTCTTGTTCTTGTGGCTCAGCCTGTCCTTGTTTCCTCCTGAGAGCCCCACCTCCGCCTCTGGGCTCGGGCACAGGGCTGGCAAACCCTTGGTGCCTTCCCAGGCTTTCCTCTCCACAGGGGCTGGCAGTGCTCACCCTACACGTTGTAGCTCCCGGCCCCCTGGCACCATCCCACCCGCCTGGTCCCCATCCCTCACCTGTCTGCGCTGCCTCTCGGCTTTTCTCCGGAGGCTGCACCCAAGGCAAAGCACGGCGAGCAGCAGGGACAGGGCTAAGAAGGTGCAGCAGTGCACCCGCACGGACCACAGGCTGGCACTGCCTGTGCCAGTGTCCGGCTGCTGCACGTCCTGGGCTGGCACACGCAGCCGGACCGTGCTCCTGGTGGGACAGCTGTGAGCTCTGAGGGTGCTGGGGAGCAGCGAGGCCACGCAGAGCCCCAGGAGCAGGGAGAGCCCCGGGCGGAGCATGGCGGAGCTGCCTGAGGAGCTGCGATCTCCCGCCCGCACCCCGAGCTGAGCCGAGCAGTGCCCACGGGGTCTGTGCAAGGGCATCAGCTGTGATGTCACAAGGCTGTTGCCCGGCAGCCAGAGGCTGGGAATGTCAAGGCAAGGCCAGGCCAGAGGGTCTGAGCGTGTGGCTGTCTCAGCCCGCTGCTCTGTCTTGCCTCTGTGGGACTGGGCCTCAGGAGCTTGGAGATGTGCTCTCCAGTGCTCAGCAAGGAACGGCTGACATGTCTGAGTTGGTATTCTTGAGTTGCTGAAAATAGAGGGTAAGACTAGAGGGACAAATTTGTTTGGACTGCTTCTACCTTCTCACTAAATATTGAGGACTCTTTTTGCCTATCATTGAAATTCACTTGTTCTGAAGATTTGGAATTGATTCACGCTTTAATTGTTACCTCAGAAAATAAGTTCTATTTCTGACCAATAGATGAACTCAGGCTTCTTGAGACTTGTGTTGGAAAGAATGTTAAAAAAGAAATAGTAAAAGTGAATTTAATAATCTTCCCTCCTCAGTTCATTGCTAGTGATGTTCATGTCTAACTTAGTGAAGCTTTGGGCAGTGTGTTTGTGCAAGGGTTTGAGGTAACTGAACTCTTCTACAGAGTGAATCTGATGTAAATGAAGTGATTTGGTGCTGCAAAATCTCAAGGGTTTACAGGAATAAGGGACCTATGGTAACATTATTTAGTAACAAATCTGTTGCAAGCTAGTGTATGTTGTCTTCACCACCTGCCTCCTCCTAGTTGAGCAATTTAAGGTGACAAAGCTCCAAGTTTAAAATTTGCATGGATTTTTTTTTCAGGCTTGTTGTCTGGCTACACGTCTTCACAAGTCATTCTGAATTTTGGGGCTGTTGGCAAATGGTGTGCTTGTGTATTTTTGTACTCATTTGGTGTAATTCTGGATTGGAGAAATTATTACTCTAGTTAGGAGGGTTATCTTAATTAATTCCTCAATTTGTTTTTGCAATTTGCACCCTTGTGATTACCAAATAAAATTACTTGATGGATCTCACTTCAAAAAATACATATGTTTTACAGTTTTGTAATCAAATGGTATGTGGATAAGGATTCAGTGCTTCCTACTAGCTTGTATTTGGAAACAAGTAACAAGCAAGCAGTGTGGTGTTAGGGCAGTGCTGGTGTCTCTGTGGGCTACCGGTGCCCTCTCGAGGTGAAACTGAAAGATGCTGCAGTCTGACAGCAGTAGTGTCACTGGATTGCTGCCCGGTCAGGGCTTGTAAATAACGACCTTGGACCCACGCTTGTAACCTGATTTTTCTGCTTTCTTGGTTTGTAGGTGAAAACGCTAAAGAAGATCTGCAAGGGAAGAAAAGTCTGGGTGAGAAAGTTTCTCTCTATAGAGGAGACATTACACTGCTTGAGGTTGATGCCATCGTTAATGCTGGTAGGTGGTTAAATATTTTATGTAGCTATGTCTTGAAAATCCTTTATAGCTCCACAGTACAAGTGTGAACTCTGAAAAGTTGCCTAAAACTGGTATGTCCTGTGGAAATCTGTTGGAAAATACAGCTTTTTCCCCAGTTCCTTCATATTGCATCTGTTCATCCTGCATGCATTTACTGTGGCAGGGATTATTGTGAAACTTCTATAGCATGGTCGCCATGAAAAAATTAATGATCTCGTGTCCATCTTTTGACTTAACTTGGTTAGCTGAGACTTCACACTTTGTGTTGTATAAGGCTCAATTTTGGTACTAAGCTAATGCAGTACATTCCAGTCTGCTTTTAAAAATCAAGCCACTTGTGGGTTAGGTAATGTGAAAACCTTAACAACAAGGTGATAGGAAAACAGAATTTGTTTTATGTGGTTTTCATATTTGCTTTCTTGTTGGGAGATTGTATTTTTCAAATTTTTGGCCATGATCTACAGAGTTGGGTTTTAGTACCTCTTCTTGCTCAGTGACTATGTTTCCATGTGTGCAGCAGAGATGAAGAACTGTGTGTAGCATCTTGAGACAAAAGGAAGCAAATGCCTGTGCAATTAATTCATTTGTATATTAGGTTATAGTGAGCTAGTTCAGTTTTTTGGCAAAAAATGATGGGAAGGTTTACCCCTACACACATGCCCCCAGCCAAATCTTGCCTGCACTTTCCACTCCAAAAAGAGTTTGTGGTTTGTATGTCCTGAGGCTGGAAATTTTTTCCCCGTAGTACTTGAGTGGCATTGATTAATTTTCAAGAACTAATTTTGGTGGTATTCATTTCTTGGAAGGAAACATAGTGCAGTATCTTCTCAGTGATGGAGTAAAGTTCAGAGGTTCCCAGGGCTGTAATGGCCAAAATGAATGTGTTTGCTTATCAGAGGAAAATGCCGTGTGGAGCTACTGATTCATGTCTGTAAAGAGAACAGGAATGTTTGCTCACACCGTGAGTGTAGAGGGTAGTGAACAGATTCTCTTGGGCTGTTTGATTGTATGACATCCCACTTTAACTGTGGACATCTGCTAATGGGTTTTGTGAAGTGCGGGTGGAATCCTTAACCATTTCAAAATACATTTTTGCATTCCAAGTACTGAGGCTGGTATTCCAATGCAAAAAATTTTAATTAATCTTCTAGTTTACTGATGCACGAAAGCCTTCTTAAATAACAAACAATACAGTGGCATCCATGTAACATGATCCTCTCCTCACTCTGTTGACAAGGTCTCTGAAGCTTTAATATTTTAATTTTTTTTCCTCATTCTTTTTCAAAGATGATTTTTCCAGTAGTGCTTTTGCTAACTTCCTTATTTTATTGCTTTCCAGTAAGTCAATATTAGCATACTTCTCTCCATTTATATTTAGCTTCTCCTTGTTCATAGGCCTCCCTTGAATTACAGGCTGGAACTAGTTATGGATTAGCTTTAGAATAGGAATACTTGGCTTTTCTTGATTTAAATCCTCCTGTAATTCTCCTGAAAGGTCCAAAAAACCTATATGCCAGACTGCAAATGATATTATCTGCCTATAAACCTATATATGCCTGCCATCCTGGTGAGAAATGGATCTCTCTGAGGAGAAATAAAAAAAGAATCAAATCAACATGTATTAATATGCAGTTTTGAGAAAAGGTTTAAAGACCACTCAAAACAGACTGAGGTTGAAAGACCTAAAGAGGGACGTAACACTCTGAGAATATCTAGAAAGCTTTGGGCAAAAAAGAAGTTGTTTCTACTGTTGTCTTCTGTAAATTGAATTTGGGCTTAATGGGAGATTCAGATTAGATGTTGGCAAAGCTACTTATTGAAACCAACAGGTTTATACAGTGATACTTTGGTGTGTCCGACTGACACAAAATAGCAGCCTTAGGGCCAGGGCATTGTTACTGGTGGATTTTTAAGATTCCTGTAACTCTTTTGCAACCTTCTATAATTACTGAAGGGCATAATATATTAACTTTTGTGAGATATTAATAATTTCAGATTAAAATACTAACCTACAGTTACTTTGGAAAAACCATACGCGCTCTACATGTCAGTGTAGTAATTAAGTCAAAGCCTTTGATTTGCTCATGGTTTTAGTGTTGCTTTTTTTCTGTTAACCTTTCAAACTGTGGAGGATAGCTGGAAAGCTACATGAGGAAGGTGTTTTGGTTCAAGACGCATATTATTTATGCAAAACATCTGCTGTGCTGAGATTCTTTTTAAATCAAACAGCTTCAGTGAAATTGTAGTGTCTCTTAGACGGTATCTAAACCTATGTTTCTGCACCATATGATGCTTTTGCAAAGAACGCCATGGTTTTTCTTTCTGCAACTGAAGTTATCCAAGCCTCAAAGACATAAAGCAGTAAGTAGCCACAGTACCAGTTTCTGTGTGTAAGTTGAATAAAATGCAGCCTTGTTGAATATGGAATAGGAGATAGGTTTTTTGGAGGTAAATCTGTGCAAGTTCTTTTTATACTTAATGCCTTTTGAGTACCCCAGATGTTAATGATTGACTCCCTCCTATCTGTTGCAAGCCCTGGGTTGGGAAGGAAGGAAGAGACCTTCTGGAGGCTTTCTCTCTGAATTTAGAAATTCCATTAACTGTCTCCTGTAATAAATAGTTTAAAACACAGCAAGTCATATCCAAATTAAAGCCACAGGAAGATACTTACAGGCTGAATGTTTACATCGACTTATGTGAGGAACTAAACATGCTTGAAGTAAAGGGAATGGGCTGGCAAATTATGGGGCTGTAGAAGGGTTCCAGGTGGTTCATATTGTCTCCAGATTTGGATGCAAACATACTGGCAAAAAAAAATGTGTATTCTTGAATATGTAAGAAGGAAATGAGACATAAATTAATATAAGTGGTGATCCTATGTAGCTAAATATCAGGATATCATTGAGGAACACTGCTGCAAAAGGATCCCTTTTCTCCTAAACTTTTAGCAGACAAACTGAATGTTGCTTACTTTCCAGAAATATTTTACATACAGTTTGTGTCATTGCTCATTGTCAAAAGAACCACATCAAAACAGCCTCTTTGAAACCATTAAAGACTAGAGTGAGGATCTGAGATGCATTGTGAGAGAGAAAGGAGCTGAAAAAAGGAGCTGATGTGCGATTTTGCTAAAATAGATGTCAATTATCTACCCCTGTAAATGCTTTTCCTTCCAGAATGGTTTCCTAAAACTTCCTTACTACTGATTGCATTGCAGACAGGTATTAGTTTAACTTGATCTTTTGCTTAAGGTGTCCTGTTATGCCATTTCCTTGACACATTTTTTTAAGGATTCAGGTAAGACTTGTATGAAAATGTTATTTTTACTCCTATATACTCCTCTGCTCTTTGTTATTACACTCTAAGAATGTAAACAGGCTCTCCTTGAGGCATGTACTTACTGCATTAATCTGTGCTGACTGGCCTTTTTAATAGATTAAATGTTCCTGGATGTCACTTCATCCTGATGCCAAAAGTGCTTCAAGCACTTGGAAGCCAGATAACCACAATTAGCCAACATCTGAATAAGTCATCAGAATGGAGCTTGGAGGGGGTGTGGTGTGTGTGTCTGTGTCTAGGAGAGGGGAGAGAAGGGTTGTTTAGTCCCTCTGGCAATCCCAAATACAGAAATAAGCAGTAAAAGCCTGAGTAAGGTTTGAAAAATAATTTCTTCAATATTTATACTATCAACTAAGCAGTAAAGACTACATTTCCTCTCCATTTTTAATAAGGAAAACTGTGTCACTATTTATGTCTTATACAGTAACTATCTGAAGTAGGTACAGGAGTGGTATTTTGGGAGTGGATGTGATGGGGATGTCTGTGTACCTCCTCCACCTTAAGCAGCAGTTCACTGCTACCTCAGGTATTCATGCACTTCCTACCTGTTAATAAATCTTACTGTCCATTTATAAGATAAGGAGGCATGTACTAATATGCTTGTGAAGGAGTTTTTACTAGGAGGAAGATCAAGGGGAAACCATTATGTCAGAGGAAAAAAGGATTCTCCTTATTTTTATCTGATAGGGAGGAGGAGGATGATGACTTGCAGAACACTAGAAGAGATGATATTTCTTTTTATCTTTGAAAAATATTATTGGTATCAGTACAAAAGTATGGTACTGAGAGCAGAAACCTTTAATCTTCAGGAAAAAGGAAGATGTTCAGTTCTATTCAATTAGATATTTCTGGTAATAGATCTGTACTATTGCATCTAAGTTTGCAATTAGAGAGTTGCTACGGTTATAGCAACTAGATGTCTCCCTTTAAACTGCATTTGAGTGCTGAAATCATTTCTAATACTCACAAATTTGGGGAAGAAACTCTCATTTTTTAAAGGGAGTATCTTTTCCATATGAGAAAACAAATGTGAATTAAAATCTTCCTCTGATAAAGAGAGAAAAGAGTTGGTGACTAACATAAGTAAACAACTCTTTATGTCCCTTTTCTACTAACCCCCTGGCTGGAATTTAGTTACTGAGCCTCACATTGCTCAAGAAGAGGCTTCCTCTACAGGAAACCATCTGCTTGTGTGCAGTGAGTTGCCTCAGCTGGGAATGCTGGTTTGGCAGGTGCAGGTTCCTCAGCTTCCTTGGCACAGTGTGCAGGGCCAGCTGAGGGAAGGTGCATGGAGGTGACGGTCTCCTGGTTGCTTTAAGAGGCAGAGGTGTTTTCAGGGAGTGAATTACAGCTGAGTTTTTTAACAAATTTGTAAGAGTTTGGAATGCTTGTCCTCCTGTTCCTCCCTGTCCCGGTAATGAACGTGTGTGGAACTAAAAAATATTCAATTTTAAATACTCTGTGTTTGCTTTACTTGTTGCAGGACTGGTTTTCACTGGAGCCTCTGCATGACTCAATTTATAGGAGGAAATAGACATTTTCATATTGAATCTCACCTTTCCTAGTGAAATATGCCTTTCTTCCCTCAGGCTTCTGACTTCACAACCGTGTTTCAGTATTTTTGTGTCACAGCAATACCTTTATCCAGCTTTTTTATCTGGAGATAGCAACATATTTTCTTCCAGATTCATAATTTCCTGGCCTTGACCTTAAATATAGTTGTTTAACTTAATGAGGTGTCCCTTTTTTTCTCAAGTTCAAAATTGCACATCAAGGTAGAAGAGCTATGTATTGATACTGGGAACTGAATATATTATCAGTGAATTACGCTTATACAAGTGTGTAAGTATAGATAGGGACTGAGCTCTGCCTTCCCACACAAACAGCTCGTTAATGCGCAATCAGTCACCGCAGTTGCCTTGAACTTGGTGCTTAATGAACAGGTGGGGAAAAAGGATGGATTCTAATCTGGAACAGATCTGACATCAGGCAATTTCACTGATTGCTAATCCATTTCATTTGGCAACTTAATTTATCACACAGAATCTTCATCTTGTAACTTCTTAAGTAGAAATTACTTCAGAAGTGGCCTGTCTGAATATTATGAAGGTATTTGAGTCAGTCACTGAACCTGATCTGGTATTGTGCATATACTTTTTCTTCCCCTTTTTATTTTAGAGTGACCAGTAGTTCTTACTCTGGAGCTCATTTGAAATTATTCTTCAATAATTCGCTATGAAAATAAGTCCCTCAACTCAAATGTTCCTGCTACTGAATATGGAAGCAACAAAATGTAAAATCTGCCCTTAAGTTGCTTATAGCATTTTGACATGGGATTTTTGCATTTATTAGTATTGATTTTTGTGGGGTTTTTGTTATTTTTTATTTTTTTTTTTTTCAGTTGAGCTAAACATAAATGGTTGATTATACTGGGAGCTTCTTAGTGAGTTTGCTGTCCTTCAGAATGTTTTGTAAACATGCTTTACATGTTTTATCTCCAGTGTACAGATAGGGAAAGGGAAAACTTGTATTGAAATCTCTTGTATGGAGTCATCTGGCATCTGCCTATGTAACTTACACTGTTGTAATTTCCTCTAGGAATAGAACCAATATTGCTAACAAATTGTTGTTAATTTGGTTTTCATCTTTACTGTGAGCAGACTGTGGTGTTAATCAAAGGTTTCTCAAGTTAATTTACAGTTGGTACAATTACACTTGTGTGTAAAACCCCAGACTAATTTATATATAGTCCTCACTTATTCATCAGGAAAGTCAATGTTAATAGTTGAGGGAATCGGTCATTCTCAATTGTGACGTCTGTGAGTGAGTTTATTACTGCTTTCTGTGGAAAATGCTTTAAGCCTGGCTGGTGAGCAGTAGATGTGGTTAAACTTGCCCTCTGTTTTTGGTCTAATTTCATTTCAATGCTGTTCTTCCCTGTAGTGCAATACTCATTTGGATGAAAAGTCTATGTATAGTGACAGTGATCAAGAGAATGAAATGGAAGGCAAGTACTGCTGGAGGTGTGGTTTAATTTAGGTGGAGAACTGTAGCTGCTGCCTCAGTCAAACACCATTTGCTGTAACCATGTGGCCAAGGCTTACGACTGAGGAGGCTCGCTCTCACAATTGCACTGCAGAAAGGGTGGCTGCAATACACTTTGAAAATATTTCAGGAATAATTAGTATAACTCAAAACTTAAGCATTAAAAAAAGAAAGGTTTGGCAGTGCTGCAGACACGTGTCAGGGGTGAACTTTGTTTCTTGTTCTGGGGTGCTTTGGGAAGGGGAAATATATTGCGGTGAAATGTTTTCATTACAATATTCTACCAGTGTGCTCACAGCCATCTCATGTAGCTTATGGAGATGGCTTCTGGGGGCAAATGTGCCTCAGACACCTGAATGTTATCCTGCCACATTGTATGTGGTGCCAGTGAGCCGAGAGTCTTGGGTGGTGGCAGGGAGGCCTAAACCTCGCATGCCTCAAGGAGAGCTTTGCCACTCAACCTGCCATCTGGCCAGGCATTGCAAACAGATAGGCACTTCATGTTAATGATAATCAAGTGATGATTTCAAGCAGTGGGATGTGAGTGTTCAGTGACTTACTGAGAAGCCATAAAAAAAACAGTAGAGAAGAAAATGTACTTTCCACTGGAACAGTGCACTCAAAAGGCTCCTTAAACTAACAGTTTGTGGGCTGAAGCACCAGACACAGATGTCAAGGTTCAGAGGTATGCTTTTTGACTTTCCATGTTCTTCTGTGCTCCCATAGAAGTCTGAGTGGAATGAGATGAGCATGCATGATCCTTAAGTATCTGATACTTAATTATCTACAGTGGTTTGCCCAGATAAGTTGTGGATGCCCTGTCCCTGGAAATGTTCAAGGTCAGGCTGGAGGGAAGTTGAGCAACTTGGATTAGTGAAAGATGTCCCTGCCCATGGCAAGGAGGGGTTGAACTAGATGATCTTTGATGGTTCCTTCCAAAACAGGCCATTTTGTAATTCTAGGAAATACCCTGACGCAAAGTTAATGGCCAACTCTCTCCTCTGACAGGATGCAGCATACTCTGTTTGTCTTCTGAAACTCTAATATAAAATGGGCAAGCTGGGCAAATATTTTAGTAGCCTAATATGACCTGATGGTGTATGATTGCTGGATTTATTTGCAACTCTGTTTTCAGTGTTGATGCTTTCAAGACAGTATATGTTTTACCTAGACCAGTGTATTCTCCTTATTTCTTTGTGCGTCAGTTGTTGAACCCGTTTATTATCTCTGATCCCAATGTGATTATTGATCCTTCATGCCATGGTTACCTTTTTTGTGTGTGCTCTTTCTAGAGAAAACTAGTAGTATACAAGCAAAACACCTGCAAAGTTGGATTTCTTCAAAAGTCTGTGACTTCCCTCAGTTGGGAAGCGTGAGGTGGTGTGGGATGCTGTGAATCCTTTCTGACAGCAGGTGGCAATAGTGCCCCTGTTATCGTGAAACCACTTTTTGACTTGCGTACCTTAATTTTCCTGGACATAAAATCGGTAATGACTTAAGCAGAGGAAACAAAATGCATGTATTCGAGGCGTGCTTGTTGGATAGGCCATTGATACAGCTCGTGCTTATTAAATGCCGACTCCATTTCATTACGTGTGTTCAGTGTGTGTTTGAAATAGAACAGGAGACAGGCGTGGTTTGGAAGAACTGTAAGCATCTGTTTTACTTCATAGAGGAAAATATTTTGGAGGGACCTTGCTATCAGCCTGTCTTATCATACATTTGACAGTGCAGCTGTCATCTTCAGTGCGCTGATGGAGCAGAGTGGTGTAAGAAACTATTCAAGGTCGTCTTGAACAATTATGCTTCGTTTCATAATATTAAATCCACTTTTAATCAGGACTTGTGGGGGATTATCTAAAGGATTGTGGGTTTTTTAAGCCGATAGCTGCAGCAGTGTGTTCTCAGTCAAGACAGGCATGCAACGTTGTGGTTTTTTTCAAGCGTTTGCATTTTAAAAAACCCAAACCAGTCAAGTAATTTCCAAATGTTGGGAGACAAAGGAGAAGACTTCTTTGAGGCCTCCTCTCTCTACTTACAAAATATTGGCAGCAAGAGGTCAGCTGGTAGGCTGAGATTATCCCCGTGGTGTTAATATTGCCCGCTACACTCCTCTGTCCAGATGTATGTTTGCTCTTTCCTCCCTTTCTGTTTCTAACGATGAACACATTGGGTTGTTCTAGGTTTGCACAGATATTGTCTCAACACTATCTCAGTCACTGTAAATAGTACAGTAAGGTCAGCATGGGAATTAGCGTTTCTGTGTGTAACGTAATCTTGTTAAATATATGCAGTTAAGTACTGAATAGAGGAAGGTCTACTTTGATTGGAACAAGTAAGCTTTAGGTTTATCTTATCTAATTTGCTAGATGCAGAAAATGGGGTAAAAAAGCAGTAGTCAGAGTTGATGTCCAAAACTGCTGTTGTGCAGCTGGCTGACCCTGTCTGTCTCCCCTGCCTTCTCCTCAGGCAGGAGGAATTGCTTGTGCTTAATTCTCTTAGCTGCTGAGTAGAAGACCAATGCTGAGTCTTCCACGCTTTGCTAAGATTTTAGGTTTGCCTAGTGCTTTGCCATTTGCTGCAGGTCTTGGAAATGTTAGTCCCTTGAAATACAGTTTCCATTACTTATTAAATAAATAACTATGGACTGTGAAATGCAGTTTAGGTTTTGTTTTGACCTATGGCTGTTAGCAACTGACTTTTCTGAGAAAAGAAAAACATTTCTGTTTGCAAAACCACAAGTTGCTTTCTTTAGGAATTCAGAATGCCTCTCACTTAGAAATTAGTGTTAAGGGTACAGCTTGGCTTTAAAAATCTGGGCTCCAAACTCCTTTGTGTGACCTGCTGTCACAGTCATAAAAATTAGCAATGGCAGCTAAATATACATCAAAGGTCAGTGGAAGCTTGTGAAAGCAGTATTTGCTTGTTAATCCAAGCACAAAGGCAAGTGTGTTTGCATCGTGTGCAAGGAGGAGTCACTTGCATGTTAATATACCGTTGTTCAGAGTTGTTTGGATGTGTTTGGGAATTGTTTTAATTACAGTATTGAAGGTACTGCAAGGCCCTGTGCTTTCCTCACAGCAGTGGGGTGATGAGCTACTGCCACTCCCAGATTTCTTCCTTTCACTCTGAGGTGAGAGGAACATTCAAGGTTCGTATAAGTATCTCCTGCCTGGATTGTCACTTGCACAATGTGTTTGAATGGCCAGGAGGGGACGTGGGTGGTCTGGTTCCTTCCGCCCTTGGGGTACCCTGTCCCTAACACATTCTTCCTGGCTGCATAGGAGCTCTTTGGAGCTCTGCAGCTTCTCGCCTGAGCTGCGCCCGAGGGCCGGCAGTCTCCTGAAGAAAAGATGACTTGGCTCTTGTAGGAGCGATGTTGTAATGGTCCTTGTTCTCAGATGGTTCCACCAGTGAAGTCTTGAAGCCTGGGGCTTTCATTGTCTATTGTGTCTGCGTAGTTGAAACTTGTGGGAAGAACACTGATTTGGAGAACTTTTTAGGATTATTGCTCCTTCTCTCTTTTATCACTTGCATGTCTGTGCCGCAGTAACTTTAATCTGGTATGCAACATGAATCACTTAAATATGTCTCTGTAGCACCTTCATTTTATGCTCGAAAGCTGGTTTCTGTCGAGTAATAAATAGAAATAGTTAATATCTGGCATGCCTAGTTGTGGGCTGCCTCAAAAAGATGGTTCTGTCAGCTATATTTGATTTGTATTTAGAATGTTTTGCATTGCAAATCCATGTTAGAAATGCTTTTTAAATTTAAAGTGTGAACCATATTGCTTTTTCAAGGGAACTGTACTCTTGTGTCATGTGAAATAACTTTTTATGTAAGAAAGAGGTGGTTTCAACTCTATCAAACCAGGTTATAGAGGAATGTAAGTCTTCCGTGTGACTTGATGTGCCAGATAACAGTAACTGTCAACCCATTCCCTTTACATTTCTAAGAATTTGTGGTGTACAGGCTTTCAGAGGAACTCTCTTTTCTCATTCTGCCAGTTTCAGTCCACTTTGAAAGGACTATGTTGATCAGTATGGTCCAGGTCACTTGACTAGTTCTGAAGTTTTACAAATCTGAGTCATGATATTACTCTTTCTGAAATTGAAATCAAATTTTAGAATGATTTTCGGAATAGTCAGTTAGTGAAGAATGGTGCATTTTACCTTCAGAGCTGACTGAACTAGGGAAGCTGAGAGAGAGAAAAAGCTGAGAGAATTTATTAATGGCAACTTATTTCTAAGGTTTAGAAGCAATTTTCATTTTAGGTTGTCCATTACCTTAAAAAATAAAACAACTAAATCAGCCTTGGAGGAAGGGTAGACCAGGGCAAATACTTACTTCTCGGTTTTTGATTCCTTGGATGAAAGCATCTCTAAGTGCTGGAGGCCAGACAATTTTTGCAATGTCACAGTGGAGTTTTGCCAACCAGTAGTTCTAGCCTTGGCCATGGTTCAACTAATTATAGCTCCCCCCCCACCACTAGATAACAAACGCAGCATTTCAGCGAGCTGAGTGATCAGTATTAGGGCTGTTTCACCACAAAGAGTGATTTCTCTATCTTCCCCCTCCCTTCTGATATAAAAGAACCTGCTTAGGAGGCCCAAACTTGGAGTTTTGGCAGGGCTTACAGCCCAAAGGCTCTTTAGGTCAGGAGTTTACAGCTTCAGCGGCTGCGACTCTAGTTCAGACTAGTCCTCACCAACAGTGATAGATGAGATTAAAACAGAAGCTGTTTCTTAAATTTGAGGTGAGTCCTGTGACAGGCCAAAGGGGTGTTTTCAGGTGAGAGTACTTATCTCTATAGCTCTTATCAAAGACCCAACAAAAAGTTTTGGACTCCCTACTTATTTCTTAGTGCCCATGTCCCAGGGGCTGAGTTAAATGTAGCTTCTCCTCTTCTGTCATGCTGGCATTGTCAGAATTAAACCAGGATTTGAGTCAGAAAGTACAGTTTAGCAATATCTCTGCTGCCTTCCTCTCCTGTCCTGTCCTCTAGTGCTAGCACCCAGCAGAGCAGCTTGTGTTGGCTGCAGCCTCCCCTTCTGCCCTTTCTACCCTTATCTTTAGGGAGAAGGGCGTGAGAGGGGAAGCATGCACGGTGTTGCCTCTCTCCTTAGAAAGGCCCCTGTGAGCTCTAACTGGATGTAGCCTTGTGAATACAAATCGGTGTCTCAAATCATGACCTCCCGCCTGTGCTTTCAGCAGCCAGGGAAGCTGTGCTCATGTATTTAAAATTTCTAATTTGGGCCACTGCTAATCCTTCAGGAAGGCCAGGTTTTGTTCTTCTTGGCGGCCTCTTTTAGAGAGCCAAGGCTGTTCTGCTTTGCCTGAGGGTGAGAGTGAGATGGATGGCACTTTGGTGTCTCTGCTATAGACACCGTGCCTCAGGAGTCTCCCTGGAGCGCTGCTGGAGTCACTTCATATTTCATAATTCCTTGCTGACAATTAAGTCAATTTGCTGGTGCAGGCATGATGGAGCTAAGCTAGGACACGTTTCTTTTTTAGCCAAGATACGGAGTGAAAAGCTCACTCTTTTGCTTTGATTAAATTGAAAACTGAAATATATCGTTACCTCTCCCTGGCTTGGAACGTGAATCCGATTTATCAGTAGCATTTATCAGTGGCATCCTCTCTGGACTTCTTGCTCATGAATTTATTTTCCTTTTTTTTTTTTTTTTATAAAATGAGAGGAAGACTCAAGGCAGGCGTGCCTTGATATTTGGTGCTGAAGGTGGTAAAGCATCAGTCCTCAGTAAGAAAAGATGCAGCTGTGAGCTGGGGCCCCTGGAACTCCAGTGGGCTTGGACTTGTTTGTGGCAGTAAGGGAAGAGCATAGTTTCATGATCCAGGGCTTTGGGAAAGGGCACAGGCACTTTGGATCTGTGCAAACTGAGTAGTCTCTCTCTTCCCAATGTGGTCTCCTGAATCAAGGGATTTTTCTTTAAATTCCTTAGCCAAATGCAACATTCCTCCTGCTAGAAATATTGCTTTGATTTTTAAATTTTTTTTTAAAATTTTTTTAACCTCTGTTAAACAACATTATCTTACATAGTCTTGCTAAATATATAATTTAGCAATTATAGTTGTTCTACCTTGGCTCTAATTTTTCTCCAGTCCTGGCATGAACACAGTGCTGCAAATGTGGACTTAGTCTGGTGAGACAGAGAATGATTTAATGTCAGAAGTGGAATTTTGGGTGCTTTCTGGTTGTGGTGAAATCACTTAATGGATTGGCTTAACTTTTTTGCTTGGGGTTGTTATACTGTTTAGACATGGGCTCTGTCTAGATGATGTTTATACACTTCAAGCATAGTATTTAATTTTCAATATCTATACTGCAGCATATAATATGTGTGTATATTTGCACTCTTTGTATTTTGCTTTAAAAAAAAAAAAAATTTAGCTGCAGTTTTAAGTGTTTCTTCCAGACCGGCTAAGGTAATAGGCTGAACCATCAGCAGTCTGCGTGGCATTGTGCAAATACGGAAGATAAATCCTATATAATTAGTGAGACTGAAGAGTTTTAAATTACGATCCTGAATTTTGATCCCTTGTCAGTGCATATAATGAATCTATGAATTAGGTGAGAAAGAAAATGTGCATTTGAACTGGAAATAAAATCAGTTGGTGAACAGCCCTAGGCATTTAATTCAACTTTGGTACAAACTGGTCCAGGTAACCCAGAGGTCTGGCTCTTAGCAATGTTGAGGTAAATGTATTAATAAAATTTCAGTGGTGCACAGGTGAAAGGACTGTTTTTATATTCCAGAAGTTTCTTTCAATTATATTTTCTTTTAAAAGCTTTTTTCTTTTTCTGTAGAGTGTCATAATTGAATTGCCTGCCATGCATGCTTGTGTGAAGATAGCTGATGGGAGAAGGGAATGGTGAGAAAGCTGTTTGAAGAGATTGTTTATGGATTGTTATTACTGTTCTTTTACACTGGTGCAACTGGTGGCTCACTTTTTTAACACCTTGCTGAGAGAAGGTGTTAAATGCTATTTGTTAATGGATGTAGGCTTTCTATTCTCAACTTATATCAAGTATTTCATCTGAAGGATGGGAAATCCACATCTGGTACTTCCAAAGCATCTATCTTCTTCCTTTGTCCAAAATATTTCCTTTTCAGAGTGCATGGATGACTCTTTTTGGTACCAACACATTATGCTTCCGAAGCTTAATACCTACATCACGTATAATAGCTTGCAAGTTTAATGAAAATGCTGATTTTAAATAAGGCACTTGTGTCACTCAAAAGATTTGAGTTTAAGCGTTGAGCCTGGAAAAAGCTGCACAAGTTCTTAAATTTAGTGCAGGCGTAGTCACGTTCACTTGGGAAAGATTGTTCATACATAATTTAAGGACATATAAAAGTCTTGAAAAATGATGTGTTAACAGACTATTTCTCATTGAAGTTTTTTTTTCCCCCCAGTATTTAATAAAAAGGCACTAAGTTTTGTTCTCTTTAAAAGCTGCTCTCTAATCATGTAGTTCATTATTTCAGCTTCAAAGTGTAGTCTGTACAGAGAGGCAATGAGGTGTATCCACATCTAGAAATTAAGCAATAATCATGTAGTTTAGTGTTTCAACAGGCTTTGTTCATTAGTAGGTACAATGATCCATTGTAAGTACTTGCTGTAGTCATGATGTTCTTAACAGCCTGAAACTTAAACTCTCCAGAATGATTTTTTGGAATATATATTCTTGACTGAAGTGGTGCTACCATGGGTACCAAACGTGTCTTGTGTAATGGTAATTGTTCTGCAAAGTCATTATGAGAAGAATGTCAGACATTGTGTGTTGATGTATGTCACACATTGTAGTGTGTGTGCACATATATACGTGGCTTTAGTTTAACCAATAATTCACACTTGCACTAAGAACAAGAACAACAACTGTAGATATGCAGAATGATTGGAAAAGCTTCTTTAGTTTAAGCAGTTTTGAACAAATTGAAGCAAGAGAAGGAGAAACTGGTGAAACAAGAGAAGGCGCACTGGGAAACAGAGAAACACTGGGAAAAACAGAGAAAGGGGAAAATTAAAACTGAAGTGCTGCAAATGAGTGGGAGAAGGGAGTTGGCACGGAAATGCAGGGGGGGCACATGGGGAAAAATTTTAGTGGTTTGATGGGTTTGAATTATTGAGGCTTCTTTTGTCACTGAGTCCATGGTGTCACTAAGACAACACTTCCAGATTGTGAAGATTGGTCAATAAAACCGTAGGATGTGAAAAAAAAGTATGCTTTTAATTTGAGAAGATGAAGGAACGATAGACTAGAGGTGTGAGTGGGAAAGGGCCACTTGACCGAGGTGTTGTGAGTTGGGGCTGTTACACAGCAGTTTGGAAGCTTCTCAGCAATTAAAATGAGTAATACTTTACCCTGAATGAGAGGGGTCTGTCTGTGTGCTTGAATGCTTCCTCTAGCACCTGTAAAGCCAGGGCTGTCCTGGGCAAGTGCATGAAAGTGTGAAAGTCAGCCGTGCTGAATTTCTTTTATAATTTCTTTCTGGATTTCTTTCACTTTTCCAACCTTGGTGAAATAATTTGCTTTGGGACTGTATATAAATAATTTTTCTTGATGGTGTTGTGCAAGGTAACTGTAAAATGCTTACAGGGGGTGGGGAGGGAGAGAAGTCCATGTTTTTAGTTATTTTTGGTATTGCAAATGGACTGTTTCTTGCAGTAGCTGAACCACCTGTTGAAAAGCTGCTGATTTTCAGTTAAATTTTACAGTGCAGACTGTATGTGTAGCCTAGAAACTGCAAGAATAAGTCATAGCGTGCAAAGATCCCTGGAATCTGGTGGATTGTGGGGAGGAGTGTCCTGGTGCAGTCTTGCTGGAGCTGGGGTGCTGCTGTGGCATCTGCACACAGGTCCCACACTGTTGTTTGCTGCACGTCAGTTCTCAGCCAGTAAGACAAAGTGCAAAGCTCATCAGTGATTAAATATCCATGTTTAAATCTGCCTCAAAGAAATGGCAAACTGCATAATAACCACAGTTGCCTTCACAGGGCAAGAGGGGAAAACGGTTGGTGATCCCAGACAAACACTGGTCTATCCTTCGCCTCTTAACAAGCATCAGATGTTTTATAAATGGAGGCACAGTTCAAATCACGGCTCTTTAGCTTTTTTGGGGAGCTCAGCATTGAATTTATTTCGTTTTTACTGTGGAGACTTCGGGTCACTAGAGTGTGCTGCAGTCCCAGCCCTGGGCTGGTGTGAGTTCACCCCAGTGCTTTCCCTGCCACTGGGCGACCGGGAATTTTTCATCACGTTGCTTTGCTGTCGCCTGGGCAACTTAAGTAAATTTCCCTGCTATTTTCTTTGTGTTGCACCCTGCTTCCCTGGCAGTGAATGACCTGGTGGCTCATTAGCTTGGTACCTGTGTGCCCCGGGAGAGCATCTTGTTGTTAAGCATTGTATTGTCTCTATGGCCGCCTTTATTTTGCTGACTGAGGAGCCCATGAGAGGTTGCCACACTGATGGCTTATAAAGCATTGGTATCAACAGCATTTAATTAAACCATTTATAGGTGCCGGGTAGTAATGCTTATGGAGTTCAGCTTTGGAGCTTTGTAGTGGTGAATGTGGGGAAGAAAATGCAGACCTCCTGCGCAGGGCTGTGTAAGGAAGAAAGCACATGGTGTATACTGAGTTTGGGAATGTATTAGTTTTCTTTACCCAAAAGTCTTAGTTTGGTCTTTTTAGAATAAATGTGGTCTGTTTTCTATGTTCCTGCAAGTTATTCTTTGACAGAGAGGCACAAATTGAAAATAGTAATTTTTTTTTGACATTCAGTGCTTTTTTGCTTGCTCAGGAAAACTTTGTACAGTTGAATTCCTTTCATATTTTTGGTGAAGGCTGAGGCAGTCTGGATGTCTAGCTTGAGGACAAATTCAAAACTGTAGAAATGTAATTAAAAGGTTTTTTATTGCTTCTGCTGTCCTGTCTTATTTTAATTAAGTTCATCCTCTGATGAAAATTGTGCTCCGAATTATAGTGGGAACTCCGTAATGTCATCTCTTCTTCTTGGATGAAGATCACGGTTGACAATTCTCCTCTGCAGGCACACTGTGAGTTTCTGCCATGAGAAGAAGAGCTCAGCCAAGCAGGGAGCAGTTTTCATACGGACAGGGCTAAAGTTGTGAGGCTTCATACAGAAGCAAGGGACAGTTGCCTTCCATCTGAAGTATCAGATTAACCTGTGTTCCATGTAAATATGTATTTTTCAAGTTGTGATTTTCCAAAACCAAAGCCTGTTGAGAAAAAGCCCCATTCATGTGTACATTTCTGTACATGTGCATTCTGCAAGGAGTCAAACAAATGGTGAACTTGTTACTTAAAACTCTGCTGGAAGGCAAACAAATGCAAGGGCAGAGCCTACCTGAGCACCCCTGATACACAGCAGGATTACCCACAGTTATGAGCATCAGGCTCCTGTCAAAGCCCCCTCTTTCATTTCCCTCACAGCTCCATGTGCTGTTCCATGCTCCAGGATTCATCTCATGACTCGTTCTGTGAAGCAGACAGACCATCTTGCGCAATTCAACAGAGAACTGTGGGAAATATGAGTGTGAATTAGGATAGTTAGGGAAAAGTACTCTGCCGAAGCCCCCTTTCCTGTTCTCTGTGATAACTTTGACTTTATGCAAAAACAGGTTATCCAGCTATTTTCTCTGTTGAGCATGTGGGTGAGGTGGCCAGATCAGAGCGGCTGAATCTTTAAGTGCTGTTAGTGTTTTATAGCAACGTGATAACGTTATTTAATCTGGAAATAGTTACGGCTGCTAATATGTCTGGAATTTGTGCCAGATGGTCATTTTCTTGTCTAGAATGATACAAGCTAAACCTGAAAAAAACCAAACCCCAGCCGTACAAACAGGTCTAACAGCTTCACTGTGCATACACTGCACAGAGCTGTTGTGTCCGGTGTCTTTAATTGAATGTGATACATATAGGTTTGGTGTAGCAACTTCTGAAAAATAAAAATTCTCTTTACAGGCAGCGAGACATGGAGGCTTCTTGTTAATTTTTGTTTCACTAATAGAAGAAATATTTTTTTTATTATTTTTGAGCTGTATGTTAAGGCTGTAAATTTCCTTGGAAAGCTAGCAAATGGAACATGCCTATGAAGAGATTAAAGTAATTATACTGCAATGCTCCACTAGGAACAGAGAGCAGTCTGGGATAAAATTATTTGGAGAGACGCCAAAGCCAAGTTTGGTTCCGTTTTAAGCTAAAACTAATTAAAGTTGTCAGGTCTTACAGTGGTCAAAGGTTGCTCAGCTGCTACTTGAAATAAATGAATCTTTTCCTCAGTCAGTAACGCTAACAGCTATGTGTTTGCAGCTGTCTCATAAAAAAAAAAGCTCCAAGAACCTTCTAGTTCTTGTTTCCCTTTGTGCATGTCTATTTTAGCATGTCAAATAGTATATCCTGGCCACAATATGGAGTTTTGAGTCTTTTTGTCTGTCTGCCTTCTCCTTTGTGATTTAATTTCACTTGTGAGGAGGAATTCTTATGGAAGAAAATTCCTCAGGAAGCTGCTTTAACTCTTTCTGATTCAGAAAAGCTGCTTTGTGTCTGTATATTTTGTATGTTTAAAATAGCTGTACAAGACTCATGAGAACAAATATGGGTTCTTTAGAATGTAAAGTCTGATAGAATATAGATTTCCTAAAATACTCCAGTACTCACAGGTAGCCTACTTTTTCAAGAGCATGTATTGACAGGATAAGGTGGAATGGATTCAAACTGGAAGAGAGTAGGTTTAGATTAGATATTAGGAGAAAGTTCTTTGCTGTGAGGATGCCCAGAGAAGTAGTGGATGCCCCATCCCTGGAAGTGTTCAAGGCCAGACTGGATGAGGCTCTGAGCAATGTGGTCTAGTGGAAGGTGTCCCTGCCCACAGCAAGGGGTTGGAAATAAATTATCATTAAGGTCCTTTCAAAGGCAAACCATTCTATGATTCTGTAACTCTAAATTTTTCAAATGGCTTGTGCCAGATACAATTGATCTCAAATTCTGTTGAATGAGGAGTTGTTGATCATGAAGATAGGCATGTTTCAAATAAACACTGACATCGAAGTATTCAAATCAAATCAAAATACTCTCATGGCATTTTGAAGAAAGGAGAGTTTATACTTCTGGTCAGTAGAAGGTTTTTGTGAGAATCTCTATAGGGAATAACACTATATATAACAAGGATACATTATCCATATGTTCGTAAAAGTCAGAAATTATTTAAAAGAATGGAGTTAGAGATTGTTGTTCTTTTGGTTTTGTGATGTGGTCTTAGGTGTATTACTCAGGGTTTGATCTTGGCATGTTAAAACTGAATTTCTGCAATCTTGCCTTTTGCAGTTTGTAGGTGGAAAGTTTGCAAATGTGTTTTGATATTTTACATACTCAGTTCTGGCTGCCTGACATAAATTTGGAAACTGCTTCACTTACGCACCTGTGCATGTGTGCAAGCACACATGTGTTAAAACACATAGCCAAGCAGGCCGTTCCTTCATGCTTTTCTTATGGATGAGTTGTAAAACTTAGGCACTGTTTGCCTTTTTTTTTTTTAAATCAGAGCAGGGCTCAGGAGTGGTGCTGGGCCAGATTGCTGGGTGGAAGTGGTACTTTTGCCTGTCTAGAAATAAATTTCTTTGTATTGCTCATTAGTCCAACTGCATCCTCTCCAAAAACAACAACAACAACATGTTGATAACTTTCAAAACTCATTTTAAGTTTTATTATTAAATTTATTTAGATCTGTTTGTACGTTGGGAGAAAAAAAGATCTGAGAAGATGTAGTAAAATGGCTGATGCCAGTTTTATATACTACTACTAAGAAATGAACTTTTATCTAAAATTTCACCAAGCTCTACTGTAGATTTACCATGAAATTTATGTCAGACTTGACTGGCTAAATTCCAACTGGGATAATGAATAATTTGGCCTTGCAAGTTTTATTTTATTTTTATTTTTTTATTCCTCCTGTTTTATTTTACCGGAACAGCTTTGAAGTGGTACTTCTAGGTATACTACCGTGTGTATATATGCATTTTACTACTGATATCCTTTGTGTGAATATAATTAGGAGAATTGAGGAGATGAGCTTGAATGTATGAATTGGGATTGGATGTCTGTTGACTTTCTGTGGTTTTGGGTGTCTCAACCCTGATATTTCATTAAAAGTATTGAGTTAAATTGACGTAGAGTATTAGTCTTAGGAAGTAAAAAAGCTTAGTGGATATTGCAGGCTGCAAAGAGGCACTTTTATAGCAACTATGTTGCCAAGGTATTTTTCATATATGAAAATTGTGAACGTATGAGATCAAACCGGTTGTGTAAGACTTGCTTTGAATCTTTACCTCTATACCGTCTATGTATAATGTCAGCAGTCACGTTTAAGTGCAATTATGAAATAATACTGTTTCCTTTCCTGTGAATTTTTGGTGTTGTAGACGTTACCCTTACAGCAAATTCTTGTGTCTGTAGCTGTTCAAAGCAAGCTCTCAAAAGCAAGTACACAGAAGCTTATTTAACCCAACTGGAGTGGCAGTCTAAAGCGACGCTAATGAACCCTGTGGGATTGGGATAACTCGTAGTTAGAGCAGGTGCTCTCTAAGCTGGGGTTTAGCAATTTGTTGCCTCAAACTGTGAGGAAGGCAACCTGTCTGACCAGCATGTCAGTTTATGAAACTTCATGGAGATGACTCAAGTGATCAACGTGTAATGTTAAAAACTTAATGAACCCTTTCTCTTAAAAAGGAAAAAATAGACTTATGCTGAGCGCTTTTAGAGAATCGAGGAAGTGCAATTGCTGGGCTTCATTTTTGGGTGAAAGAATCTTAAAACTATTTATTAACAACAAAAAAAAGGTACGTAGTAAGCATGTTAGACTGGATGCTGTCTTTAGGTGTTACTCTTCTGAGAGCTTCTCAGCCATGGCAGTTCCTCCATGTCTGTTGGATGAGGAAGGCAGTGTTCAATCATACTGTGCTGTTCTGTGTTCATGGATGCAGGGAACTTGGGCTCTACATTGAGCAGGAACCTCTAAATGCCAACTTTCTAATGCAAAAAGTATCTTAAGTTGTTTGCTGCTGTTGCTATTAATTTCCTTGACCAACTTCTTTACTGAACTCGTCTGTTTTGGCCATCTCACTCCCCATGGGAGTAGCCTTTCAGAGCACACATCGCTTCAGTGTTAAACTTCTCTTTCCAACCTCTGAATCTTCTTATGGTACAAGTGATTAGGCAGATTCATAGTCAACAGGTCATAAATGGACAGCAAAGGGACTGGACATAAATGTATGCTCTAACATCCTTGATGGAGCAGTTGTGGATGCAGGGGGAATGCAAGGGGAAGGGATTGTGCAGTTGCCAGGCTGATGTCCTCCCTAAACATCACTCCATGTTGCTCCCATCAGGGGGAAAATCCTGGTTAGACAATTAGTCCTGTGTGGTAAGGCATTTCTTCTTCTTAACAGTATCATGGAGTAGGTGTTTCTCAGTCTTAAAAACCAAGCTGCTCAGGTTTCTCAGGCTCATTTCCACTAACCGCCCCTGTCAGCAGGAGTAAGTTTAAATTTTCATAAAATATGGAAGAAATGCTTCTGAATTTATTTTTTCCATTAGCACTGATAGCTGGAGCCATTTTTCCCTCCTAGGAACAAGTACTGTAAGCCAAGTCCACCTTCTCTAAATACTTTCTCTTTTGCCTTGTAATGAGCAACAGTTCAATTATTTCAGCACCATGAAGCTATTTGGGATGCCATGGAGTGGCACGTATATTTATATATATGCACTTTAGTAGTTAAAGCTGACCAAGGCAGTGACGTGAAGTGGTGCACTGTACTCCTAGAAACAGGAATAGCCAAGTGGCTATAATGGAATGATTGGAGTGTAGTACCTGTTGGGATTTGCTGTTGGGTGCATTAATAAACAATAACCACTGAAATGGAGATATGCAGCCGTATACACACGTGTTACTTATTACAGCATTTGAATCAGGTATGGACTACATAGAGGAGAGTATTTTGTTGTTTCTGTGCACACAGAAGTCTGGAGTATTTCCTTGTGAAGTTCACAGTGGATTACCAGATGTTTTCGAATTTGCTTTCAAAACTACACCATGGCAAACTACACTTATCACTCGAGTTGCTAATGATACCTAGAAACCTTATGTTAATCACTAAAATCCGCAAGCCCCCGAACAAGGAAACAAATCAAAGAAGTCATGGATTAGCTTGTTACATTGTCCTGGATGACTTGTTTTTCAGTATGCTTATGGGGCATTGCTTTCTGCTGCCCACTGGTTATTTAATCCTGTTTTAACACAGAAATTTGGTGGAAAAAACTACTAAATCTCCTCTTCTAAAACAGGTCTTTATTGTTTATCATGGAACAATTAAAATGAATATGACTCTCTGTTTATGAAGGCACTAAAGCTTGTAATACCTTTCTTGTTTGCTTTGGGTTTATTTAAAGTTTTTTGGAGGGCTATCAGTGCCAGGTAGGAAATAAAGGACTTTCGAAGCAGAAACTGCATGGTTTTGTAATTTTTTTGTTTGAATTTTAGGATTAAACTATGATTATAAAGGAGTCAGGTCTTCAAACAGTGCCAGAACCGTAGTTGTAGTGTTTCAGTTACATGTCTTATTTAATCAGTAAAATCCATGAACTTTCAGTACTTGTACATCAGAAGATAATTTGAGTGATACTATGTACACATCTGTAGTGGATTTTATCACAGAGTCCTTTGCTGTAAGTATTGAGTATTTCTGATGTTCTGTATTTCACAGAGAAATACAGTGAGATTTTTTTGCTTACTACTGGTAAAGAGTAAATAGGCTCTTTGTGTTTCATACCAGTGCTTGAACAAGTAAGTATCTACTGCTTTACCATGAAGGGCCCCCAAAGCTTCCAGCTGGTGAGAGAGGTCACGTTTATATCTGAGAAGAGATAGATCAGACCTTCTGGCTCTGCTATAATTTGGTTGTTACCCATTGCTTGATCAATACTGCGCAAATAGAAAATCCCAAGTCCAGGCAGGAGTGAAACTCTCGCTTTTCCTGGTCAGCCGTAACTGAAGGGGCTGCTGCCTGTCTCGAACAGAAAAGCTTTTGCTTTCATCTGTGGTCTGCAGTGGAAGGACAAAAGGGGAGACTTTCAAAAGCAGTAATGAGAATCAGGAGCCGAAATCCCATTGACTTTTAATGAAGGTTAGGGGCAGACGCTTTTGTTGTGCCTCAGAAACTTCCTCTTTCTCAATTGTCCAAGCTGCTGATGGTGGATGAGATCTGCCTGTGCCACCTTTTGGACTCCTACAGGAACAAAAGTTACCTTGAGTTATGTTTGCTGTGTGGCCCGAGCTAAACACAGATCCCATTTACTTGCTTCCACGAGGAACGGTCAGTAATCACACCCCCGCCTCTGTTCTTCTCTATGTGCTGCAGAGCCTCTTGAGAGATAAAAGCACTGAGAACTTACTGCTTGGTTACTCTGTGCTGCGGCATTGGGTATCTTCAGAAAACAGAATAAAGTTTTTCCCAAAGTTAAGTTGTTCTGTTGTGTGAGAGAAACTTTATCTGCAAAAGATGATGCAAAGACCTCTATCAAGCAGTGTTGGAAGTACCTTCCATGTACCTACATGTGGCTGTGCTTACAGGAAAGTGAGTTTAATGATTAAAATACTTCATTGCCTAAAAAAGTCACCTCCCTAATTTTTCTTTGATGATATGTGAAGCTACTATAATAACATGCACTTCACAGTAGTGCCAGTCACAACATTGGAAAAAATGCTGCTAGGAAATTTTTTTGGTTTTTAAATTTTTAAAAGACATTCAGATCTTCCTCTCCAGGTATGCTTTTCCCATGCTGACAGGAAGCTGCTCCCGTGACGAGGATTGGTTGGCACACACACACTTGCAAAATGCTCCACAAAGTGCCCACACAGCTTTCCGACTGTGGCTCTAGTCCTCATGGCATAGGGTCATAGCCTTCATGAGTGAAGGAGTGGGGAAGGAGGAGGGTTGTTTGGGAAGTATATGAGAAACACAGAGACTTATTTCTTTGAGACTTGAAGTATTCCTGAATACAGTATGGAATTAAACCTAGGATAAATCTTGTTTGTGCTCTCCTAATTGCCAGCTCATTCCCCCTTCTCTGCATCTGTGAATGCACTGTGTATTGTGTGCCATAATCTCTGGGAATTTAGGGTTTGATTTTTAGTTATTTTCGATAGAATTCTTGATTCTAGTCTAAACATGAAACTAGTTTAAATATGGGGAATCTGCAGCAAGTCCCTCTATATTTCTGCCTTGTGTTAGGAGTAGAGAAGGATCTGTATGCAACTCTCACTTCTTTTGAAAAAGGTCTTTGGATGCATTATGGATGAAGCTAGAGACAAAGTGCTTTTTAAAAAGTTTATCTTGCATAGTCACGCTATATATGAATGTACAATCTATACTTTTTACAGTGACTAGCCTGGTGTCCACCTTTTTTGCTTGTGGCTTTCCTCCACAGTTCAATAATCTTCTTTATTATTCATATATGAAACAATGAATGATTGCTTTCTAAAACTTCACCAATACAGTGTTGGGAAGTATTGAAAGCAGCATAGGCTCACCATTTGTCTTGAGCTGGGTTTCACAAATACCTGCTCTTGCCTGACCTGGTACTCGCCAAAGCTGCTCTTCCATATGGGCTGTCTGCAGGAAACCAGTGTTCTTGCAAATTCATGGGCTTACTTCCATAGGTGTTGTACATGGACTTTACTTTACCATTCCATATCAGAAAACTCAGTATCACAAGAACTAACATACTTTCAATAACATTTTGAAGTAATCTACATCAGTGCTTGTTTTTCTAAAACGTTGGAATATATTTTTATAACCTGGACAGTTACTACTGGAACACTAAGCTGAGGTCTCTGATTTTGGCTATTAATATTACACCCTTCATCTGTTCTGTCTGCATCTTTATAGTTATGCAACTTTATTTTTGGTTTAATCTTTTCATTATCTAAGCTTTTGTCATTTTTAAGAACAGATTATGAAAGCACAAGTCTGAAGAAACTAGTCTTGGGTGCTTCAGGAAAAAACTGAACATAAAGGCAGAAGTGTGGCAATATCTTTATTACTAATTTAAGAAAGAAAAAACGATTGGAAGGGAGAAAACAGGGAATAGTTTCAACCACCTGAGCAATGTTTTTTTGGCTATTGCCAGTAGTGTCTTTGTGCTGGACAGTAACCTCCTGCATTACCTTTATCTGTGTTTTATGTTATATTTGCCCAAAACCTAAACTGTTTTCTGAGTGTTTTGATAACTCAGAATGTGACAGAACGTTATTAAAAAGTACAGATCTTGGAAGTCTCCAAAATAATTAAAATACATAAACCACCAGTAAGAAGTATATAGCAAACAAGTGGTTGAATTAAACCAATAACTCTTTAAATACATAACCTTAGCAGCTAATGTACTGACATGGAGGCTGTACTACAATTCCTACCAGCAGGGTTTTAATGATGGTAAGAGCTGAAATACAGTTTTAGAGACTGCATTTAAAAAAACAATAAAAGCTTGGTGTGTTTTAGGTTTGATCTCATCCTCCCTCACCCATTCACATGGATTTTGTTCCTCAGACTGGTGTTCTGTAAACTCTTATGTGGGCTTAAGGATGGAGTCGGTACCTATCACTTTTTGGTATTTAAAAAATTAAAATGAAAGTAGGTTTGCCACATGAGTTTCAGTAAATATGGTCAAGGCTCAAATCATGTTTGTTGCTTTGCAAAGGGAGAAAGTGTTATTTAGGAAGCTTTGAAGTGAGTGTAGCTGAGAGAGAGTGGTTCTTACAGGTTTTTGATGGACTTTGATTTAACATCATCCCCGTCATTTGCTTTTTCTTAGCTGGTGAAATTTGGACTCAGGGGATTGGCAGAGTTAGCTCTAAGGAGAGTTTAGACTGAGGCTTTTCTGCCTTAATATCCATCTGGTTACAGTACCTGCATTCCGACGTGTTTGTAAATGGAATGTTTTCTGGTTTTGCCATGAGATTAATTTAGTTTCAGCTGCTAGCAAGTGTTATTTTAGGGCTTATTTTAGTTTTGGGCTTTGCATAGCAGCATTGCCAGTTCAAAGATGTCCTTCATATTTCTGTTTTTGCTAAGATCGGTCAGACGGTATCTGATGGATGAATCGCTCTCTGTGACAGCACGAACGAGACCACAACTGCTCCCTGCCTCCCTGGCAATGGACATGCACACAGAACTGGGATGTACCTACTTGCAGTAGGAGAAATGGGCTTTGTTGCTAATTCTTCTGTTAAGCTATGGAATAAATATTTGAATGGTATTAGAGCCATTAACTGTATATATATAGTATGGTAATAAGGACACTTGAGAAAATGCAAGCCTAATATAAATTTTTAAGAGATATGTTTTGATGGAGCATTATTTCTTTCATACCTCTGCAGCTTAACTTACCCTTTGGGAAAACAAGTTTGCTCAGTGTACCCCCCTGCCTCCTTAAATCCTCTGTCTTTCCAGCCTTACAGACTTCTTTGAGTATCCATGTCAGGCTGCATTGTGGTTTTGATCAATCCTTCAGGACAGATGTCACACTCATTTTTATGTATCTAACTTTCATCATGAGGGGAAAGAAGAGCAAGAGTAAAGGAGAAGATTATATCTATCCAGGTGTTAATTCGCATGCTTTAACTTTCTCACCTTCCTTTTTTTCTTTCAATCACTTCATTAAAAAAATAAAAATCCAAAGTAGTACTGCAGGTTTTCATGAAGTCCCTAATACCTTTCTTTTGGTGGTGGTGGAGCTTTAGCTCAGCAGAATTCCTTGGAATGATTCCTTGGTGTTGTTGAATGTCATAATTAATGGGATTTCTCTGGAAATACGACAGGTAGCCAGGGCTTTGGAAGCAGAAATCCTTTGTAGGGAAGAAGTTAATGAGACAGATAAGGAGAAATGTAGTTGCAAAGGCAACCACTGAAGTTCTTCAAAATTTTTCTTGTGCTGGGGCAGCTTTCTGCTTCCCTTCCACTGCAGGCTGCTGCACTAAAACAAAGGAGAAATACGTTTTAAACCTCAGCTTCCCTTGTCTTTCTGCCTCTTTTTAGGAAAAGTAGGGGCTGGGCTTAGTTACTTATTTGTGAGAGGGACTGCCCAAAATTTGTTTTCTGTCTAATCAATGCAGTTTTGTGAAACCAGAGATATTTTGGTGGAATGATAATATTGAAGACTTTTTGTTTTCTTAAAAGTTTCATGTGACTTCATTAGAAATTTATATTTCCAAATGAGAACAAGATTTGTGAGTATATGTGCTTGGGCTTCTCTTAGTCATGTTTTTTCAAATTCAGCCTTCTTGGTGCTTTTGGAAGAAAACAACAGAAATGTCTGAATAATTTAAAGCCATCTTTAAAGCAATATGTTACGACAATTTACTTTTGAAATTTTCTGTGGCAAGGCAAGATCATTCTCTTAGAACTGTAATGCAGGAGTTTAGTAGGATATCAAGATGCATCTACAGTGTATGGTAACAGAAAGGTAGCACTGGGTATTGTGTTAGTTATGGCACTATTAGAAGTTACAGAAATATTTCCTGTTCTTTCTGATGGAAATTATTATTTTTCCTTGACTCACAACAGGAATGCTCAACTAGTCATTGAAATATCATTGCCAGATATTTTGAATACATTGTTTTCCTTGAGAAGGAAAAATTACCAACAAATTCAAGTGTGTATTCGGTTATGCCATATGTACAAATAAGAAAATGGAATATTCATAAATAATTTCCCTTGGATTGGTAATGAAGTTGACAGGCAAGAAAACAAACTGTATGCATTTTTATTCATTAAACTCATTATTGAATTGAAGAATTATTGAAAACTTACTTCTTGAATCTTATCTTTATATCAGACTCTTCTTAATTGCTTTTAATTCCCTGTAACTTCTTTTTATCCCCAGCCTGTTTAGGCATTGTACATGATCTGAATCCAGACATGTGGGATTTGAGTTACACCGAGTCTGTTCTTCTGGTGTTCTCTGTGCTTTTGGCCATATGGGCATCTTTGTTTTTCTTTTGTAAGCCTCCTTAAAAGCCTTATAGCTTACAGTTAACAGGAACACTTGCTTTTTTCCTTCGTTTTTATTTTTTCCACTTTTATAAAGATATTAAAATTCAGGCAAGGGAAGCAAAAGAAGGGTTATTCATGTGAAGCATGAATGTTGTTACTGGCACCTGGGTCAGGGCAGCTTCTGGTATCAATCCAGGATGGGGGATGAAGAGACTGGGAGCAGCCCTGCTGAGAAGAATTTAGGGATGCTTGTGGAGGAGAGGCTGGACATGAGCCAAAGAGGAGGGCCACCAAGTTGATCAGAGGGATGGAGCTCCTCTGCTGTGAGGAAAGGCTGAGAGAATTGGGATTGTTCAGCCTGGAAGAGAGAAGGCTTTGAGGTGACATAATTGCAGCCTTCCAGTACCTGAAGGGAGCCTACAAGAATAATGGGGGGAGACTGTTTACAAGGGCATGGCATGACAAGGGGGAGTGGATCCAAACTGTCAGTGGGCAAGTTTAGATTACATATTAGGAGGAAGTCCTTTCCTGTGAGGGTGCTGAGGCCCTGGCACAGGTTGCCCAGAGAGGCTGTGGATGCCCCATCCCTGGCACTGTTCAAGGACAGGCTGGATAGGGCTTGGAGCAACCTGGTATAGGAGAAGGTGTCCCTGCCCATGGCAGGGGGTTGGAATGATCCCTTCCAACCCAAATCATTCTATGATTCTATGATTTTATCCTAACACACTAAGAAAAGTATCTGTTAGCATTTCAAACATAAATACTTGGATATAGTGGCATTTTATTGAACTTGTTTGATAGCTCTATACAGACCAAGTTTTTTTGCATTCAGATATCTAGAGTTTTTTCCTTGGTCTCTTTTCCTTGCTGCACAAATGATACGTTTTTTAAACAGCCAACATTGTTTTGGAATGTAAATACAAAGGATAAAATTCCTCTAAGACAGAATTTAGGTTTGAGATTGCAGTGTAATGAAGAGAGATGGGAGTAGAGGTAGAGCTTGGTCATTTTTAATGACATTAATTTTTCTTGTAGCTGCTTTGTGCTTAAACATTTCAGCTTGATTAAAATGAAGCTAAAGGCGTTCCTTTATTCTCCTTGAAATTTCCTACTGGGCTCGTGGAAAGCTTTTGTTAATGAACGTTTGCTTAGCTGATAGCAGCAAAACTGTGGCTTTCAGGTGTGTGTCAGCAAGCTGGAAGCTGAGACTCACACCTGGTGGTCTGCCTCAGTAGTGAGCCTCGGGGTGAGGTTCCCTGTTGCCTTGGCAGTGACAAATTTTCCTCTATCAGGTTCTATTTACCTCTTTGTTTCTTAGCTGTTTCATACAAGTAACCAAATTCTTTAGAAATACCTGTGTTTTGAATTCCAAGTGTTTAGAAATCATTGTGATATTTATGTTCCTAAAATATGCAGTTGTCTGGGTGACAGCCTGGAGAGGCATCCCCTGGATGAGAGGAGGAGGGTGAAGGTGTGGGGGTAACGAAGGCAGAGAGTGCACATCCACTCATTCCTGAGGAGTGTGCCGGCAAGGAGAAATTATGGTTTGGAAATTGGAATAAATTTGAGAGAACTGAAATATTTCAGTTGGATGATAGAGAAGACTTTGGAGCTTTCTTCTGTGGAAAACAGTCACAGCAGCTGAACTCCCTAATGTGAAAGCAAATGCAACACACTGCCTGCACCAGCTCCAAGATGAAGGATGGCCTGGCTTTGCACAGCTTGTGCCTCTAAAGCAGCCAGGAAGCCTGAGAGCATTTGCATTTTCTGCCCTGAATACAAGTTTTTTCAACACACATTTATAATTTTGAAGTGTGTAATACTAATGGAGTCAAAACTGCTTCATGGAATGAAATTTGCAAGGAAGTGCTGCTAAGGCAATTCAAGTGCAAGACTTGGATTCATTCATCAAATAACGTGTTGCAGAATTGAGCTCTCTCTGGGTTCAGCAGATGAGATGCTCATGAGCCAGGTCTTCATAAAGCTTAACGGCAGGAGAAGTTTTGTGCATCATAAACAGGAGCAGTATTCCTTTTCAAGGAACTTGCCAGGCTTCTCATGAGTCGCCAGGTTCTTAAATGAGTCTTGAAACAGGGCAGTGCTGAAGGAATTTACAGGATAGTTTTATAATCAACTGATAGTTTAATTAATGTAGCATCTTAACTACTTGTCTCCAATTTAATTTTTTCCAGATGTTAAGTTTTAATGAAAGTCTCTTCAGAGACTCATGAGGAAGGTAACATCTGGGGAGGGCATTTAGGGCAAGCTTGCATGGAAGTAAAACAATATTCCCTTAGATGTTACCTTACATGTCAACACAAGACAATCCTGAGATTTGGAGAGGTTTTACATATTTTTACATTTACATGTATACACGCACATACTCTTGGTCAGCTTGGCCTAAATACAGCTAATCTCGCTCCCGTGTTCCACTTTTCAATCCTTGTGTTGACTCTGTTCAGAGGAAAGATTGAGATAAAGACTGCTTTTCAATATCTTACCAAGATTTTGCTTTTATAGTACACTATAGGAATTATAGGGCAAGTTATCTGCATTTTCTATCCATATGCAAATACTTTAAAAAATCAGTATTATTTAAAAAGCAGGATTATCAGTGTTAGATGATCTAGTTGCTGTTTCTTCAGTTTGTGTGCCAAAGTGATTTTATTTCCAAATGTTTCATGTTTTAGGAGACTACGTATTAGGACTTCTAAATGGTAGTGCCCAAACCCGAAGAGTAGTAGGAAATGCTTTCCTAAAGTCTGGTCCCAATGAGACTTGGAGATATGTTTAAAGGGTTAATTTAAAAAAAAAATCCCCAAAAGCTTTATGTTAAAACACATGTTTGTCCATATGTTTTAGATAAGCTATCTATATTTTTGTAGAAAACTGATATTAAGTGGAAATTTAAGCCTTGGCAACTTTCTTAACAAAAGACACTTGTGGTTGGAGCTCTGAGGTCCCAGTACAGTTCCATTACTGTAATTCCACAGCGTGAGCTTTAAACGTAGCTAGAGATTTTAATGGATCACATGGGAAGTAAATCTCTTTGTACCTGCCTTAAGCCATATGTTACTGATACAAGATGTTGAGCTGCCTATCTCTTTCACTTGGACGCAGCTGTGTGCTTCCATAAGGGCTGGGTTTTGAACTGTAAAGGGAAGTTTCAGATTCCATTCTTCTCCCCTGTTACAGGAAATCTCATGCTTTCTAATTTCAATTGTGTAATTTTAAAGATTTTTCCAGAAGATGTGGGTTTTTGATACATTTCTAAATCTAATGAAGCTTTTAAAAATGCTTTATGACTTTTAATGTAGTCCCTTCATTCTTCTGTTCTATGCATTTCCTGTTGTTGATCAAGTTTCCTTGTTCTTGCTTTTTAAATAGCATGCACCCAATTGCTACTGCTGAATATCAATGCAAAGCAAAATTAAACATTAGATTTAAATAATGGACTTGTTTTTCTTACTCCTTGTTTATTATTTTCTAATATAACTGTAATCAGTGAATATTGTAAACAATTCATATAACTGGGAGACAAATAAAACAGGATTGAAATTTTATGCCTGATAGGAAACACAAACTGTTAATGTCTAAGATGCAATTTATTTGTAATAAACTAACAATTCCCATTTGCAACTCTAACCACTTTTCTGAAGGCTGCTTGTTTTATTTGTTTTTCAAAAGTCGTATTAGTTCCTTCACAGTTCTTTTGGGGACACTTTATATCACTGGTTGAACTCCCCACCCTGGAAATCTGAGATTGATGTTCTCCCTCAATAACCAGGAACTTTTTTTGCTGCAATTTCTGGAAAAAAATATTCATGGCCATCTTTCAATAAATCATCTATAGCAAAGGGAGGCTTCTTCCATCCAAAATATCTTGGTAGTAATTGTAAACCCAGGCTTTCTCTCTTACACATAAGTGGCATGGGACTTAAGGCAGTTAGTTACCACTCTTTTAATGCTCATTTTTTTTTCACTGTCAGAGGAAGAATATATTTAAAAATGGAAAATGTGGGTGAGGCGGAGGTGCTTAGAAATCTGCTCCTCACACAGCTGCCATAGTAGGCAGCTCCTTTATCAAAATTGTATTTTAAATAGCAGAGAGGAGAAACCTCTGTAGAAAAATTTTTTAGTAGTAGGGGAGTAGTGTGATGACAGCAGAGAATAATTTTTTACTACTTTTTCTCTTTGTAAGGAGTAGCTGGTTTTGAGAAGATATAAGTGAATGAGGGGGAAAAGCCTCCACAGACAGTGTTGGGGTGGTGGTGGGTTTATGATGAGGTGAAATGGCTAAGGGGGAAATTAGCAGAACTGAACACAGATAAAGTGTGAGTGTTGGTGTGGAGGTTTTGAGAAGAAAAGAAGTTGATGATGTTTACTCGACTCTTCAGGATAGGTTTATTCCAGGCAAAGATGTAAAAACCCATTTTTAGTATGACTTCTGTTTCAGGGAATAATGACTAGAAGCTTAAATTTCTGTGGAAATCTTAATTTCTTTTAGCATTAAGCAATATGAAGCTTACCCTTTCAAAAAGAAAATTGATGCAGTTATTGCTCATTTCAGCAAGATGCAAATTATATATGTAGCATTGTCAATAAAGTTTATACAAGATGTTCTGTATTCATTGTCTTAGGTTTAATGAACTGGGCTAATGATACAATGCCATAACTAACCAAGTAACAACCAAATTGATTTTTTTCTTCTACAAGATGCTCTGGGCTTGTAGTTCTCAGATTTAATATACCCATGTAATTGCATAATGTTGCAGTTCAGCAAGTCATCGGGGAGTATTTGGATTGTTAGTAGCAGCGTGAGAGCATGTAGCTTCTTGTCCACTTTGTCCACACTTACAAGCCTGCCCTTGAGAGTCACAGAATGATTTGGGTCGAAAGGGACCCTAAAGATCTTCTAGTTTCCACACCTCATCCATGGGCAGGGCTTGACTCTGACTTCTGAGGAAAAACCTTGCTGTCTTAAACAGAGAGTAGCTGAATTTCAGTTGTCTGTGTGTGGGAAAGAAACCTTTCTCAATTTCACATTTTCATTTTCTTTTTTATTTAAGTGAGCCAAAGGCATGATGTTTTTGTAATAATGTATATCTTCTGTATTTTTTTCCATTAGTGGATGAATTTGCTTCCCTTTCCACTGTCCAGTTTGACCCTCTGCTTCTTCCATAGGCAGTGGAGCAAAAGCGCATCTCCGAAGGCAATCCAGCCTTTCCTTAAAGAGGTGCCCCACAGCTGGGGTAGATTCTTTTGGAGTAACTGATGTCTCTCCATTCCTTATAGACAGAGATGGGAAGTATTTAACCCAAGAAAAATGTTTAATTTAGACCTTTGTCTTGGTCATAACACATTTACAGTAGCATCTTTCACTTCTTTGCTTGCAGTAACTGTTTCAGACTGCTACTTCCAGTTAGTTGGACTGGATTTTAGTGGATGTTACTACCTGTTTAAGTCAAGCTAAGAGGCTTCTTGTTCAGGAACATGGGCAGCCTTAGAACTGAGAGACCTTAGCAAGGTGCTTCCCAACATGTTCTCCAAGTAGCCAGGGGGTGTTCCCAGGTAAGCCAGGTAGACTTGACTTCCATAAGCACATATGGAAGTGTCAGAGTAGGGCTCAGCCACATAAACTGACATAAGTCTTTTTAATTTTGTAGCTTGGATTAGGCTTAATGATTTTGTCATATTTTCTGTTACCTTTCTTTAAGCAGGAAGTAAAAAACCCCAAATATGCTGTAAAATAACAACTTTCTCTATTTCCTTTTAAATAAAAGAATTCATGGAGCAGCTAATTCTGTTTAAAATATCATAGAATCTATTATGCAGGAGGAAGAGCCACCAAATTAGTGGATTTAGAATCATAAATTGACCAGCAGTGGGTTCCTTTCAAATGTTGACCAATTAATACCAGTCTGAATTGTAAAAAAAAAAGCAAAAATGGCTTTCGTTTTCATATTTTGTGTGAAGTGTTTCAGGTTTAAGTTTTTCAACTCGCTGTGTTATTTCTTGAATGAGGTAAAACTGTTAAGCTATAGGGCAAGTTGGCCATTATACTTGTCTTTTTAATAGCTGAAAGTGGTTTGCTTTTACCAGCAGTATAGTTTGTTTGGGTTTTTTTCCCCCCACTTTCTTGAAGAGTCAGCAGAATATAAATGACAGATACTCTTCAAATAAGTACCTGGTATTTCACATCATTAGAACTAATGCTGCTGTTACCATAATGTTACAAAATTGCCTCCAATGCATCTGTTTTCCTGGGACTGAATTCCAGATGTTAATTTAGAGTCTGCCATCTGCTTGGTTTTGGTGGCTGTGTCAAGTTGCAGGTCAAAATTACGACTTGTTTGCTGTCAGGAGAATGGCAGCATTTGCAGCTCTCAAATCTTACGCCGAATGCTTGGCTGTAATTGCAGCCTAATGTGTATTTCCCTTACCTTGCTAGAGGGAATGCACACGTAGCTTGGATCTGCTGTAATTGTATGTGGCCCTTCTCATGTGCTCCGTGGTTTCTGGTGTGCAGAAGTGCCAGGCTGTGCTGCTCCGCGTTTGCTGCTTTCTGAGCCTGTGGAGCGGGTATGGCAATGCCGGGAAGCAGACGGTGACCTTCTCATCTTGCACAAGTGTTGAAACTTCTCCTTTCCGCAGTGATCAAAAGCCGTTTGTAATTTCGATTCTACAATGGTAGTAAATGTTGTAATCTCAGTCTTATGACTGTAGTAAATGTTGGGTTTATTGCTAGGTGAAAATACTTTCAGGTATTAACTATGGAATTATAAACTACACCTCTGCAACAGCAAAAACTAAATTCCAGTCTCTCACTTTGAACCCTGGCTGAACAATGTGTGCTAACAAGTTAGTATGATTTTTTTTTCCCCCTAAGAATCTGTGTTTGAATTAATGTGGAATTTGTGACACGCAGCCTTACTTGGAAACTCACTATAGTTCCAATCATTGTCTAACACTTCGAAAGGTAACTACACTTAATCTGTTTTCAGACTTAGGTTGATAGTTGGTTTTTTTCCCACCAGAATTTGGCTTTTTTGTTGGTTTGTTTTTTTTTTTTTTTTCATGATCAGATAAAAAGGTAGTGAAGAAAGGGGATGATTGATGCTTCTGTGCTGTTGTTTTTGCCCTGGGGACACTGTAGGAGTTCGTTTTGCTTCGAAAGTGATAAATCATAGAACCATGGAATGGTTTGGGTTGTGAGGGACCTTAAAGACCATCTTGTTCCCATCCCCTGACATAGACAAGGACACCTTCCACTAGACCAGGTGCTCAGAGCCCCATCCAGCCTGGCCTGGGGTCAGGTTCAGCAGACACACAGAAGCAAAGCAGTGCGTATGCACAAGTAATGGAAGTAGTCAAAGCTCCTTTAATTTAGCTTATGGGCAAGTCTTCCCTGTAATTTGTCATCCTTGCATTCCAAGAGTTCCTGTTATTGAAGTTCCTTAAAGCTGTAAAGCAGCAGCTGAGGATGCTCAGTGCCGACAGGAGAGTACCTGGGCTGTCTGCTGGGATTTTTACTTGGTATTGAGAATTGTGCTATACACTTTTTAAGAAGTAACTGACTTCACTTTTAGAAGATTTGCATTTCAGTGCATTTTATTTCTGTAATGTAATGTCATGCATTGAATTTTAAAATTTTTGGCTTATAAACATCACGTGGAAGTGGTTAAAATGACTTTATTTTTTCATTTAGCTTCCAGTAACTTGAATTTATGACACATCTGTTTTGAGGCATATCCCCTTCTTTTTTCCTGGTCAGAAATATGTTCTGATATTTTAACTTATCTTCCCTCTTAAATGAAAGTTGCTTTTCAGTCACTCTTTTGTAATGGACAGTAGTTTCACTCAGAAACCCGCTGTAGTAATTATTTCTGGTGGGTGCTTTTAACACATCTTTTTGCCATTGACTGAACTTAGTTCATGTATATTGGTGCTGTGAATGGCTGTGTAAAAATTCGTTCATTAAAATGCTTCATGCTTAGTGCTACCATGCAAATGAAATAATTCAAGACAGTTTTTTGCATGTAAAGTTTTTAAAGGAATAAAAGCAGTAGAGTAGTAACACTACTCTCTAATGTGTTTAGAGAATAAAAGATTGGGTTGCAATGACTTCTTGAAAGGCAACAAAAAACTTGTATCTTTGCTTTTATAGCCCAAAACTTGTGTGAGTAAATGTTCAGAGCAGGGAAGCACTTTGAGCAGTTTAATTATGTTTACCTTTTTTTTTTCCTATATAAGAAACTAAAACACTTTTTGATGCAGTTAAAATGGAAATATTTTTTTTCTGGAAAGGTTAAAACACAGAGAAAATAGGACATTGTGTTTCTTCTACAGATTTACTTCCGTCCTTCACCTTCAGCTGGTATCAATTGAGTTTGCTTGCTCTGCATATAGTGGTTTACCCAGATGTATATATGATGGTAATTGACAGCCATGACTTAATTGCTATTTCCAGTTTATTAAGAGCTAAAATCCACCTTTAAATCTCAACTACAATGATTAGGATTAAGTTGCAGCTGCCAATTATAAGGCCGGAAAAAAAAATCATCTCTGAGTTTTCAGTTACCTATGTTAAATAAATGTGTGGGCTTGCAAACTCAAATAAGATGAATAAATTCTCCTTGTAACTTAAATTTTCCTGCAATATTGCAAAAGAACTGAGGTTTTTGGTGTGGTTTTTATTTTTCTCTCCTACCATGTGCTCACTGTATATTGCATTAAGTGTAAGCAACACTTGTTTAAAGAACTGAAAACCTCCAAATCCTGGAACTGGAAAAGATTATCCAAAGGAATGAGAAGCTTCAGGGAGTACTTTTCTCCTTTTTTCTGACCATAGCTCTTCAGTGCTGGATGGCTGCACTCTTTCGCTTGTTCAGGGGTTTGGAGTGGGGATGGTGGTGGTAGGAAATTGAGGATGATGGAGAAGGTGAACAGGTGTCCTTGTCTCTGCTTCCCCTTGCTTCAGCTATTGAATTTTTTCTGCCAGTGGTGTGTATGCATCGACAGGCCTGATGTTGTAACCCTTCCCATACCTTGTCATGGCCAAGTTTTTGGTCTTGTAATAAAATCTGATAAAGAAAGCTTGTGCAGTCTTTATATAATTAATCCACAATTAGGCATTTGTTCTAACTATGCAAAGTACATTTGAATAGGTTTTTTCCCTGCTCCTTCTCCCTAACCTACTTTTGCTTGTTCGCAACAGCTGCCAAACACAGTGTTAACAAAGCAAAAGACAAAACTCAGGCACAAGAAGTCAGATCTTGAGCGTTATTGTTGGAAGCACTTTGCCCCGTGTGTGCCCATCACCAGTTTACATGGGCTTTGGTATTGGATGTAAATAGGAATTTGTTAACCTCTGAGTTTGCATTTTGGTGCTTTAAATGACATTTTACTAGTAATGGTAATTTTCACAGGTTGAACTTCAGTTTTTCTTTCTTAGATGTAATGAAACCAAGTTCTCTTCTTATGTATCTTGTTATGCTGTAAAAGTTAGTAAGGGATTTCCCTGGGTGGGCATAGGCAGAAGCTGCTATCAGGAGCTGCTGGGGTCGGTCAGTGGTGATTGTGGCACTTATAAAATGTCCATGTATGGTGTATTTTTTGGCAAAACCCCCCTTATTTGCGCATTCTTATGCCCTCAATGGTACTGCTATCAACCAGGGAATCATGGTAATAGTTCCGTTTGCTGAGCTTTCTTCAGATAGAATTCACAAGAGGAAGGCGGAGGAACATCCCATATATCTGATGTTTAAATTTTGTCTAAGGAATAGTAGTGAGTGTTTTTATTTCTTTCAAGAAAAAAAAAAAGGAGAGTGAAGAATAAGTATTGGTGACTGGATCATATTTGTTATGAAAGTGTTTGGTTTGTATATTAATAGAAATAGAAAAGTAGTCATTGTTTGCGCATAAAAGCAGCTGGTACTGCTTGGTGCCAAAGAGAAGTTCCAGCAAATCCTATGGAACAAAAACAGTGGGAGAGAGAAAAGGTGATTCATAGCAGTGAAGAAGTTACAATACCAAGAAAAAGGAAAGGCAACTCCCCCAAAATTGGTTGAGGCAGGGATGTTCCACAGGATGCAGTGAAATACCTTAATGGTGTTCAGCTTCTACTGGGAACTCCGAAGGAATCCGTTCAATGCCCATGCACAGGTGAGCGCAGGATTGGTCTCTGAAGGGGATAAGACTATGTAGGAGTAAAAATTCCTTGCCCAAACTGCTTGTGCTTTATGGACATAATGCCAAACACTTATTACAGGTATCTGTGACTTGCTGTTCTCTGTGAAGAAATGTGTTGCTTTGACTCAAAGTTTCTTAAGAGTTTTTACAGACAGGTACAAGGAAGGTTGAAGGTAGTGGGTGTTTTTCTGGGGGTGGGCGGGGAAGGTACTGCAGTTGGAATTGAATTTTGTCAAAACCCCTGAAGACTCAGCAAGGTATTCATAAGATGTGACAGAATAATCCCACGTAGGGTAGGCGCTGGCAAAGCCCTGAAGTGCCACATCACGGGAATGTGACAAAACGTGGCAGATTTCTAATGGTCTATAAAAATAGAGCCTGAGAGGCAGCATGTGCTGGTGTCTGCATCAGTGAATTTCTTCTCCCTTAATAACGATGCCCTGAAGGCACCATTCAGCTTAGCTTCAAAATGGTTGTGATCATTAAAAGCAACAAGCTGCTTCAAAAGTATGTTGAAATTTAGGATACTCCATTTCAAAACAAGAAGAGAAATTACAAGGCTGGAGCAAACAAGCCAAGACGTGTGGTATCAGGTTGTAACTCTTCTGCATTCTGAAACCAGCCATGATGCAGCTGTCAAGTGCAGCCTAACATAAAGCATCAGTTGATAATGACTACTTTGAAAATAATGGAATTATTACCTTGCTAGAATTGAAAAATACATGAGAGAAAGTTGGTTTCTGAAAGAAATGGATTCAGAAAAAAAAATTTGAATGCATTGTGCAATAGGTGATGTTACTCTTGCAGTACAAGTGCTTAAATAGTTTAAAAGTTTAGCATGGAATAGTTCTGTAAAACAGATGAGTAGAGTAAAATCAAACTGTGAGAGGAGAAGTAAATCTGCAAGACACAAATGACAGCTTATGGGATGTTTATCTCAGAATTAATTACTCATATATATGCATTTCTATATTAAAAAAAAACATACTCCAGTAGTGATAATAGCCAGAAATTACAGGCTGGGTATGAGTCTCAGTTAATTGTTAGATTTTTATTGCTTCTGCAATAGAAATTTCTAAATTTAATGTTTAAACACTAAGTCACTGGAATGTGCATTTTCACACAAAGTGCACAAGGACTAATTAAAACAGCAACTTGCAGAGGATTGTTTATATGATGTCAGTATTCATGTTTAAGGTAGCGCATAAATCTGTAATTGCTGTTTTCTTGTTAATTGCTATTACTACAAGGTTTGGATCGTTTGAAGAGGAGTAGCCATTTCTACCACGTGTAGCTTGAGTTGCATGTCTAACTATCAACAACAATAGTTGTGTATTGGCATTTTTTACAAATGTGACAGTATCTTTTAAAATAAATGAGAATAATTTCCTCTGATAGAAACGTGAAGTATTTCTTAGACTTCATAATGAGAGACGGTGCAAGTTTGTTTTAGAGTTTATTAGCTGGGTAAATAGTGCTCAGTCAGACCTGTTGCCTGTGCTCTCTGTAGGGTACCAGGATCACCAGCAGCTCATTGCCCCTGTGAGAGCATGCACTGACAATCTCAACTGAGGCGTTTTGATAACGCTTATATAGTGCTGTCAAATGCAGTAGCTAATTTGTGCTGTGGTGTCTGCTATTACTCTAAATGAATACATTTTCTGAAGTAAGTTTCTTACCTTCGATGGTGCACAGTAGTCACATGTGATGCTGCTCCTACAGCACTGCTTTTGCATCTTTACATGGGAAATACTACCCCTAGGACTACCAGAAGTTGAAGAAAAATCAGTTATCTTATGAGCTAAAACATTATTTTTATAAAAATCATCCTAGAAACCTGTGATATTTTAACTTCCTCAGCAATTTTTTCTGAATTACTATTTTATCTCTTACAGCTTCCTGCACAGTAGCACCTGGAGTTTATTCTCATTTGATATATTCTGGACTCTTAAACATGACAGGGATGTTGTTTTTGTGTATGCTTTTAGTTTTCAAATATTTCAGGGCTTGTATATATACGGTCAGCTTGTTCTATAAACATTTAAAGCTGGCCAGTCAACAGTTTGTGGTATGCAAGAGAGTAATAGTGGTATGCAATAGGTAATATAAAATGCTTCTTTTCTGAGAGGAAGGAAGGAGAAGAAATTGTAGAGATTATTTGGGGTTTTTCCTTTTGCTTCTATAGTTACTAAGCTTGGATTGAGCTGTAGATAGCCAGACTTGAAATGGATTCATTCTCATGATACTCTACATGAAAACTTAGTCAAAATTTTGTAAAATCTGGATTTGATTAGATGAGAAAACTTTTAGTAATGATCTTGGCTAAATTGTTTGAACATGTTTTGCTATTCACTTGAAGGAAAGATTCCTCAAGCATGAAGAATAGTGTATTTTCCAGTTTCATTGTGTCACAAAACAAGAGGAAACAAGAGGGTATTTTGTGCTTTATATAGCACAAGAGGGTCACCAGATTTTTTTTTTTTTTTTTTTTACTGATTGCTTTTCATCCCCTTCAATGAGCACTGACCAAGAGTAATAAACCGAACATTTATCTTCAGTATAAACTCAGTACCGTGTCCATGCATTGCTGCAAGAGTGACAACAATTCTCTTATTCTTCATGGTCTATAAGGCCCATGAATTTTTCTCTGGAGTGTCCGTGCAGATGTGCATTGATGTAAATATGTTCTTGTACCCAGATTGTGTCTTCAAATGCCATCTTTACATGTTTCCTTCTTATTGTTTGTCTGTTTTTTTTTTTTTAATTCTTTATTTTTTTATTTTCCCACCTGGCTGCTGGCTGGGACAGAGGTCTCTGTGCCCTGGTGGATTCCTGCTTTGTAAGACTGGCAAAATGTTAACCAGGTCTCTGTAGTCCACACCAACTCAAGGATTTGTTGCCAAACGTACAACTTAAATACAATACGAGCATACAAAACCTTTAATCTCTGCCTCTGAAGTTAGCAAGCTGAAAGTTAGTGCAGGAAGGGATGATCACAGAAGTCCCTTTCCCTAGGAAAAAAGATTACATTGGCAACAGTTTTGCCTGTGGTATGATATAATACTTTTCTATCAGTCAGAAGTGTAGTCATTCATTATTGTTTTATAAAATATTATAGCTCACTGTCTTGGGGTGACTGTATGATGATGTATCCCATATGTCCAGGCATGAATTTTGTGCCTTTCTGTGCCTTAAACTGAGCCCGAGAGGGGAGAGAAAGAAAAAGCCAGACAAACTTTTTCGAAACAGTTCCGTGTTTCAAGGTCACTACTTTTTTCCCTGCACTTGGCGGCTGCAGGGAGATAGCTGCTGCTGCGGCGGGGCAGAGGAAGCACCCTTCTTGTTCCTTCAGCCAGTTTTTTTCGGCTCTGTTTCTTCAGAGAGAGACAGAGAGTTAAACTTTGTTCTGGGACTTCGGTTTTTTGGTTTTTTTTCCCTTCTTCTCTTCTGGACTGTTTCAGCAACATCAGAACACGTCAGGAGGGCTTTCCACCAAGACCCCAGTGGTGGGCCCGGGCCGACCCCGCTCCGAAGAGGAGAGAGAGAGACCACACCCAAGGAAGGACTCTAAAATCTTCCCAGGTTTCCTCTCCCCAGCGAGAGGTTTTATTATTTAGCATTATTATTCTTTTCCTGTGTGTTTGTTAAATAAATAGTTTTTATTCCTCTTTCACTTTCCTCCGAGGAAATATTTCTTTCCCAAACCTGGTGGGGGAGGGGCGGCTGTAACCCGCCTTCTATCAGAGAACGATTCAAATTCGGACGTTCCTCCAAATTTGTCTCCAACCGGGACACTCACTCAGGCACAGATGTTATTTACTGCCTTGAATTGAGTTCATGGATCACGGTACTATTCAAATACTCCTTTTCTGCTCTTTTTGATCCCAGTTGCAGCTGAACTTCTGAATGTGAAGGCTCAGTGCGGTTCAGACTGATAGTGATTTCTACTGCTCTTGTGAGGTGTATCTGCTTCCAAACTGAGTAAAATAAAGAAGGTTGTTTCTTAGGCCTGACTAATCTCTTAATACAACCATTTTTAAGACCATTATGAAAACCAGCTGGTTTTAGCTCCTGAGCTGCCTTGGCCAATATCTTGCCTTTCTTACCTTGGAGTAACTTTGGAGGATGAGGCTTAAAGCCTGCCAGTAGTTTGAGTTCTAAAAAATACAAAAATAATATGGATTTCATAGTGTACTTCTTAAAGGCAAAATGATGTAGTTGCAAACAGTTGTTAATTCTGCATTTGAGAACATAGTAGCTGCTTGTGCAAGTGATTTCTGGAAGAAAAATCAGCATGGTTGCAAACATGTAACAAAATGAGTATTATTAAAAATCTGCTGAATACTTTATTGTGTATGTGTGTTTTGCAGGAAGATGAGATTTTTAAAAATCTTAATATTATGAAGTTCATGATCTGTCATCTTGGTTTTCAGGCTCTTTCATTCATATATTTTGTCATTAATCAGAATTTCTCATTTCTCTCAAGTGTTCTGTAATTCCTAAGGGAAAAGAGGGTACTGCCCTGGGTCACATTCCTGTTCATGCATAAGAATTTTCATTTCTCTGCAAATGTTCATCATTTGTTTATCAGATGTTTTCTGTTTTCACTTAGGAAAATTTCTGATACTTACTATAGCAGATTGTTTTCTCTGATACCATGAAATTTCACAGAATCTTCTCTCCTCAGGTGCTTCTGAGGAAAATCTCTGGGTTTTTTCAATAACTGGCAATTTTTATATCTCAAGACCCTGTATCCCTCAGTCTTACTTGGCTTTCGCAGTCACGCCAACATATTTCTCAAGGTAGTTAAGGAATGATTTCTTTCTTTTTTACTTCAGAGTTACTTTTATTCTTCTGAGGGAACAAGGAGAAGAAACAAGTGGAGAAGAATTGATAGCATTACAGAAACCCCTGAATATAAAACAGCTGCAATGCGTTCATGTGTTAGGGGAACTTGTGGCTTTTTGAATTGACTGCTTTACCTAACTGCTGAAGCTGACTTATTACCTATGAGAAGTACTGACTAGGACTGTAAAAATCCGAGGTTTTGTGTCTGTAATGCTGTGAAATAGGTGGTTATGAATAAGATTGGTGGTTATGAATAAGCTTATGAATTTACCTCTCTTTATTTCCCCTTCTGGGGCATTCAAAGAATACATGTCTGATTTCTCTAGGTAGCTTCGTTAGGTATCTCAGGGAGCCAGTCACTTCATTTGTTGGCTGTGTGTGATGTACATAATACCAAGTTTATAGAAATGGGCTTGTCAATTTAGCAGAAATGGATCCAAGATCTTCAATTTTATTCCTTCCCATCTGTTAACCTGGCTTCTTTGTTCACCAGGCTACATCTAGGAAATACAAATGCAAGAAGCCAGAAAGCTGGTAGGGATCTAAGTCTGCATCGAATCAAACTAATCTAATTCTATTGCTGCTCAGGGAATTCAAGCTTAAATCCTGGTATTCCTGATTGATCACTGCAAGAGCATTGATCCAGAAGCCTCAAGTGCAGCAGCAGGAATGCGGTGCAGCAGCAGGAAGGCGACTCCGTTTGTCCCTCAAGCCAGCGCTTCTCTGGACATATGGTGGGACATATGGCTCTGGCAGGACTGCGTGCCTGGGCTGGGGATAGGTGACGAGCTCTGGATGGGCGAGGTGGGATGCAAACAGAACCTCTGATGGCTTTGTCTTGCCCTACACCATCCCAGGGAGGGCTTCTTATCCTGAATTCATCAGTTGCTCTGGTTTTTGGCAAGTGAAGAGAGATGATTGCACAAAGGTGGCTGAGACCATCTCTGACCTGATGCTGCAGGCTGCCTCTGCTGCCAGGAAGCTCAGAGGGTCCTCTGCCCACTGAGTGAAAAATTATTTTAACTGTTTTAAATGGACTTTGTCCTAGTTTTAAATACCTTTCACTTTCACATGGATTTTCAGCCTCTCCACAGAGGGTGCTGCTTTGTAAACCTGGATTTCAGCTCACCTCTACCTTTCCCTTCCCGGTCTGGAGAGTCCCAGCCTTCCCAGTCTTCTGCTAATGTGAATGCATGAATGTATGTTTTCAGCTGTATAGTTTTTAAATTGTAGCTTGCTGTGTAAGGTACAGTACTTGAGGAGCATTTACGGTGAGGGCTTGCTGGGAGATAAGGAGGAGTCAGACCAAACCTTTTCATCTAAGAGAATAAATGTCCTTGTAGAGCTGTACTTTAGGGATTTGTAAAGAATTAAAAAATGCTTTTAATGAAAGTTCTCAAGACATTTCAGATGATGAAAACACAGTGTAAGAGTGACACTGTGTGTTTGTGTTTCTTGAGTTATTCTCAAAAACGTCTTCTGTGGCACTAGAGTTGTTGAAAAAGAAGAAACCAAACCCTAAAATTAAGGGAAATGGTTGGGTTTGACATTAAACCATCTGGCGTCTCTTTTATTTTCCCCAGCCCAACTTTGCCACGCAAGCATTGCATTCCTCAGATATCGGACATTGGGTTACTATGTGCACAGGAAAAGCTAGGTAGCTTTTATGGACATTTTCCCACCATCTGCTGAAGGCAGACAACCTGTGTGGGTGTGTTTCTGATTCATACCAGTTGCCCAGCTGAGGCTGAAGTGATTAGTTCTGTTTCAGTGTGAAGCATTCTTGCCTTTTGGACAGGTTTACATCCATCTCACAACTAGGGTTTTTTGATAATTGCATGGTTTTATCCTTGTCTTTTAAGGTGACTCCAATTTTTTTTTTTTTTGGTGTTAATTTTATGTCCATTATATCCCAGTACCCAGATGGCTGGTGGCTATGTCTGGGTAGGCTGCATGAGGAGAGTTGGCAGGTCACTGAGACAGGGGTTTTGGCTGTTCTGAGTGAGGCTCATGTGTCGCCCAAGTCACATCTTCTCAACTTCTAGCAGTGTTTTGGAGCCGTGACTCTGGCCTTAGGAGTTACTGTTATAGCACAGTAGTTTTTACAGTAATGTTTTATCTAAGCAGATTAACAAGCATACTTCTAAATTTTGTATCCAACCCTTGTTTTTGTGCTCTTTTTCTATCTTAAACCATCTTCTATTTGTCTCTACTTCCACTCTCAGCTTGCTGTGTGCTTATTTCCCCTTCACGGTCTTTTTCTCAGTCAGTGACTTCTTCAATTTTCCTGCCTTCCAAGTTGTTGTAATCAAACTTTCATCTCTGTTTCCTTATAATCTGGCGATTTATATTTCACATTCTGCACCTTTCCCAGAATATGTGTTTGCTAAACCTCTTTCCATGGCCTGTGCTTCTTTCACTGTTCACCAGTCTTGGGTGCACTTACATCCTCTCATGTGTATCGATAGTGCTCTTGATTTGTCTAGTTCCAAATACTCTTGTTTTGCTCTGGTTCCTCGCTGCTCCACTTCACTTCCCTCCCGTCTTACTCAGGAGCTAAGTTAGGAGCTCACATAGAAAGCCAATCTTTCTCCAATTTTTTCCCAAGAAAAGTGGGGAAGAGCAGAAGCTGAATCCAGACTCTCCAGGAACCTCTGCAACTGTGGACTTTTTAAGAAGGTGTCACTTATGCTCCAAATACAGAACCTTGCCCTTTACCTCACTTAGTCTTCAGGTGAAGCTTTTTCCAAACATGCTTGTCATAGGAAAATGTGATAAACTTTTCCACAAACACTTATTTTACATAATGGGATATGAAGATAGGGTCTAGATGATTTGCGTAAAAGTGTAACAAAAACTTGAGGAGAAGAAACCTACTACTTTTCTTTAATCCCTTGTTCTAAGATAGGATAGAAATTAGACACAGATAAATTTTATGTAGTCATCACTGAGTAATCAGGTTTTAAAGTTGTTTTTCTCACTTTCTTACTTTCCTTTCAGTGTTCCATCATAAATTTTCGTTCATGAAAATCATCCACTCATTTCTGGAGACAGTGACATGAGGGACAGAAAAAGTTGCACGAGGGAGAAATTCTATTAACATTATTTTTTTGAAAAACCTATATGAGGGAAGTTGAGATACATCTAGAACTTACCATTAATGTCCAGTTTTTGTTGTTTGTGGATTTTTTGTTTGTTTCTTGTTTTGTTTTTTAAACAAGCTATGGTCTTGGTGGTTTTTAGAAGTAGGTTTTAGGGTCCTCTACCAGGCAGAGCTTAAAGGTGGGTCTGCAATGACTCCAATGAATGTTAGAAGGCTTTGAAACAGGGGTAAAAAAAGGCAGGTTTTATTATACTATAAACTAGAATAATTGACCATTTAGGCAGAAGTCAAATAATATGGGAAGTTGTAAAAGAAATTAAGAGGTTCACATAGAAGTCGTTCCTTGATCGTTGTGTCCTGGCGAGTGGATTCATTCTCCCAGCCTTGATTTCAATTGTCCACTGACCCTGGTGGCAAGTCCTTACCTTGAGATGTGGTGTTTCCCTTGTTTAGTGTTCTAGTTTTCAATAAGGATGTGAGAAGCATTTTCCGGCCCTGTCTAGGATTGGCTGCAGTGGGATCTGAGCAGTGAATATGCAGTAATAAATTTTCCTAGAGTGCTTTCAGCCTCCTCTTTGGTTTCACCAGTGGTACTTCTTTGGCCTTGAAACTGGCCACATGCTCTGTATTTCAGTCTCCAGCCCATCCTTTTAGCCACTTCGTTATTCTGAGAAAAGAGCGTTAGTAGATGTATCTGTGTTCCTTTGGGATTTGGTTTATTTTCTTCTGAGAAATCTTTCTTTGCTCAGCTCTTAAGCTTTTGAAAAGTGGTTTGCTTTTGGTGTGCAGTTAACATGACTTGATTGGGAAACAGCCACATTAAAGGACTGAAGATTGAGAAAACTTAATATGTTGAGAGAGGAAGAAATGAGAATGGAAACTATTTCTTGTCTTCCTTGACTCAGCTTTCTATTTCAGTAGTAAACTGAGAAAACAAAGTAGGGTGACAACACAAGAAAATATGAAAACTACTTGATGAAATGATAATTACTTTTTAAAATAACTCTTTCAAATTACAGTTCCAAATTGGAAAGGCATCTGGTGTCACAGCAGCAATAGAAGTGTCATAAACCTGATAGGAAATTACAAAACTTGTCTGAGACTTGATCACGTCTCTGTCACATTCAGGCTGCTGCATGTATTTGCATAGGAGTATTTTATTTTTATTAAAATAATTGTGTGTTTAACCATTTTCTTTTTGGTGAAGTGGCAGCCTTGAAGGCAGCTTTGCAATTACAGATCAGTAGTGGCTGTGTTCAGAAAAAATAATCTATTTTGTTGCATTTACTGGAGCAACAATACTGTAATGTGTCTTTTTGTCCAAAACAGTCTGAGAAGTGCTTCATCATAGAATTGGTGAATTCAAAGGATAACTGTGGTGCTGACTAAAGAGTTCATTAAATTAACATAATTTTAAACTCTTTCAAAAGGGTTTTAGTGTATATTTGAATCTTGAAATGCTAGGGAAAAGAGATGTCTTTTTCTGATTAAATTTCTATTTATTTTTTGAAAATTTGGAGGGAATAACTCTGTTTTTTATATGGCAAATGATATTCTTTATAAATACAAATACAGCTACTCTGAAATGGTCTCGTTGACTTTGGCACTTTAACTGCATGATTTAAACTTCTATGTACCTGGACAGAAGAGTTTATGTTTTCAAGTAAAATGATACATTTTGAAAGGACAACAGAGATAGCATCTTAGTTTTCCTTTAAAAGAAATAACAGCAACAAACCCCCAGTCTATAGGCAATTTTTTTACTCTCTGATTTGTATTTGGGAAAGGGAAGAAAAAAGCACAGCGACATATTCAGTATATCAATGTCTGATTACAAGATATAGGTGCATTCACACAGAACAGGAGGTCATGTGTGTTCCTAGCCAGTTTCTGCCACTCTTCTCTCAATTAAATATGCTAACATGGCAAAAAAACTTTGTGTCACTGACACATGCTTTAAAATCTTCATCTGGAGGCTTGTTCTGATTTCATTAATTTTCCCTTAGGTAGCAGTGCCTAATTATGAGCTGCATTAAAGCTTATATAAAAGAGAAAGAATCAGATACAGATAAAATAAAATTTTCTTTTCATTTATAGGCTTTCTGGGGGCAACATTTGAACTGAAATAACTGTAATGACAATTAAAAAAAAAAGTCTCTGACTTCAGGCATCTTTTCAAACCACAGGAACTGGACAAATTGGAGTTGAAAGGACCTTGGCAATTAACGTGTCATCTTCTGCTCCTGTGTTGGACAATACACTGAATACACTGAATAGCCAATTAATTACAGATGTTTCAGCTTGTGTGGTTTTAGGTCAGATCAGAGTTGTGGCTCATGAGTCTTGATAGATATTTTTTTTTCCCCTTCTGTAGTAACCTAATGAGGAGAATAAGCAGTCCAGGGATAGAGGGGTAACTTGGTGAGGTGACCTGGATCTAAATGTCACGCTCACAGTGTTGGACCAAAACGAGACTGTTGGTGTGGGAGGTGTTCTGCTGCGTGGTGGCTTCTTTGCAGTGGCCTTGCTTCTCTTCTGCACAAAGGTTTGAAAAGCAAGGGGAGGGTAGCACTGAGCAAATTAGGATAAGTATAAATCTGCATATTCCAGTGGTTTTAAAGAAAGCCTGCAAAGGGTAATTGCTGTTTATTTCCCTTCACTGAAAGCTTTGTCTTTTTTGAGTCGTTTATGTTACAATAGCGTTTGGGTGGAAGAGTTGCCACATGGGTGTAGCACTTGTACTGCCCTGCTTATTTGCAACATCAAAAGTAGCTGAGCTTTGATACTGTTGTCTACAGATTTAGATATGAACCCCAAATTCTTTGAGACAAGACATTTACTGACAGCTATTTCAGCCTGGGTTTGTGTGGAAAATTTAAAATAATATGAATGAGGGTGGTAAGAACGTAGGCTCAAAAGCTTTCTACATCTTACTGGCATTCTTTCACAAACTCTTGTCCTCCCAAACTCTCTGGAAACCAAAATTAAGGCTGTTAATCTGTACACATTTATTGTACAACCTGCTTCACCCAAAGGCTCTCTCTCAGGAGACACACTTGACTTTTCCTTACTGCAGTACGGCTGTTTGCAAGGCCAGCAGTTCACTGGATGCTGACTATGGATTTCACTTGGCCTATAAACTATATTTTGCACCCACAGAGCAGAAATCTGTGCGCCTTCTGCACCTAAGTACTGCTGCCAGCTTTCGGCAGCAAAGACATTGGTTTAAAAAAACCAAAATGCAGCCATGAAAGAGGATTTTGTGTTTCTCTACCTTTAGTGCATAATATTCTCCTCTACCCTTCAAACTTTGAGGGAAGTCTCCAGTGAGTGACAGATGGCTGATTAGGTAGAAAATGTGTGCCTGAGCCATATTAATAGAAATGTTTGTGGCTGAACCACATTAGTACGAACCTCGCTTGTTGCGATCCTGGGAGAGGGTGATAATGCTTGTTATGAAATCTGGAAGTGACAAATTAGCCATTAGGATTTTATAGCCAACGTTTTTATTAAATGCTTGTTGCAGGGTGTTTGGGCCTCAGAAATCAATGTGCTAATGGTGTAATGTTACTGCTGCCTTGGGCCACCCGAGAATGTTATTCCTAGAGGGGCAAGAAAATATTAAAGATCATCTAATTACATGCAGCATCTTAAAAGGATGCTCAGAACTTTAATATATACTTCTAACTTTGCTCAGTTTGAGGAGCAGTTGTGGCCTGATCCCTGAAGAGCAGCTGGGTTTATTTAGGAGACAAAAGTGGGGAAGATCAAGGTGAAGATGAAGGACTTTTAGGACATGGAGGAGGATGCTGAGCACCAGTCCTGTGGTTGAACCAGAAAAAACAAGAGTCAGAGCTCTTCTTCCCCTCTGTGTTGTCCCTTTGGGCTGGGCAGGGCCGGGGCCAGCAGTGGGCGGCCAAACTGTGCTCTGCTGACCACTGAATGCAGAACAATATGGATATTTAAAGCTGCCGTGCTCAACAGCGGCCACAAACATGTGGTTTCCAAAACCTGGTTACTCTGGTCCTGGTGGAGATCTGGTGGTAATTTTAGGACTTCATTAGTTCTTTTCTTTTGTTGTGTGAGAAGCTGTTCAAGCTGGTGGTTATGGATAGTGGAAAAATTTTAAGTTCCCAGGTATTAAATAACATCTCTCCTTTTCTCCCTGTAATGGAAAGATGGGGTAGAGGGCTCAGGAGTAATTCTGGATCTGTAAAATTGTATTGGAACAAATGAAGTGCCTCTCAAGTGCCAAATAAATAGGTACATATTGACGTCATCTAATTTTAAGCTAATAGAATATGCTTGCTGCTCAAAACCCGTTTCATTTTCTTATATCTGCACATTCAAAATAGGTCTGGCTTCAATCTATTTTCTTGACTTAAAAAAATGTGTTTGGATGTCAAAAATTGAATTAACAATTCCATTATCCTCGTCTACTTCAATTTCAGGTTTATCTGCATTGATGAAGAAGTCTTCTAGGAATAATTTTTTTTTTAACTGGAAAAAGTCTATTATTACTTGCAAAACCTATGTAGAAAGTTGCACAGTTGCTAATAATCTGGGATTTCCCCAGTGTATATTTTTTCCTTGCTTAGAGTATTTGTAATTAGAAGTCTCCATCTCAATGGGATAATTAAAAAATAATTTACCACTTGGAAAGAATAGGTCTCTTCAGGCAAACTGCACTGCTATTGGTTAATTATCACTAATTTTTGGTTATCTGATACAGTTCTTCCTGACCTGACATCTGCATAATGTAGAAGCTAATGAGAACAGAAATTAAGCCTGCTAGTTGACATGTCCTCTATTCAATTTGAGACAGTAAGGTGGAAAGAGATTAAAAATAAAATTATCAAAGTGGGACTTCAGCATTACTGGCAACTTTATATGATGCATCAAATTTTTATATAGATGTATAGATATGTAGAGGGAGAAAGACACGTGATTTAGCAACCTTCAGTTGATTTTTGTCTGCTAGCTGAAATACTGACCACAAAACATTTGTGTGTACTCTGGGCAGCCTTAATACCCAGTTGTTGAGGGACTTGCCATAAAATCAAAATTTTCTTCTTTCTTTGCAATAAATTAAGTTTTTACTTTAACAGTTCTTAAGGTTATATTTCCGTCGCATATCATCCCGTCTTTTACATTTTTAATGTATGTGAGTAACATTTCCATTTACAAACTGCACCGTTGTCACTCTCCTGTTTGCTCTACTTGGTTGGAGAGGTGAGGTCCTGCTGCAACTTGTGAGAGTCACTCCTGTTGCACTACAGTAGTTCTTGCCTGGTGTTACACCCAGTGGGTTTTCTACACCTCTCCTGGCCACAAAATGCTTATCTTATGTCAAAGCTGGAACTATTAAAGGGGCTTATTTTGAGACATGATGGGAGGTGGACACTGCGATGTGATAGTGTTCAGAGTCACAGAACCATAGAATTGTTTGGGTTAGAAGGGACCTTGAAGGTCACCTGCCATGAGCAGGGACACCTCCCACTAGAGCAGGTTGCTCAGAGCCCCATCAGCTTGACCTTGAACGCTTGCAGGGATGGGACATCTACAAGTTCTCTGAGCAGCCAGTGCCAGTGCCTCGCCACCTTCATAGGGAAAAATGTCTCCCCTGTGTCTAATCTAACCCTTCCCTGTGGCAGTTTAACCCGTTTCTTCTTGTCCTATCACACTCCATGCCCTTGTCAAAAGTACCTCTCCAGCTTTCTTGTAGCCCCTTTAAGATAGTGGAAGGGGCTCTGAAGTCTCCCTGGTACCTCCTCTTCTCCAGACTGAACAACCCCAGCTGTCTCAGCCTGTTCTCAGGACAGGTGCTCCAGCCCTCTGATCATATTTGTGACCTCCTCTGGACTTGTTCCAACAAAATATTTCATATTTCAAAGTACTCTGTGTTTTAGCGTCATAAAAAGTAGCACATAAAATTGGGTAAAAGGAGAAGACAGTCCTTCAGTTGTTAAAGCAAATTAAAGCTGGCTTATGGGCACAGGGAGGCAAATGGCATAAATGGAGCGCATGTGTAAAATAAACTGTGATTGTTTTAAAGCAAATAAAGGTGAGATACATGACAGGACCATTACAGAAATACTAATCTGATGTTCACCTTGGGTCTTGCAGCTCTTATACAGTGGTAAAAGGTTGTTCTATTTGGATAAGACCAAGTTATTCCAATTAGCTGTGGACACAGACAAGCATATTCAGAGACAAAAGGCCACCTACCACATTTTGGAGGTGGCTGTGGTCTTTATTGATCCAGAAGCATTATTCCGTTTTTTAAAAATGCTCCATTTTGCTTTTGTTGACAGCAGAGGAATAGAATAATGTTACACTTTGACTTTTTCTTAGTGAGAAAATAACTGTATCCCAGTTGAGGGAATTATTTTGATAAATGGGCAAAATCTGCTCCCATCTCAAAACCAAAACATTTTTTTTTCTTTTCAGAAGGCACACAGCTCACAAAATATGACGGCAGATGCAAACAAGCAAGTTACAATAAGATTGCAGCAGAACTTTTGAAAAAGGGGGAGTGCAGCATATGAGCCAAAGCCATCTGTCTCTATTACAGAGCATTCCTTCCCTTGGAGAGCATAATTGCGGGTCTGGCTTTTCTGTTGCTGGATTTTTATATAAAATTGTCCCTAAGAAAAATAGAATTGATCCAGAATAAGGTGAAACTTACTTGTGCTACTATATATTCCTTGGACTGAGGCCACGGAGTTATAATTTCCATTGCTGTTCTCCATCTCTGCAATGGCATTTGGGGAAAATAGTGGAATCTGTGGTAGTGGGTTACTGACCTCGTGGCTTGTCATTAAAAAAAGCTTTATCAATAATAGAATTTATTACGTTGGAACAATTTTTTTTAGAGGTGCCAGGTAAATTCTCAGTCCTGCTGCTTTAAGTGATAAATTGCTTTTGCGCTTGCTAAAGATTAGTTCTATCTTTTAAATAAAATCAAAACAGCAACTGAATTGTATTTCTTATAAGGGGGAAATTGAGCAAATTTTAATATTTAGCTTAGAATTCTGGAATGTAATTTTAAATCTATTTTTAGATAAAATATTACTGTTTTGAATAATGCACACTAGTATATGCGAATCATTAAAATTAGCCATCTCTTGTTCCATTTAGTCATAAATGACTTATTAAATAAAAGAAGTTTTAAGACTTTGTACTGTAGTAGAACTGAATCGGGTCATTTTTACCTGGACCATAGCTGACTTATAGTCCTGTCCCGAAGTTAAGACAGGTGTTGTTGAAGAATTTAGCACTGCTCTGTGCAAGCTATTGTATTGCTTATGTAATTTCACATATTTAAAAAATGAGTTTTCTAAAATAAATACAATGTGGAACAGAATCATCTTGAGTGGAAATAAGATTGCTTTTATCTCCTCATATTGGCTCTGAACTTTGTTTCATGATGGAGGTGGTGTCAGGTATGGAAGCGGTACTGAGATGTGTCTTGGCACAAAAAGTAATAATGTAGTTAAAGGAAACATTAGGAGGAATGAATTACAATGATTTTTAAGTGCTTTTTACTTGGAGAACTTGCGAACATTCAGCATGCTATTAAAAAATAAAGAAGTTGGTTTATATTTTGTATGTACCTATTCCCTCTGAATAACTCCGTCATTGATCTTACAGATGCACATCCATCTCCTGCCGTCCATGTGCAAGCTGCACCCTGTTGTGGTTTGCTATTCCTGAAGTTTAATGGGACATCCACGAGAATCCTGCTCCTTGAAATAATAATATTTATCTTCTTAAATTCTTTTCAAGCGTTTTAGGAAGGTCAGATTTGCCATCAGTTAGCTTAGCAGCATTTTACCAGCTTAGAGTCACGTAGCCTCTATGCATGTGTTTGCTGCTTTCCCTACTGGGCTAGAGGAAAAGAAAGCCCAAGGAGGCAAGGGAGGATGGAGAATGGGAAGCCCCTAAAATATCAATTAACTCCCAATTGTCTCAGATCCAGTATCAGGTGCTTCCTGACTTCAGGTGGCCAAGTATCCTTTTATTGGTGGTAAGAAGAAAAATCTCTTTTTTCCCTGTACACTCAGAATCAGCTGTCTCTATGAAATCTAGAGTCGGTCTTTAATCTGTATTTTAAATACTTGCACAAGTTTGGCTTTGAAACAGTTTCCAAGCTTTGTTTCTGTCCAGTCCCTCCTTTGGTCTTGCCTGAACTAGGTTCAGCTTTAATGTCCCTGTTCCCTGACAGTGGACAGGCAGATGCCAGTGACCTGCAGCCTTCCTTTTCCTAAACTGTTGTGGTGCTTTGGGTAACATCTGCTTTTATGCTCTCTTCCAGTCTTCCAGTAGCAGATGCTTATTTTAAAAACAAATATTAATACATTAGTATGCAATGCTCAGAGCAACAATTTGAGAACACAGTTAATGTGATTTTCCTGTTCTGTAACACTTGTTTTCCTTGTATGCAAACTCTGGTGGAGCAACTGTGACAGTCTTCTCAGTTGAAGTTTGAATATTAATTTTGCATTGGCTATAGGAGCTGGTACCAACGTAGACTTTAATGAGGCTGGCACTCAAAAGCATTCATGTGTAACTGGTGCTGTCTTGAGAAAAGATGAAAACACTCTCTAGTCACCAAGGGGCAGCGGAAGTCGAGGAGCAGCTTGCCAGCTTTTATTATTTCCTCGACTGTCTCTTCTAGTTGGTTTTTCTCAGCTCAGCTGATGTTCTACATGAATGTGCAGGACTTCTGGCATTCTCTATTTAAGATTTTCCTATTAATTTACCACTTTGTCTTTTTTTAAAAGGCCAAGGCTAAACACTTTTGGAATCAAGTGTAAAGCAGCCCCTGACATCAGAGAATTTGGATAACAGATGCTATAGGGAATGGAGGATAATTGTTATGTAGCTTCTGCTTGCTGACAGAAAACAAAATCTTCCCTAAGTAAGACCAGTCAGTGAGGATGTTTGGACACCAGGCCCCATCCCATGCAGGGAACGAATTGTTTGAGATTATGGTTACTCTGGTTTTGCACAATTTCTGTCTTGCACAGTTTCTGTCTGGCATTCAGTTAACTTAGAACATAAATTGATGCTTAGCAGAAGGTTGCATTCTTTAACAGTAAGTTTAATCCTTTGGTGTGAGTTTTCCCAACAGGTATTTATTTATCTTGAAGGTATATAGCTATTAAAATTCACAACTGTTCTTAAAAAAAGAAACACCAAACCGCTCCCCCCACACCTATAAGTAAATGGCCTCCCTCCAGCGACCAAAAGTGGAGTGGTAAAATCCAGGCCTCCAGTACTATTCCTTAAAGGATCTTTGGCAGAATTTGGCCAAGAGGCTTTCAGTGCTGGAGCTATAACTTTCAGTTCATTAGTAGTTTTTTTTTTTTTTTTTTTTTTTTTTTTTTTTTTAAGAGGATTAATTGGACAGATTTTCAATCTAGCCAGTTAAGGAAACTGGGACAAGTTCTGCTTGCTTTCTGCCATCAGTAATTCCTTGTGGTTACTGGAGCTGCTTGTCTGGAGAGAAATACTAACAGAATTTGGTCTGTTATGGATAAGCACTAGAAAGTAAAATAACTGAGTCATAGCAAAATGTGCGTGCTCTGTGGACAGATGCAGTGAAAACTGTTGAGGGCATGTCTGGGTGGGAAAGGGACAGTATTTGCATGGTGTTGTCAACGCATTTCCTACGTGTCATTTGTGGCATGTTGATTCTTACTCTGCTGAAGCTGTAGTGATGCTCTGGTAGGTTATGGCAGTACTTGGGAGAAAACTGAAGACTTGAATTCCCCAGAAATCTGTGAAAGGATTCTCAGTTTGAGAAACATAGGTTGAAGGATTTTCTGCATGTTTTGCAGTGTGTATTGATTTCCTGCTCTGTACCTGAAATATGAAATGTGAGGCAATTTCCTAGTTACATGGAGTATTGGGCTAAATCCAGAGGGGGACAGATGACTGACAGTGGAGCAGAGCTGGTCTGTACTGTAACATGTGTCTTGTTCTGTACAGTGACAGGCAGATAAGCGATCTGGTGGAGTGACTTAGGAGAAGAGGAGTCGAGGGAGTGGATTACAACCAGCAGCTCTGCTTCTAACTTGTACCACTTGGGGCAAATCACTTCAACCTGGAGTGAAATACTGTTTTCATTAATTCAGACAATCTTCTCTTGGTACCAGTGGAATGTGTTTTCCTCCTCTGCATTTTCTTGTGTTTTCTTTCAGCTACAATACACAGGTGGGGAAAAAAATGATATAATATTGAACATCATCAATGTTATTACAATGCTGCCAGCAGACAAGCAAGCAAATAAAGCCTATTGTGACTGCATGTATTAAGGTTTTCCTTACACTGATGCTTTCCTTGGTTGTTGAACAATTTTGGATTTTCTCATTTCCATATCTTAAAATCTGTTGTTTTAATGACATTTATTGACTTGATACATTTTAAAACATATAGTTTCTGCCAACTTTGCCTGTGGTGTTTGCACATCCAGTATTATTGTACTTGTGTGACTCTCTTGTCTACTGAAAAAAAAACCACCCAACAACTGAAACCGTTTTAGGAAATACATGTAGAAAATTACTTAATGCCGTAAATACATAATTAATCTTGCCAACCATCAGAAAAAAAATCCATTTCAATACATTGTAATCTGTAAAATTATTTCCAGATTATGACATGATAAACAATTGTCTTGGGTTCCACAAATTAAAGCATACCCAATAAATGGCTGTTGAAGATGGTTGAATAATTGCTGGTGGTGAAGGGTGGACTTTTCCTCCAGGTTAATCTTACAGCAGCTTATATGATTTTATAAATAAAACTCTGCTCTCCTCCCAGCCTGCAGTGCAGTCCGTGCAAGTCCAACTGGTCTTCTGCTGTTACATGTCTGGTTTTAGGCTCTAGCTGGAGTTTACAGCATGCAAAAATGCTTTTTATTTTTCACAGAGTTGGAAGAACAGGTAGAGAGGAGAAGTCTCAGGTACCAATCCCCAAGTTTTTAGAGTGCAAAGAAAGATAATTATTACCAAGGCATGAAACCATCATCTAATTTTCCATAATCTGATAACTTTCAGTCACTGCTAACTATGACCTGATTTGAACAAGCCACATAATAGTGAGCAATTATGTATAGGATTATTCAGTATATGCTAAACATTAATTGTCATATTTAGAATGAAACAACTGGATCATTGCTCGCATGCCAGAGAAGAATGCCAGCAGTTTGTATTTCAGCATGAGAATATGCTGGGAATTGTCCATTGCTAATTAAAGAAGTGGGCAGAATTCTAGTTTTAGTAAAAGGCTCCTAAGGACCTTCTCTCACTTGTTGGTTTTTTTAAACTTCAAAGAAAAACTTCTTTGATAACAATATTTGTTTGAACTTAGTCTTTATTTTTAACATAAAGTTAAAATCAACACTGCCAGCACAGTTCTAACAAAAGGTAGAATGCAGTGTCATTATATGTTTCATTATAAGTGATTCGTTGTATTACAGGTGAAATGTGTTTACTTCAGAGACTGAGTATGTGACAAGGAGGAAAAATAGTGGCCAAGAAACTTCTTAGAAGGCAGAACAAGGTCTCATCCCCAGCCTCTTTTTTCCAGCACACTTTCTATGGTTCATTAAGGCAGCTGCTTTCCTATAATCATGGCTATACAGAAAAACAGAAGCAGCTTCAAATGTTTCAGGGCGAAAGCAAAGCTGTGAATTCTGTAGACTATTGAGACCCTTAGTTAGCGACCCACCACTCTCTCACTTTGTTGGTTGTAGAAGCTTGAGTAAAGAAGAAATTATTATTTAATACGCACCTGTGGTCGTTGTGCACGCTGTGGTCTCTGTTGATGAACTTACGGGGGCTGGCTGCTGCAAAGGCACCTCTACCACATGTGGCACAACCTGAGTCTGAGTTTGGAACTGAGGTTTCTGTAAAGGGCTTTCAGGCAAACAAGTATTTTCTTTCCAAGTGCTTCTTGGGAGTAGTATCTCCTGAGGAGGGCTGTGCTGAAAACCTCCTATGTGGTGACTGCAACTCTCATCTTGGGAAAGGGTTTAAAGTATTCCCCCATTCCTAGTGGTGTTTAAATGGTTTTTGCCCTCAACTGTGTTATCTGGAGAGAAAATATGTCTTATTATGCTCTGTGACAAATTGAAGGTATAAAAGTACACCCTACTCAAGTGAGGTTTGCTATGTTAGTTGTAGGGAAATGAAAAGAAAATCTGTGAATGAAATTAGTGGCTTTGTATTTTTTTCTAACTTAAAGATTAATCTCTTTGAATTGATAATGTGCTACTTCACAGAGAAGAGCTTAGTCTTTTTGAACCCAAGGCCTTAGTTTAGGAGGTGTGTTTTATGTAAGTATTCTTCATTTCAAACTATGACTATGATATGGCGATATATTGGACTTAGTGTGCAGCAATCCTGTGCAATGCTGGAGTTCTTTGATGTGCAAGCTTTAAGAATAAGAGATTAACCTCCTTCCCTTGTAGACAAAGAGTTCTTATTTTTCATTTTTTAATGGGACCTTATCCAGAAGTCATCAAAGTCTATGGAAACCATCCTATTTACTTCAGTGGGAATTGAATGAGGAACATGATTTTTGTGGTGCGGTGTTTAAAAAAAAAAACAACAAAAACTTTGCAGTAAAGTCATAATTGCATCCAGATGAGTTTCCCGAAGTGGTTATGAAGCAGCTGGTGGAAACGCCTTGACATGACCAAATTCAGCACGCCACTTGTTTCTGTGTGTGGGAAAATCTGACACAATCTGGAAGTAATTAGTCTGGAACCAGCAGCACTCACTGAGCAGTCCTTTTAGAATGAGTTGCAAATAAAAAGGCTAGAAAATTCCTAATAATAGGTATATTATCCTATGTGTTGTGGAAGGTGGTTTTATCAGTAACATGACTTCCAGTTTTTTTAATGTGTTTTGTACCTGCATCACACCGTATGTGCAGCACACTGTAATAATGATAGTTTTCCTATCATTCGATTTTTTTCTGTTCTTCTGTACATTACACAGTCTTCTGGGCCAAAACCTTTTTTCATCAACATCTGGGACACCAGATTGGAATTTCTAAGCAATTCTAGTTTGGTGACGTAGGCACAGGAGCCTTTGCTGTGGACAATTTTCTTTGCTCTGGCTGGGTCCTCTTGTGTATTGCTGCTAAGGAACTAAGAAATTTCAATAAAATACTTAAGAATAAAACCAAGAAGAAACCCAGTTAAACAGGGAAATGGAGATAAGTGCACACATAATGTTCAACAGTGGGTTTTCCTTGTGCTGCTCTGTCTGTAGTGATTCATTCCCAAGTGCAGCCATCTCAGGGCAGAGCATCATCCTGCCTCTGATGGTGTTCAGTAGCAGCTGTTCAAGGAAGACAATAAAAAAAGACAAAAAGGTATTAACAGCTCACCAGAATTATGTTCCCATCTTCACAAATGGGCCGTAAATGTATCTCCCCAATTTAAGTGGAGTTACTTGTGCTGTTTCAAGTAAGGGAAATATGAAGGCAGTGTGGCCCTGTATCTTTTCTTCTGTGAGGTCAGTGTTGAATTGCTGAGCTATTACTGCTTGGCCAGAGACCCTGAAAAAATAGGATGGGGCAAAATAGAAAAGAAACGAAAAAATTTAAACATCTGATTCTTTTGGGAGGCAGCATGTACAAGGATGGACTCATTATTTGGTATGCTTCTTAAAACAGCAATAGTACATAGGACATGTATTTCTTAATGTGAAATGGGAAGCGGGAACAAAAGAGGAATTTCAGAAAAATGTAGTGATTGAAAACCAGCAAGACATAATATACTCTCTAGCTTCTGAAACAGAGAAATAAAATTAACTTTTTCAATTCTGTTATGACTAGCCGAGCTGTAATGTAATATAGTAAATCTCTCAGTATTATGTAATAAAATTAGTCAAAAGATGACAAAAGCATAAACCATGCATTAATGAAAAAGCCTCGCAGGACTTGTATTTAAATTGGATTGTGCCTGTTTGATTTATGCTGGTGTGTAAGTACACTTGGCTCAAGTGTTTGTGGAAGCATGGACAGTAACCTCTTTTTCTGTGTTTGCTGTTCCTTTTCGTTGGTTTGGTTTGGGTTTTTTTTTAAACATTTGGAAATACATTACAACATATTACAAGAGCATTGTCAATTATAGGGTAGTGGGAATAGATAAGTCTGTTGTGCAGTCTGAGAATATAATTAGGAAGAAGCGAAAAGCCCTATTTTACTGAGGCATGGTAAATGGTAGAATTGGTAGATTGTCTTGAGCTCACTCGGCTCAGCTTAGATACACATAAAACCCATCAGCAGCAAGCTTTTCACTCAAGCAGTATCAATGCATTTTAAGAGGAAGCATTCCCCTGGTTTCATTTAGATTGCAGGCCATCTCTGCATGTGTTGATATTTCAGAAAACAAAATATATTCAAATACCTGTTTTTTCCAATGTGATTTCTGATGGTACCTCTGATGATGCTGCGGGTTTAATGATGGTAGCGATTCTTTGTTCATGCATAACATGCATAAGCCTGCAAGCTGTGCAGACCCAGTTAGCAGCTTTTAAAACAGCCCCCCGAATCAGTTATAGAGAAGAATATCTAATTTATATCTGTGAAAAATGAGAGGAAACAGAGGTGGCTTATCAAGTTCCAAATCAATTATTTTCCTTGTGTCTGAGCCTTATTTCTGCTCCCTGTTCCTGTCTGCTGATAGAAACACCCCTTGATGCTTCATCAGTATATTGTTTTCAGCTGCAGCATGCAAACACTATCAGTGTTTTACTATCCCAAGACACTAGAGCTTAGCTCTTCCCTATTTCTGTTCAGCTTGACAGATGTTTGAAACCTCTGTCCTGAACAAAAAAATGCACAGATATGGGAAGCTGCTCTCTAACACAAGTTGTAAAGAAAGTAGCATAATGCTGTGGGAAGGATTAAAGAAATACATTTAAATTGAGCTTTTCTTTGTAAAAATGAAGTCAGTTTAAATAAGGCAAAGAAAAGGATTGAATATAAGCAAACATGATGCTAACTGCTCTGGAATGAAATAGCATGGACTAGGGGCTCAGATGTGTTCCTGCTTTCAGAATCCTGTTTGCTTCCAGCACTATTCCTGGATTGATTCCTGCCTTGCACTCCAGCCAGGCCAGGAGGCTCCTTGCGGTAGTAGCAGAGTGATTAGGACTGAGCCCATTTCCCTGGTGGTGTGAGATGTCTGTCATCACATTGTCTGTTGTGGAAGGCACATCTGCCCTGTCCCTGGGGCTGCATCTTCTATGGAGCAAATCTCTGACTCGCTGCCAGGCGCTCTCAGGCCTGCAGGAGGTGGGGATCCTGTGTCCCAGCATGCCGGTTGGCATGGTGTGATATGCTGGTTGGCATGGCGTGGTGTGGTGTGCTGGTCAGAGTAGCTGGCATGCCAGTCGGTGTGGTGTGGTGTGGTGTGGTGTGGTGTGGTGTGGTGGTCAGCGTGGCTGGTGTGCCAGCTGGTGTGGTGTGCCGTGCTGTGCCGGTCAGCGTGGCTGGTGTGCCGGTCATTGCAGTGTGGTGTGCTGGTCAGCGTGCCCTGGCACAGCCTGTCCTCGTGTCACCTGCCACCTGCGCAAGACGTTACCTGAGTGGGAGTGGGTAGCAGGCAGTGTGGAAGGCGCTGCAGGGATGAGGTAATGTTGCAGGATTTAATGGGATCCGTGTGACTCAAGTTGCTGATACCAATACACTGATTTATGTGCTGATGGATCTGACAAGCGCCCCGTCTCCTTTGAGCCCTCCACCCTGGCCTGTGTTACGGAGATGCAACGAGGCAACACTCATCCCGTTGTGGTTTCAGTCCACCCACACGCACCATATGCATAATTTTTCCATAAAGGATGACTGTTGGGATATACATGATCTCAATTTAAGACAGTTGCATGTACTCTTTATTTTTCACATACAACTGTTTAGCTATATAATTTATGTAACTAAAACTAGTTGTTGAACAGCCAAGCAAAGGTAATTGTTGCATTGATGGAACGCATTGTGTGATGCTTATTTAACATGGGTCCTGATACCTGCTATCTTACTTTTCTTTTTCTCAGTTCCACTGGCTATCTTGCATTTGTTAACAAAAATGCTCTTATGGGAATTTTTAATAAGTATGACGATATTGTTTGCATTCCAAGTTACAGATAAATGGTCGGTTTTTCAGAAGTGCTCATTGTTGGGTGACTCTCATCTCATTTAAGTTGATGATAAATCCTTCATTAGTATCAAAACCAGTACAGTTAAGGGAGCGCACAAGCAGTTTTGGAAATGATGTGCTAAGAAGGTGTCTGCTTGCAGGACTGACAGGATAACAAGCTCATTGCTTCTGTTACAATGCTAGAATTTGGCTGTTTGCATAATATAGAGCAGTAACACTAATTTACAATTCATGAATAAGCCTTTCAGATAGGTGTTTCAGACACGACTGAAGTTTGTGAATGCTTATCAAATAAATTGAAGGTTTTGAGCACATTTTGTTTATATCGGGAAGCTGGTATTTTACTCGGATGCCCAAGCCTGAAAACAGAATGTAATTTGGCGTTCGTGTGTAAATGGTTCCTGAACAAGGGCAGTGGGGGAATACTGATACAATTTGGTGTTTAGTTGTGCATGTAATAGATACTAACTTGGTCATTCTGTGCTTGCATCGTGAGAGTAAAGACGTGTGCCAATGTCTTTACAAACAATTTGATGGGTGTTAACGTCTTTAAAATGTGTCTTAATGCCTCTACTGACTTTGGGCAGCAGGTTCATCACCGGGCCCAGACAGTTTGGCTCCTGAAATAGACATGGGTCTGCACAAGCCTGAACTTCTGAACTTTGGGGTAAAACAGTAGGCTCAAGGGAGGGTAGGCAGTTCGGGAAGGCTGTACCTTCCCAGTACCTCAGGCAATGGAGAAAGGAGGAGGGCAACATGCAGCCGGGAGTTTAGGATAAAAGGAGGCTGCGTCCTCCGAAACCTCGAGAGAGAAAACTCCGTGGGCATGTGCCCCAGTGGACTCTCCCCCTTTGTTCGAATAAGGTTGAAGACTCCTCTGTCTCCTTTTTGGACATAAACCTCTGGCATTTGTGGATTTTCCTGACAGTTGTAAACTTGCTGGTTTTGTTAATTGGTTGGCTATAAAGAGAAAAGGCTGCAGTTCAGGTGGACTCAAGAGAAGCTTTTTTTAGTTTTTTAATAGATATTTAAGGGTAGTGCTAGTACCAAAGAAGGCCTGCTTGCTTTAGAGCTGTAATAAACCGTGGTAGGTTTGAAAAGGCCTCCTGTTTAGTTGTGCACTTGTTGCAGCTGAAAGATACTGCTGGAGTTTTCCCCCTCGTTACTGTGCTGGTCTTTTGGTTTAAAGTATGATAAAGCACAGGGTGGGGCCTGGGAAGTGTTTGGTGGTGGTGCTCCTGGGCTGCGAGAACATGTCTCCCAGCCACGGGATTGTGGTGTTCCCTGATGCCAGGGGAGCTGTGTGAAGATGAATGTAGGAGTAGCGAAAGATGTGCTGACTGAAGAGCTGCATCAGGAGATGAAGAGCCGAGAGAGAGATAGACGGTAAAGTCACGTATGTTGTCTGTGATAAACATGATAAAAACTTGCTGAGGAGCAGCTTGGATTACAAAGAACTTTCTGCCTCTTTCATGTCTCATGATAATTAAACGGTCCATTTTTATTCAACTTCTTTCAAATAGAGTTCTAATTAAGCAATAACTAATGCAATATGAGATTAAGCATCAGCAGATTTCTGGTGGTCAGAGACGTGCCCGGGGCAAAGTTTAAAACAGTTTTGTAAAACTTACGTTTGAAACAAAGGAAAAATATTTATTACTGAAACAGGAGATAGATTTCTGTGAGAGTAAATGCAGATTGAATTAATTTTCTTAGTGTTATGCTGAACTGAAAAAACATAAAATGCAATATGTATTCCTTTTAATGTGGTTGCTGTATCATCACCGCAAATTTTAAAAAAATGCGTCTGTAACCAGATAAGAAGATGCTATCAGGCACTTCTAATTTTAATGAAGGTTCAACCTATTGGAGGAATAGATATATTTAAAGAATTAATTAAAATGCTGTTCCCTGTATAAGAGATATCAGTATAGGAAATTAGCTAATAGTAGTATCATAGGGGATCTGTGCTTTGCAAGCTGTTTTGTGATGCTAAGAAAGCATCTTCATGTGAATGAGAGGGACATCTTGGAGGAACCTGGAGACAATGACAATGACCTTCTTTCTGGGTTTGAGTAAAAGTGGTCGCTGGGCTTGCTGCATATATGCATGTCAAACAGTGTTATTTCAATTTTTGTTTTTCTTTGGGGTGGGTGGCTGGCACAAATGCTCGAAATACTTGAGATAATTAGACATAATTTGATTGCATCATGATAATCCTGTCTCCTGCAAGAAAGACTTTTGAGGTGGTTAAGATACTTTTAAAGACTGGGGTCTTTCAATGCTGTCTTCCTTCATAATCTTTTTATCGCTGCAAGTTTGTGTGAAGGTACTGCTAGAGTTCCTCAAAGATCAAATCGTGCTTTATTTAATATTTTCATTAGCAGCCTTTACAGAAGAATTAAGAGTGTGCTAAATAAATTTGCCAACTCCAAAGCTAAGAGACATTGGCAAGGCGGGGGAGGACTGGATTATTATGTGAGAACTGCTTTCTTCTGCTGTTAATTGGTTTCAGGAGAATGTCATGTGCTTAAGGATGGATGATATTAATTTCTTCTATAAGCTCAACATCACCATTTGAGAGCAGCAAAGAATGAAGGTGTCCTATCTGTACTTAGGAAGATGAGTTTAAACAGCCACAGGTCAAGGAAGGGTAATTAGGATAGTGGTGGAAGGATCAGCCAGCATTTTACCAGTAGCCTGGAAGAGCTTGGCTTCAGCCTAGAAAAACATAAGCTGAGAGGAACTAGGATTGTTTTCCGTAAGAAAAAGAGAAAAACCCCAAGCAAACCACAGCTATTTAAGCTAAAGGTTGGTTTTCGAAGGCGGCATGAGGCGTGAATATGGACTCCATCTGGCAGGCAGGTGATTTCTCATCCTATTGGTGCTTCCATGGGCATGGTGCCTTCAGCGTTTGCTAGTTTTGGCAACCCCAAGGTCAAGTGCTGGAAGTGTCTCCCCCCAGAGCACATTTATTCCGAGCTTGCTTTAAATGATTTCTTTGAAAAGAAAGAACAAAGCTTCTAGGGAGAAATACTTTAAAAGATAACTTAATGCATAGGCAGCCCTGTCTTCTTTAAGGATTTACTGCTACTCTTGGTGGGTGTGTGGATGCGCCAGACATCTTCCAACACCTCTGAGTAGGTGCCAGTCTGTCAGATTAGCTCAACTAAAATAAACCTTTCTCCCACTCTCTGCCTGCTATCAGCCCTTTGAGAGAGAATTGTCTTTTAAAATGTACTGGGGTGTTCGCTGGGCTTTTATTCTGTGGTTTTAAGCTAGTTTTGAAATGAGCAGAGAGGAGGTGAAAAATGTTGGATGCTTTTAACACTGTCATTTAATGATCTCATCCTTTGAGCCTGTTTGTGGAGAGATGGCTTATCTTGAGCTGTTCTCTCCTTTCCCTGCCTGTTTTCCACGAGAATGTCTCCTATTGTGTTAAGCCAATAACCCTTTTTAATAGGTCAGCGTAGAGTATTAATGGTCTTTTACTCTGTGGTTATAAATGTCACACATGTTTCTAAGAGTAGGAGTTGGAAATAGAAGATATTGCCTGGATTTGTTCTCTTATTTTCAACTATGTGAAACAGTTGATCTTCTGATTTAAAAAAAGGGCTTTTAATCAGAGACTTTAAGCTTTTGTTATTTAAAATGCAGTCCCAAGGACCAGGCATTGTGATGCTTGCCTTCATAAGTACCTGCTTTAGGAAAGTTAAAAAAAGATGAATTTGCTGTGAGATAGGTGTGTCTGTAACGAGAGAATTTTGCAGGACAACCTGCAAGTAGAAGTTGAGAGTTTTTATTTGTCTTGTGAACCCACAGTATGTTTGCTTGGCTGCGATGAACCTCTGCTTGCAGCACAGCAGTTTTGTCACCTCCTCAAAAGGCAGCAGAATTAGTGCTGACAGAGGTATAAATGTGGCAAGCTTGGCTTATACTAGGAGTGGCCGGTATGACTGACTTGGTGTAATGTGTCCAAGTCTCCATATGGGTGGCAGGTCTAAGAAAATATATTGCACAGCCCAGGGAACAGCGTAGTGGGAAAGGGACACCGTAGTTCATAGAAGGGAGGGGTTCGCAGCTCTCCAAGGCTCCCACTCCTGCCTCCTTGCCAGTCTGAATTGCAGAGCTCCCCAGTAATGTCATCCTTTAGAGTTTCTACTGTTTAATTTCCTCCAGCAGCAACCATTCCAGCACAGCATTGCTGCTCGCAAGGCGAGGTAGCCCTGGTGCTGTCACTTCCATTTTGTTTTCAGCCACAGTTACCTTTGTAAACAAAGAGCTGAGCATCTGCAGTTTTGCTTTATCAAATGGTCCTATAATGCTGCAAACAAAGAAAAGGGAAGCTGAAGGCATTTGAAAGTAGCTTAATAAATTAGTATTAGTATTGTAATTTGCTCACTCTTTACTTTTGGCTGCTTAGCAAAAATTACTTGGAAGACCTATTAATTTTATCATAAGAATGATGATGCTGTATACAGAAAAATATCTGGCCATATGCTTGTATCTTTATTTTAAAGGACAAAGAGTAATGACATGTAATTTCAAGGGAAAAATAATTTATTATACATTATGCTTTCAAAGAAAATGGAGAATAGATGGATTTAGAGCACTAGTGTTCCCATTTGCACTATGGCTGTGTATATAATATATGCTTTTGAGACATCAGAGTAAGTGTCACCTAAAGCGTATTCTTGAATGGCAGAGTAAATATCACAAATTCTGTGTTAAACAGACAATCTGATGTGGACTTGCATGGATTTCAGTATTGTATAGCTGACTTCAAATCTGGTTAGGACATTTTACATTCCTCTGGCATATTGTGCTGATTTCTTCTATTGCTGCTACAGCTGAGCCAAAAATTACTGGTCCCTTTTAAGCTGATTAGAAGAACATTTAAAAATCATTAGTAAGGGAAGAATATTACAAAAAAGGCCATATAAAGCACATTTAAAAAAAGACTGTTCAGGGCACAGAATATTTTCAGTTTTTTAAAATAAAGTTGGAATGTGGAAGTTGATCACTATGGTTGGAGGAGTGGGGAGGAGTGGTGTTTGTTTTTCTTTTCCTGCTAGTTTTCTTCTAATATGAAATACCTGCAATTATCACTGTTGCCTTTTCCCATATAGGAAATACTGGGTTTTTTCCTAGGCAAGTACAATGATTACTCCTGCAAAACTGTCGATTTAACAACAAATACCCCCAGCACTTTGCAGTGTTCAAGGAACCTGCATCATCAGCATATAATCATATACCGCAGGTATTAAGTAGTGAGTGTTCTTTTTACCATTAGAGAAATAGTCAGATCTGGGTCAGCTCCCAGAAGAATAAGAGTTTAAAGGTCTTGGACAACTTCCTAGTGCCCACGTATGAATCGGCCGCTTCCCTGTTGTGCTTCAGTGGTTCAGGGAAACATTGGCAGTTTTTCATCTGCTCTCGGTATCCTGTGCTGAGGTTGCTCATCCGTGGGCTCACAGTGCTGCTGCCCTCCTTTGAAAGAGAGAGATGCTTCGGGCTGGCATGCGGCATCTTGGGATTGATGACAGAGCTGCTTTTAGATGTCTGTCCTGCACCTGAACAGGTGACCCCCCCATAAATTTATTGTGTTTACTCATATCAGGTCATTGGGATGCATAATGTGTCCTAAAGTAACCTTGGTGCTCCTGTTAATTTTTCTGTTAACAGACCCAAAAGAAAAAAATAAATCAGGTCTTGCAGAAGGTGAGTTTTCTATCTTGGAAGTGTTTGAAAATGGCTGTGGGAGCTCAGGACCACTCCTTGCCTCCCTGTTCTCATTGCCATTGAGTCTGTACAGCATCCTTTTAATAAAGCGCTAACCTGCTCAGCCAAATGGTAAATGTCATAGAGATAGCTTCAGGTTTGTTTGGGGTTTTTTTCCTGTGTGAGGTGAAGTAAACTTCAGTAAATCCCTCATCTGATAATGGAGAACAAATTTGATGTTGCTTTTGGGCATACTTATTCCATATCCTCTTTCTTACTTGTTTTCAGGACATAAGTGACACTAATTTGCACTTGTACAGTTCCTCTATCTTGATTACTGAGCAGGCTGGATGATGTGGAGATTAGCAATGACATTTTGAAAGACCGAACGCTTGCCAGTGTCTTTAAAATTCTCTACTTTTCCTTCGTTGTATTATCAAGCCCTGGGGGGAGATGTCAGAGGCAGTTTCCTACAAATGCGAAAGCACTAGAAAACATGATCCCTGGCTTATTTGACAGATGAAAGTTTATCCCAATGTTTGTTTTTTGCAAAGGAAGCAGTATTGACTGTCTGGTGACCAGACCTAGCATAGGTAACAGCACCTGCTGGAGCTCCTTCTCAGCAGGGAAGAAATTGTCTTTTCCCCTCCACAGCAGCATTTTAGCTGGTTGTGAGATGTGAAGAGATGCCTTGGCACGTCTCCAGCACCCATTGACACCTAGCATGGTTTATTTCCCTGTCCTCAGGAATTCTGCTTCATTCCCAGGAAGGCTCAAGCATGTCCTAGATGGGTTCCTCAGCTGATGGTGGTGTACCCAAGCATACCCACACATGAGCTGCTTCTGTTTTAAGACATTTTCCTATTTAATATCCTTAAGCACCAGTTTATGGCAGCACTGTAGAGATTTCCATGAATGACTATGGGAGACTTCCATAGACTTGTCACTCACAGATTGACTTGAAAACCTTAGAAAGAGGTCAGTGGTACGGGGATTTGACCTCATAACTTCCCAGAGCTACTGAGCAAAACAGAGTAAGAAACATTTTGAAGAGCTAGATTTATTTTCTTTTCCTAAAGTATTGCCACAGAAATCTTTGCATCAGTCAATTGCTGCAAAAATTTTGCATAATTCAAACCAGGCTTTTGTTAATACTTCACTAGTGTCCTTTCAACCTGCTGAATGCATTTTAATTGATTTGGCAGGATTATATTGAAGGATAAAGTTAGTCTTTTTTAGCACAAAGGAGAACAGTAGGTAATATTTAATTTTATTTTATTTAAACAAACCAGCAGTATCTAATGTAGCAGTGAGGGCTTTCATTAGTGTTAGGTATTCTGTGGAGGAAAAATAAAATACCTGTCAGAAATATGCTGATGACGGCAGCCTGCCTGGAGCTGAACTCATTGTAATAAAACCTCCCGGACTGGAACGGGTGCTGTTCATGCTCCTCACCTCCCGAGCTGTTTTTGCAGTGTGTAAACCCACAGCCAGCAGCCGTCAGGCTGTGCAGGAGGCACTGCCGGGCTGCGGGGCTCCTGTCCTTTGCAGGAGGCGTCAGTCGGGCCATGGCAACGGGGGCTGCAGCCTGGAGGAGCTCAAAGAGTGGGATTAGAAGAGCTTACATCCTTTGACTGTGTACCGGATCACTGGATTGAAATCACTTTGATAGGTGCTTTTTGAGGATTTTGAAGGGTTGGTTGTTTTTTGATTTGTTTGGGGGTTTATTTGAAGTCCCTGAGACTGGGTTGCTTTGCTCCTTAGTTTTGCAGCAACACCAGCATTGAGTTTAAAATGGATATTAAGACAATCCAGCTTTTACTGGCTGTACCAGCGGGGTGCTCCTCCATGGGACACAGGATATCACCTTCAAATCCATATCAAACACAGACCCTCTCTTCCCCTCCCTTCCCAAATTGGTGTGGTTGCTTTGGGAACAAGATGTGTTTCTTGCATGATCAGCTCCATAGGTCCTTTTGTCAAAATAACTGAGTTTGTGGAAGTGTGGGTTTTTTTACTCCTTTCCGTAAAACAAGGAAAATCTCCCTGCAGCATACAATAGCACCCTTTTCCCACTAATTAGCATCCTAGTCTTATGTCTCTGTCCTTTCCCTCTCCCATCTCTTAAGACCCTAAAAAAATTTTGACAAACCACTTTTTGCACTTTTAGTATTTAATGACAAAAATGATGTAAGTGTTAAAGAAGTCAGTTGATAACAGGGAAAATGGGAAGGTGTTGATGAACTGTACTGCACAAGCTGCCATTTACTTCTGTGCAGAACATGTATTGAAAAACACTGGGGAGGGCCTTAACAAACGTGTGCTCATCATAGCATTGGGTATGAATTCATATAAACAAAACCTTTAAAGTTTATTTTACAGGTAAAGCTGGGCATTACATCAAATCTTCATGCTTGAAAGATATGCTATTTGGTTTTTGGTGTTGTTGTTGGGTTGGTTTGTTCGTTTGGGGTTTTTTTGGTTTTTTTTTTAAAGATAGGGTAGGATAGTAATATATTTCAGAGTTTGGGACAAACTGCTTTGGACAAAACACAGAAATTTANAACTGTTTTTTGAAAAAAAAAGAAATTTAGTAAAATTTTTTTTTTTTTTTTTTTTTTTTTTTTTTTGACAAAACCAGTCCCTATTAGTTTTGTTCAGGTGTATTTGGCTCCTTTTAATGCCTCTGTCTGTACCCAAGGAACACTGATCAGTTCAGCTTTGTCCCTAGGCCAGCAGATAATGAAAGACCTGAGCATTTCCTGAGACAGGTAAGTTATTACAAACCAAGTAGTTATTCTTTTTTTCAGCATAATTCAATTCTCAGTAGTAGAAATGTGATTTTGTGGTGTTGCACCTCTCCTCCAAAATTCTCTTTAACTGATCTTGTTTATTTGGACTTCTTAAATTTGTATAAGGAACAGGGGAAAGCAACAGTGGTAAGAGCAACTTCTCAGGAATATATTATTATCTTGTTACCCCCACCCTTATCATGTCTTTGTAAGTTCTAGGAATAGTGGAGATTTCCAGGGAAAATATTTTGTGATGTGCCTACCCTGGATTTAAGTGCAAACTCTGTAAAGAGGGTTCAGCACAATTCCACTATGTATCAATAAGTGTGATTAGCAATGAGGAGGTTTTTACATGCATAGCAGTCCTGTTTACCAAACAAACTCTCTCAATGAGCTTTATTTAATTAACAAAGGGGGAAAAAAAAAAGAAAAAGAAGAAAGAATAGAAAGAAAAGCTTAGAGATGGTGGTTGTCCTGCTGGTGCTCAACCTTTTTGATCCTTTAAAGTACTTATAAATTTTCCTATAGTCAAAAGCACCAAGGTGCATAACTGGGAGAGGTGAGGGTCTGCCTGAGACAGGTGTGGTTGAGCTGGTGAGGTCCTACATGCAGTTTCATTGCTGCCTTTTTTCCCTTACCCAAGGAAATTGCATGAGGTCAGTAGTTTAGCTCCCCCAGTGATATTCTCCTGACTGCTTACTTCATTTGGCTGCAAAGTGCTGAATTTCAGCAACCAGAAAAACTCCCAAGACCTGGAAGTACTGTGGCGTTTTTTCCTAATTTTTATTTTAGTGTGCTGTATGTCATTTCTGTATCAGGGAGAAATGAAAAGGTTTTTAGTGGATGAAGTAGGTTACATGCCATTAAGGAGTTCTTAAGATAAAATAATTGCTTTAAAGACATTAGGCAGAGGTTTTGTGTTATCAGCTAATGCCCTAAAACTGTATTTACTCACTGGGTTAGCATTTGGGTTGCTTTCTGTTAGTGAGCTCATGTTCCTCATGGGCAGTAATTTATTCCATCAGGCTTTGGAAATAAGTGTCGTAATGTTTCTTGAGAAGGTTATTGAAACCAGGTAAACAAACAGAATACCACAGATTCTGCACCTTTCCACATTCTTATGTTGTTGCTCATACTGTGTAGAAAATGAAAATAGTTTGAGTTTCTAATTTATTTCCTATTAGTGGAGTGCAATGCAAATAACTTGTTTCCATTAAATGTAGCTTAAACAGGGGATGAGCATATTATACACACAACCAGGAAGTGCATAGGGTTCACATAGGCTTGTATTTGGGATGTAATGCTGGAATAAGGGTTAAAACATAATTTCTTAAATCCTCTGCTTTGTCAGCATTCCTTGGTAGAAGGGTTTACGTTTTTTAAAACTGTTACTTCTGTACTTCCTTGTTGATTCCATGGAAAAACAACACTTAAGGAAGCCAAATTTACTCCACTTTACACACACAAACTGGCAGCTGAAGATGATGTGTAAGGTAAGGAGGCTTTCTCTTACTGCCTGTTCAAGCTGCTGATGCTTGGTCTAGTAATTTAGGAAATTTTGTTAATACAGCAGGCTCAGAGGTGGACAAAGGCTTAGATTTGCTGTGGCCTCCTGTGTGTAACCTAGTCTGAAAGACTCTGCTTCTAAGCCATGCCTGCATATGTAAATACAGCTGCTTGTGTGCATCTCAAAAAGTCCCCAATTTTGATCTTACAGTGAAAATGGATGTCATTACCCTTTTGTAATCCTTGCAATAAAATCAAGGCTTCAAGTTAAAACCCTGGAAAGCATTATTGTGAGGTGAGAGGGGAAAGCAGAGTTTGTGGGGACATTTTTTATCCCACTAGCACCTACTGTGTCTGAGGGCCTTTCTTTAAAATTATCAATCAGTTGACTTTTGTATCCTATGAAAAAACGGGAAGATTTGCAGTAAAATTATTTATTGTTCTTAATTACAAAAAAAAAAGACAAGAAAAAATATTAAAATAAAACCAATCCCCACACCCACAAAAAACATCTGTTTTCATGAGGAAAGCCAGTTTCCTAAGTAGGCATTTATCAGGGACTAAGGCCACTGGAGGAAAGTGGTATTACATAAATTGGATGTGCAGTTCTGAGCTAAATAAATTTTTTAATATTTTGCATAAATTAGGGAAATTAAATTATGCATAATTTCATCCTTTTGTAAATGATGTTCTCACAGTTAGTGATTAAAAAAACATGGTGCAGCCTCTCAAGTTTGAACAATTAGACCATCCACAGCTCTGTCTATAGATAAATATTCCTTAAGCTGAGCAAGGGGACGGGAGCGTGCGCTAGCACTTGGCTATGAATTGCTCCCTCTTTTTGATGACTTGAGAGGGCTGTTCAGGACAGAGTATCAGCCTATATGAACACTATCAACCAGTTTGAACAAGTCAGATTATTTAATTAGCCCTATTAAGACCTTTCTATTTTTATAACTTATGAGTGTTCTTGCTAAGCTTAGAAGGTCCAGCTTCAGATATCAAGAAGATGTTTTCAGCTCATGTTGTTGATCTTGAGGGGTTCTATACAGTGACTCCATTGCATTTTCATCCTAAGAAAACAAAAAGGGGCTCTGAAAAGTAGTTGAAGTTGGGAAATTCATGTCTGCAGTCCCGACCTGCAGGTTTCAGGCACAGGGCATTTATGATGTCCATGCATGATGGACATTTGCTTGGTTGCTAAAATGTGGATTGTATGCCTTTGCCTTAGACCATCAAAAATCCAGAGAATGTTTATTTCTTTTAACACCCATTTGAAGTATCTTGGTTTCCCCCAGGGGAGAAATGTTCCTCAGCCATCATTTAAAGACTACCATGCTGTCAGTATCTTACTTGATGTCCAGTGCTGAGAAAACAAGTTTATGCTTGTTTTGAGCATCTGCTTTGCCACCGTTTTACTGAGATCCATGTTCTGCTTTTATCTATGTTTTTTGAAAGGAGCAGGAAATGATTTGATGAAATAAGTATTAAATCAAACATTCATGTTTACCAAAAGAAAAAACTTCTAAAGCAGTTGTGTCCAGAATTTAATACTTGTGTCATGGTTGTACCTTCAGAGTGTTTGAAAGGGCTCTAATTCCATCACAAGGGTGGGACTCTTACCCACCACCCCAAAATTAAATTCATTTGCAAAGAAAAAAAAAAAAAAATTCTCATGTTTGAATTCAGTCAATGAGCTTTTTCTTTCTGATGGAACCACTCTGGGCTAGTTTGGAAGATGAAACTCCTTAAGTATGGAGTGACTTTATGCTTTGAAAAAAAAAATCACTGATGGTTAAGTGCTGGCTTGAAGCTCTGGCTGTTTAAGTATCAGTAAAGAAACAATTAAACAAAGATTAGTCTCAAGGTGATGCTGAAACAATATATGGATTTGGAAGTAAGCTTAAGGTGTTTTGAAAGTGGAGGGTTCCCGTGTGAATTATGGTTCTGCCCAAAACTATCTCAAACAAATGTGGTTTGGATAAATCCAGGCAGATGGCATCTGCCAGCTCACTTCTGAAGATCTTATCCAACTTCAGCTGCAGGTGAATGTGCAAAATTTCATCCTCTTAGTAGGGAAGTCTATATATGTGCTTTAGTGCATTATGTCATCAGTAAATTATTTTAATAGCAAATAAGCCTTTATTACTTTTGCTCTCGCTTTATTGCATTTGCTGCTCTACATTCAATATGTACAGCATTGGCACAAGATAGCTTGCATGCTCACTAGTGCATTAGCAGGAGAGATGGAAACTGTGTTCCAAGACCATAATACTTTGAATTTGGTACTGTTAAAAGCCAGAAGAAAAAAAACAAACAAAAAACCCCAACAGTTGTTGCACAGCAGGCTCTGGTAGAAGGCTAGGAAATAACAGCTTATAAATGAAGCAAGTTTCTCACAGAATCATAGAATATGCTGAGTTCAAAGGACCCATCAGGATCATTGAGTCCAGCTCCTGGCCCTAGTTCTGGAAGGTGCCAAGATGAGACAAAATTAATATGGTTTCCAAAGTACCAGGGTGTTTTTGGACACAGCTTTCAGGTTAAAACAGAACTGTGAGCAATTCAGGATAGCAATATAAATTTAAAAAGGGACAATGATAAAGAATGTAAAAGATACTTAGCATAGTATTAGAATATGGGAGGTACTGATAAAGTGAACTCTGCACACAGGTTTAGGCAACACTGAAAAAAACCAAACCCCTTGTTCCACAATTAAATATTGAACAGTACACAGAAATAACATGGAATTCGAAAACTGAGATAAATTTAATGTGGGTTAATGTTATTTTGATAAATGTGTTGAGTAAACTGCCTACTGTAGTAATCTGCTTTGCCTGCATATATACCTGTCTAACAGAAGGGATTTATGATGGTGCTGGGCAGCACTGCATGCAGCAACTGCAGCACTACGATAAGTACCAGAGTCTTGAACAGACAGGCCTGACATGGAGAAGAACAGAAATGTGTATAAACAGCCAAAGGAAAAAACACCCAGTTTAGTTTGAAAGCAATCTTTCACTTGCCAAATTAATTTAAAATTATGTGTGTGGAGTAAAAGTTGTTGTAGAATCCAAGAAAGGTCTTGTACACTCCAGTGTGCCATTTTTTGCATTGACATCACGTGTGGTAAGAGGACACCAGCTCTTTTGCAAGCCTGACCTGGTTCCCTCTGGAAGAGAGAGCCTTGTCCAAGTTTTCACTCTTGCTGGTGGAAGGTGAAGTAGGAACAACTGGGCTGGTTTAACTTTTTGAAGTTGCTTTGGATTTGCACCCTACTGCGCCTCAGACAAAAATGTCACATGAAACATCATTTTATTTAAGACTGTCATACAATTACCTCTTCAAATGCCAACTTTTTCATACCCTTATGACCTTGCATGGCATCACTGGAGATGGTACGTACCATTACCAGGCACTTATGGCTTTGGTGCCTCAGAAGGCAAAGTACTCACTGAGCGTTGTTTTACGTTTTTCACAACATAAATTTGGGGACAACTGGGAGAGAGGTTTTTATATAAATAGCTTGAAAATCCAACAAAACCTGTTTAACTTTGTTACTGGAGAACTGCTGGCAAAGGACTAGGCTCTCTTGCCAGTGACCCGGCCATTCAATGGGCTCAGATATCAGGGATGCCCCTGCGCGAGTTTAGACAAAGAACAGGTCCCTCCAGTCCCTCTGTGGCATCTTCCTTTCCCGCTCACTGCTTGGGAAGCTTTTTGCACATCAACATAACGAGGCTCCAGATGCTCAGTTTTGGCTTTCTTGCCCTTCCCTAGACTGGCACCTGATGGGACAACAGAGCAAAACAGTCTAGTTTGGTGCATTACACTGAGCCGAGCACACTGTTGTTTCGCATTACACTCCCCTTCCCATGGACCCAATCAGTGCTCCATGCGAAGAAGACATGGTTTGTGTCAGGTGAGTAAGGAAGCACAGTGCTGCTCCTCCACTGCTCAGGAAACTGCAGGAGACATTTTTGAAAGTGAAGTGTCAACAATTCCATGGTACAGGGAGTTTGGAGAGGAACTTCCCTGGGCACATCTGGAAAATGAGGATGAAAAAAAGTGTGTTACTGGAAATTTTGGGTCTGCACAGTTAGATGGATCCCTGGTAGAAAATTCATTTGCAGGCTGACTGCTGAAACCATCAGTCTCAGTGTTTGTCACTCTTTCTTCTTTTCATCTCCCATTCTTTACTACTCTTAGAGAAACAGACAGACCAAGCACCACTAAAACTCTCATAGAATTGAACTGCATTTGGTATACATTCCTTCTTGTCTGAGATACTCTCTGAAATATTAAATATTTTTCATTTGCTGTTTCTTTTAAAAAAAACCTGTTTTCAGGTTTCATAGGGTTGTAACTCCATGCCTTCCCTCCCTTTCATTGTTTACGTTGTTCACTGTTGTGAAACCTTTTTTTCCAAGTAGTTAATAATGAAGAAAACCTGCAAGCGTAATACTGTCAACCCAAACACAGAGAGAGGTGAAGCTCATGACCTGAAAAGTAGTAGCTTCCAAGTGGGTTTCTCATCAGTGCACTGCAGAGATGCAGCATAATTCTGAAGTAGTTTTTCAACTTCATTCATGAATAAGACCAGTATTTTTCATAGTTAAGTTATGTACGAAAAAGTGGGTATTTTATTATTTCCTTTTTTCTTAAAAGTTTTTAAAAGCTTGATACATGTAGCGTTGGATCAAGGCACACACAAGACTGGCCAAAGGGCGTACAAAGCACTTTGGTTTTTAGTTGAAGAAACAGAATGATTATTGCAACAAAGAGTGGCTTGGGGTTTAAACATGAAATAGCTCATAGTTCAGCAGGAAGGCAGAAAGAAACATGTTACCTTACAGATTTACCAAGGAATTTCTGGATAACTGTGACAGTAATGGGCAGTATTCCTGACTGTAACAGCAGTGTACTGAACACAGACCTGTATATGCTTCGGAATAGCTGCATTCCCCATGTGTCTGCTCATCTTTGGGACTACAGTTTTTGAGACCTTGCTTTTATTGCCTTAGGTTTTGTCCTCCACTCTTTTCTTGTGAAACTGCACTTTCAGCCCTTTTTCTTTTCAAAGCAGTTTCAAAGTGTTGTCTCTTGTCTTCCTGCCCTTGTCTCCCAAATGCCTGTGAGCATCCATCACTATTTTCTCTGTAATATACAGACCACTGGTTCTGATAACCAAAAATCTATTCCTAAACTGTATCTACCCCCTTGGTTTGTAGAGCCTACCACTTTTTTTTTCTTTTAATTCCTTGTTAGGAATTTGATTATGCTTTATTCTAGAGATTAGGGTTTTTTTAACACTTGTCAAAAGCTTCAGTCTCATGCATGTCATCAATTTGATTATTCTCTTTTAAATCAGATTTCACCACTGTTGAATGGATATATCCAGACAGCTGATATTGCCCATTACTACACACATTTTTGTTTATTGAATATTGTTGTGGTTTACAGATTTAATAGACCCAAAACTGAAAGTTCTGTGAGTTTTTGTAACCACTTTTTTTGATCTTCCTGATTTGCCAGGTTCAACATTATTTTATTGATACCAAAGTGAAAAATGGCCTGTGCTTACACTTACAAGGATCTCAGATGAATGTTCTGACTGCTCAACACGGCAAGAAAATTCACTTTCACAGTCAACAAGTCATCTTACTCAGTAGAACACAAAAGTTAAATGGTCTGTAACTTCAATATTAGCAAGGAAAATACAGTACAAATTACTAAAAAATACTAAAATATAGAATTGTGGTCAGGTATCCCCACTACATTAATCGCAGCAGTAGCCTGAAATTTGAAACTTTTAATAAAAAGTTCTTAAATATAAATTATATGGCAAATGTACAGTACATTGCTTTGTCAGTCTTTTAATCCAGTGTTTTGCAGTAGAACAGTAACTGTTAAGTCAGTCTTTTCTTGTTTTCTTTAAAAAACAAAGCAAACCCAAAAAAACCAACAAAACCCAAACCAGTCTTTCATGTCCCTCAGTATCATGAGTGTGAATGATCTGAATCTGGAATACCACTGTCTCTGTAGCTCCTATTACTACTGCTTTCACTGTGGCTGTTCTTGTACAGATTCATGCCGTTAGGTGGGAAAATGGTGTGTATTACAAATTCCTCCTTGGACACTTGGTCACTGGTTATTGGTATCATCTGGAAAGAAGTCTCCCTGATTTCCAGGATGGAGTTATCCTTCTTGGTTCCTGCTTCAGCATAGTCGTCTTTTCTCCGGCGTCCCTTGCTGTAGGTGCAGTTCCGGGAGAACAGGGACCCGTTTCTGTGGACGTACCAGCAGACCAGGGCCAGCAGCCCTATGGCCACTAATGCCACCGCGCCGCCAATGATGGCGGCCAAGGGCAAGCTGGAGTTTTTGTAAGGTTCTTTCTCCTGCTCCCGATTGAGGGTGGTGGTAGGGTTGTACATCTTAAGAGGTGCTGTCTCAGTCTCGATGCATTCGGGTGTTTCATCGGAGAGATAGATGTTGCTGGTTTCCATGGGAACCATGCACACACGGTATGGTGACTCTGGTTCGAGAGCTGTGAGCAAATAGTCGTTTCTGTCACCTGTAACTATCGTTTCAGTTATAGATCCAAAAGCAGGGCTGTGTCCCATCTTGAGCCAGCTCAGTCTCAAAGCAGTCATTGGTAGTGCAACTTTCCAGGAGATGTGAATAGTCTCCGTGCTTACGGATTTCACAAATATTGTAATGATTTTGCGTACTGGGCTTGCTGTGGTTCTGTAGTTTTTATTTAGGTTGGGAGTCTTGATGTCTGGTTGTTTGGTCACAGAAATGGGCCAGTGTCCCTGGGCCGGGTATAACGTGTTTGGTACTGCAGTAGTGATTTGGATGGTGCTTATCACACCATCGTCCTTACAGTCAAACAGTTCTGCGCTGAGGTCTTTGATAGCCATCCCACGTACTTTTTCTGGTGCCTGACACATCAGTCCACGTACGTTCACTTTTAAAGGCAATGACTGTAACCAGTCGCGTACCCATTTCATTTTGCACCCACAGTGCCAAGGGTTGTTGCGAAGAAAAAGTTGAGTGATGTTGTCCAGATCATCAAAGACACCCTGAGGTAAAATGCTAAGATTATTATTGGACATATCCAGTCGATACAACTGCCGTAAGTACGAGAAAGCATTGGGTGGCACGCGGTTGATGTGGTTTTCTTGGAGATAAAGCTTTCTTAGGTTTGTTCCCGGCAAATTCACCGGTGCGGCTGTGAGTGAATTGCGGACCAATGACAATTCTGTAAGATTGACTAGATTCATGAAGACTTTGTCTCCTAATCCATGATTATTTAGAAGATTTCCATCTAAAACAAGGCGTTTTAGATTTGTAAGGTCTTGAAGGGACAGCTCAGAAATTGTGGAAATACGATTATCATCCAAGCGTAGCTCTTCTATTGTTTTAGGCAAACCCCAGGGAATGGTGCTAAGGTGATTTCGAGAGAGAAAAAGAAGTCTGAGATAGATGTTGTCCCGGAAAGCTCCATCCTCGATGCTAACAGCAGAAACAGAATTATCATCCAAATGAAGTTCTTCCAGATAAGGAATTTTTGAAAGTGAATCATAAGTAATGGTCCTTATATTATTCTCCTGCAAATGCAGTTCCTTAATGTACTTAGGGAGGTTAGTGGGGAATTCATCTAAGCTGTTGCGGTATAAATATATTCTTTCCACCCTAAGCAAGTTCTTCAGTTCTGAAGGAATCCCAGCATTATTTATTTGATTGTTCTGGAGGAAGAGGGTAGTTGCATCCTCTGGGATTCCTGTAGGAATAGACGTCAAATCGCGATCATTACAATATATGAAACCCACATCACAGCGACAAACTGAAGGGCATGGTTTGGCACTAACAGAATACGGTGCCATGTCAAGTAACAGCCCTATTTTAGTCCAAACTAGGAAGATGCTCCAGGTAACACTAATCATGGTCAGGAATGATGAGATTTGTATACAGTTCTGATCTTCAACAATCTAAAAAAACCAAACAAACAAAATTATCCAGATCATCAGTGAAGAAACCACAATAAAAAAATCAACATTACAGAAGACATCTGAAACATATATTAAAACAAAATTCAAGTGCATAGATGCATTTTACTTTCTTTTCATCAATAATTCTCCTGCTTGTACTAATTCAATTAACTTAATAGGTTATTCTGCATAGTGATTGAAAATAATATAATTAAGTATGTCTGATCTGTGAATTGTTTTGCTTGAGCAACAAGACTCTAAGGATTCCTTCACATTTCATGTGTACCGACAATCTTTGTTCACAGATACCAGATAAGTACAGAAATGAAGTCACACCAGAGTTCAAGTAAATCATTCTATATCTGAAAGATAAGAAGTAATTCCTAAGCCAGCTAACTTCCCCAGGAGCCTTAAGTGAACTATAAAACTCTTACCAAACCCACAAGTCCTAGTGGTAGCTATTTCGGAAGTTCAAAAAAAGCCCTGAAGGCAAAGCATAAACTGCAGGCAAAAGAGTGAGGGCCAGTAAAGACTTTTTCCCAAGTCCTTCCAAGTGCTCAACTTCACAGTGTGTAACTTACAAACACTGTGAACTACTTTGCTTGGTTTTCAAGCTTAAGTGAGTGTTCAGAAAGGTGAATGTTACAACTGGCAGGTAACTGGTTGAGCTATGGCTTTCTGGTTCACTGGATAAAATATTTCATTACATGCTTAATCTCATGTTTAAATATTTGTCATTCTCAAAAGTCATCTTAGTAAGCAGCACACCCGTAAGAGTCTATTTGGCAGGTTTAACCACATTTTCCCATCTTATTAGTAGCATAGTATAAATTAACTCTTGAGACTGAGGTTGTACTTTGCATTGGTAGTGTGTTTGTACACTGAGCTCAGGTAATTAGCATTTTTATAGCTTTTAAGACAACATAATTCAATTACCATTGTAATTCGGGTTGTGAGAACTCCTGCAAGATGACCTATGCATTAAGCGGTGTCATGGCCTTTTCTCTTACGGGTTCATATATTAATTGAACTTTATTCTCAGAGGTATGAAAAAGAAAATAAATTAATATTGATCCTACCGTATTTAAAGGTATGAGTAAATTTTGTGCTTGAGGTTATCCAGTAAAGGAATGTCTTTCTGCCCAGTCACTCTTATGGTTTACTCCATGAAGCAGTTTTTTTCTTGATGGTGTTTACTCAGATGGTCCTTGGTGGTGGTGTGTGTTTCCTGGCTCCTTGCACAATACTCAATGAGCATTCCAACCAAGATTTATCATGGTACATAAGCACACCAGGCCCCGGTGTAGAAAAGCTTCGGCTTCCCTCTATTTTTGTCCTCATGTAAAGTCTGTGAATGAAGAGCTTTTTTTGTTTGGTTTAATGCCTTTAGCAGGAATTACTTTCTTTGTAACTCTTACAAACTCTTCTGTGCAGCGTAGTAGTCAGAGGAGGGAACTTCAGCACCGCGTGACAGAAACCATTCATTATGCTGAAGCTCGAAGGATTGCAGCCTCTTCAGGAGGTCAGGAAAGGGATGCTTTTTCCTATCCAGAATTATCCAAGTATGACCTTTGTACAGTAGCTACATCCTGATACATCCACAGCTCTTTGAGAGAACCATTTTCCAACTCTCACTTTTTAACACTTCTTCCAAATTTGTAATGCAGGGAAGAATTCCTCCTGTGCTGCAAGAATGCAAGTTACTCTACCATAGAAACATCAGGCAATTCAGATGGTTTTCTTCATTATAAAAAAAACCCACAAAAATATGATTTCCTTCCCAGAAAACTCCCCTTTGAAAGCTTTCCTCGAACTCTTAATGTCCTGCAAAAGTAAAAACAAAAAAATTGGAATTAATAACAACTGGTGCACACTAGTTTTATGAGTTGCATCCCCTGTACACGACTAGCACACCTTGTTTCCCCAAGGCATTGGTATTTCAGCAAAATACACAGAGCTCTTTTAGAAAATATTTTGCTGTGTAGTTTCATGTTACTGCAGTTTTGCTGGAACTGTATTTTCCCTTGTTTCAGTAGAAAAATAAAGGCAGAGAGTAACAAAATATTTGTAAATTATGTTTTTTACCTGATGTTAAACGCTACCTGCTTGTAGGAGGCCAAAATGGTTGCTTGCTTTATGTTCCTGGTAAACAGAGATAGATGATGATCCTCTCCTTGGTTTTAAGTGTAAATGGAGCTAATTACTGTTCACTAGTTACTGGCTGAAAGGGGAAGCATTTTGCCATAATACTGTATGAATATCTCCCATTTGCAGCATGCTGATTATGAGCTAGGGGCTAGCCAGGCATCTGTGTCAGCTCTTTGGCAATACATAGGGGGTTTAGTCTGTAATATTTCAAAAAAGAATAATATTATTTCTTTTATTTGTACTTCTTACAGAACTCGAATTATTTTTTAAACAGCATTCTTAACTTGGGCTACTTCATATCACTACATAAAGTACCCAGTGAGATACCAAGTCCATGCTCCCTGAGAGCTTGTAGGTAGCATGTTTGAAATAGAAGTGGTTAAATCTGAAATTAAACAAATCCTTAACGTTTACTTCGTGACTTCACATTTGTCCAAGGGACGGAGCACAATCCTCAGAACCAAAATGCTTTGCAGGAACAGCGTGCTGAGTAATGCTTGCTTAGCTGCCTTCCTGGGAACAAAACTAGAGCAGCTTCTGGTCCTCTGTAAAATACTCGACCTAAACACAAATGCTCTTTGGTTTAAAACTATCTTTTGCAATTTGTAGCAGGTCTATTATGAAACAGGCCAGTCATTCTCCTTACAGCAACACAGAATTTGCAGCGATATAAAGTTATTTAAATAGATACAAATTCTGCTGCTCTTTTTCATAGAAAAATATTAACCACTAAAAAAAACCCCAAAGCCCACCCCCCACTTGAGAGATGGTGTGACTAACCAGTGAGGGAGTGAAAAAGACTTTGCTCTCCTGCTGCTGCTTTCCTGCTTCTCTGAGCTTTGTTTTCAGCACCTTGTTTTCAGCAGTTGTCCAATGAAAATAAGAACTCAAAATGAGAGACCCCCACTGTGGCATAAATATGTATTTTTATGTATGCTTTATTTAAGGCAAAAACTCAATCTACATGGCCACATTTTAGAATAGACGGGAATGCATGTTTATTGGTAACTTATGTAATTCGGGTAAATTATATAATCATTATGAAATGGAACAAAAAAGCTCTGTATTCTTCCAGTGTCTAGTTTTCTTGCTCTGTATTACTCAAGTGTTTGGGGAAGGAAACCCAGGCCCTACTCCTAAAACTTTGAAATAAACAGCAGTTTAACAGCTGTAGGAAAAAAAGGTATCTCTTAGGAACTAATGTGAACTCATGATAGAGGGTATTTTCTGGAAGGGTATGGTGAAACAGGAATATAAATTCCTTTAATAGGCCTTTGAAGGCTACAATAACTTTTAAGTACTTAAAATCATAAATTTTCTTTAGAACTCTGAGCTGTAAAAAACTTGTTAGTATTAAGCAAAACGTTGGCTCTAGCATGCATACATTACATAGATCCCTGCACACACAGAAAGTAAGTTCATTTGTTTTACCTTTCTAGCACATAAACTGTTTCCTCTGTGCTTCATTTGATAGTCATCTCTTCATTTATTGCCACTATTATAATAGCAGTAATGTGTAGGATTAAAATGAAAGCACTAAAGCTCATTAAGTTCCTGGAATTTTTTTTATCCTTTCTCTCAAAATTACATGAAAACAAGAGGAAGAAAAAGAAAAGGTCTCTTTGGAGAAGACGACAATGTTTCAAAAATGTGGATTAAGACTATACCCCCCACTCCCTTTTCTAAACTTAGAATAGTGTTCTTCAGGTCTTGATTGTTTGATATCTCGCACTTCCCTTTTATATCTCAAGCCAGCGCTGAAAACCATGTTTTTGCATATCAAAGGCTCCAGTGATCTGTCTACAGAGAAGAAGGAATCCTGCTGCCATGCTCCAACTTTCCTCTTCTTGAGCTGTCTCTAAATATTTCCTGACACCAAGTCATTATAGCTGATCCGGCAGGATGAAAAGAGAAGTAACCCCCACTGGTACAGACACTGTGTCCAGGTTTCTGCAACATCAGATTGGGAGGCTTCATGGACACATGGTTTTGAAAGAAGCCATTATTTTTGAACAGACCAGATTTTAGAAACTCTGTGCTAAAATTAATTTTTAAATGCAAAAATCACTCTTTGTTTTTTGGTAACAAAAGTTAACACTGGAAAAACTGAACAGCAGCCTTTTTGCTCTTTATTCTGAGTTGAGTTGTTTTCCTGAACTTTGCTGAACCACATGGTTAAATTAGTTTTCGTGGGACTGTGTAAGCAAGTGAATTACTGGAGATAGCAGGAACGTGTGCGCCTTGCATGTGGACATATTGCTGTAGTACAGCTAAGGCCACATCTCATTTTAAAATGTTCAACATAAGTTGAACTATAGGAAAAAAAAAAAAGTACCTAAGAAGACCACTGTTTTTACTCTAAAGTATGGAGTCCAGCTGCACTCCCTGTACTGTAGGCAGACAATGGCTCAACAAAATAAATAGCTTTGGTATATTTGAAAAGTTGGGATTTTTTCTAAAAAAAGCATGAAAGATTTCTTTCCAAGCTGTGATAAAATGTTAATAAAATCAAGACCTGCCTCACTTGAGGTCACACAATGCTTATTTGAATTTCTAATCTACCTCTGTGTTCTCCAGCAGGAACTCTGGTAGCTCAGTGGCTTCTTTCTTACTATCAAAGCAACAGAGAAAAGGGAAACTACTATGTATTTTTAGGTTATAAATGACAAAACTATCATTCAAAGCCACCACTAGAATATACATACTTGATAAGCTAATTTGCTTAACCAGTGTACTTCTCTTCCAGAATTAGCTCTGTATTTGTTTAGAATCTGAAACATATCAGAAACACAAAATGTGCTTATTTTTTAAAATACTTGTGAAGTCCATCTACTGCTTGTAATGTCAGTTGTGCTTACAAAGGTCATGCTGCAGCTTAAATAGCTTCACCAACTTTTTTTTTTAAAGAAGTTCCACAGTGCTAATCTAGACTTAAAACAATGTCCACACTTTGTTTTAAGTGTATTACTCAGGGTTAGTTGATAGTGACAGCAAAATGCTTTCTAAGCACTCTGTCTAGGAGCTGCAATTTCCACGATCATCATATTTCAGGAAGGTGCCCCAGTCTTTTGTTTGGCGCTAGGCAAGCAGAAGGTCCTCTAGCTGTCTTTCTAAGGGGTAAAAACAATGCAAAGGAATTTGTTAAAGTGAGTGAGCCCTTCAGTCAAGCTGTATCACTGCATGTTGGTGAAATTTTTTTTGTTTCTTTTTTTTTTTTGTTGGAGGTTTCATTTACTGGCAGAAAACTTGCTCCCACTTCTTGTGCAGTAGGAATAATGCTGCTTGTGTCTTATTAAGTCTAACTCAAGTGTCTTAAAAAATGCAAATTTTTATGTGATCTTCTCTCAAATGCAAGTCAGTCTTATTTAGAAATGAATTCTGAGTAAAAGCTTGACTCCACACCTAAGATCAGCCAAACCAGTATTTGCTGTAGAGGATGGAAATGAACTATGAGTGGTTCTCTTCTGAAGTTTACTTCTAAAATCTTTCCTAGTTTTGAAGATGCTGGGTTGCAAAGACCCAGACTATTACTCTATTCCTTCTCCCTCTCGTGTTTTGACTACTGTGCTGCAGCAAAGGTTGCACGTTAAGAAAACATTTTGAGGGGGAGTCTTTTGCAATGGATTTTTGTTTTGTGTTTAGTGCTCTTTGAGTTTAGCCAATTATGGCTTCTAGGTTTTCTTTTGAGAGCTGCTACTGAGGTAACTTGTCTGGGCATTAAATAAAAGAACAGAGAACAAATGCTGCCATTGTTTCAAGAGAAAAAAATCTATTTTTCCCCTCTGGACAAATTTAGCTAGAATTATACCTGATAGGAAGTTTCTGGCACAAAACTCCAGACATGTAAAAACATTACTTAAACACTAGATAAAGTTTCAGTAGTTTTGTTTCTTTCCTTTTTAAAGCAGTTGTTTGCTCATCTCCTGATTACTAAATTTGCTCCTCAAAAAATTAGAAAGAATGTGAAGCTGTAAGAATGTTTGGATTCTTACAGCTCGTGAAAGGCAAAAGAGAGTTCAGTCATGCCATAAGATGTGTACTGAAACACTTTTCAAAATTCCTGCCCTGAGTGGTATTTGGCTGCTTATTAAAAATAAATGTAAGCAATCACATATTAATTCTTCTGTGCATTCCTGTGCTTTGAAGTGACTAAGGAAAAAACTTGAGAGCTAACTAGCCATTAGCATCTGTGCTTCCTGCTACAAGGAGACAAAGATGGCCATCTCCCAACTGAAGCCACTTCAAATAACTGCAACTGCAAAGTTCGCAAACTCCAGCAATTGCTTTGATTAGTCACCATTGCCTTACACAATATCTGACAACTTTTAGCTACTGGTGACAGAGGAAAAAAAACAAACCAAAACAAACACCAAAAACCCCAACCCAGAAACTCATCTTTATTTTGTACTTGCTCTAAAATGTATCCACTTTATTTCTGGAGATCAAAGCTCGCTGTGAGTTTACTACAGAGTTTTTTGCCCACTGGGGGGTGGTACATGCTACAAAACCTGTGCTTTTAAGAACCACAAGTCAGATGTTTTTTGCTGCTGTCCACTTTTCCCTGCTTTAATTACAACAAAGTCTCCTGTTGAGAAAAACAGAAGCAGCCTGCAAAGGAGGGAGTTAAAAAAAAAATGAAATAAATCACTCTTTCAGAGTTTACAGAATTTCCCATGCTGATTACTTTCAGTATTTATCTGGTTGTTCTCCAGTTAAAATGGTATAAGTGTACCAAAAA
>VZTE01000778.1:696474-715902 GCA_013397775.1 Eulacestoma nigropectus | reverse complement strand
GGCGGGGCCGGACGTCACGGTGGGCGGGGCCGGGCCCGGGGCGTGGCGCGGGGCCGCCGCTAGGGGGCGCAGCAGGCGGCGCCACGGCCCCGCCACGCAGGGGGTGGGGGCGGACGTGGCGCCTGTGCCCCGCACGGGGGGCCTTTAAATTATTTCTTTAGCCTTTTTTTTCCGTGGCAGAGAAGTGGTGGTGCCGCTGGTGGCCATACCGGGAGCGTGGTGGCTCCCCTTCATCCCCCAGTTCTTCCCCTAGTGCCCGGTTTTGGCCTGGGCAGGTGATCCCGGTTCCCCGGTTTTAGGTCCAAGGACCAGGACAGGCCGCAAGTTTCACGAAGGCGCTTAAAAAACCCCTATCTAAACCACAAGTAAGTTAATAACTTTTCTCAGTCCTTGTTGCCGTATGGCTGTGAGCGCTGTCAGTCCCCTGGCATCTCTCTGGCTGCGGCACTTCGTGTAAGGCATTGCAGGCTACGGCAGCTTTGGAAGATTTGAGGGTTTTCCCGAGGTGATTCCTTTTGGAATCATCGGGTGCATACGAACTGCCTGGTTCCTGCTCCACCCAGGACGGCGCTCACTGTGAGACACCTTATCGTGCCCAGCAGCACGGAGATTGAGGGGGATTGTGGCCTGGCCAGGCTGCAGTCCTTAGGGATTTTCCCCAAAGTTTGTGCTCTTCAAAGACAACCAAAAATTTATGGTAGTTGAAGGGCAAACTAGAAAACATCTTCCCCAGGTGTTTTTTCATAAAACCCAGTTTCCTTTACCCATAGCTTGCAAGCACACAAGTAATGTTGGTTTAGGCAGATGTGGTTCTGTTGTTACGGTTTTTTAAAAATTTTCCATCAAACTGGGTTTCTTTCCCAGAAGACAGCTGCTGCCTTCATGAGCATCCCGTTCTCTTCATTAGCCGTGCACAAGTGATCCTGGCCACCTCATGCAGGGTTTTGACCAGCATGTTCTCCAGCACAGAGCCAATGTCTGGGGGAGGGCAGGCTCCCAAAAACTCTCTCTGCTGATCTGGTTATCCTCCAGTTGCACTTTTTGCTGGTATCAGAAGATTACAAGACCAAGCTCCATTAATTTCAAAGAAGGCTTGACTTCTGTAAATCCTATGGAAACTGCCACACAGGTGCACCAACAGTGTAAAATTTGAATACTTCAATCACTGTTTATCTTTTGTCAAAAATAAAAGCGGATGAACTAAAAAGTGTCAAACCTCGTCTTTTCTCAAGAGGAATTTTAATAAATTTTGGAATGGTGCTTGATGTATTTGATACTTAGATGTATGAAATGTTATATACATGCTGTATTTATTCTACTAATTAAAAAAAATGTGGATTGATTTTCCTTGATAAGGAGGGAAAAGGATTTTTTTGCTGTCACTTCAATTCTAATCTTTCCTTGAAGAGAGTAAAAACTAATAATAAATTGACTTCAGGTTAAGGTGCAATTGTCTGTATTGATAGTCCTGGCAGTGAGCTGTGCCCTAACCAGCTCAGAATAATCAACTGTATTGCATATACATCCTAATGCACATCTCGCACGTTATAGACATATGGATACATATGTACATTTATTATACGAACAGTGATATGTCTGGTACTGCAGCATGCCTGTGTCTCATCCTGTGGGACAGAATAGTGGGCTGTGGAAATGCCAGGAGTTTGGAAACGCTGCAGCCATCCTGTTGATTTTTTTTTTAAACTGAAATTCTTTTAAGATTATAGTAGTATTTTTCAAAAACGTTGTATATTTGGTATTTCTCCTGCCTGACTTAGCTGTATTAGTTAACAGATTCCAGGGTTATGTTGCTGTGCCATGTTGCTAAGCCTTAACACAGATCTGTGGGATGCTCATAAAAGATGTATATGGTACTCATCCAGCTATCTCTCAGTTTAATTCCAAGGCTGGCCCAGTGCTTATGGCACTGGTTAGAAATTACAGTACATATTCCTAGAGAATTCCAAAGGGCATGTGAAAAATAATTAGATTTTACCAGGTCACAGCTGCTCTGGAGCATTGAAAGGTCTTTAATGTGCTGTTGCAAGCAGATTTTTGACTGTATTCTTTTATGTAAACCCCATAAATATACTTCTTAAGAACATGGGTAGCCTTTAAAATACTCTCCACAAAAAACCTATTGTACATGGAGATTTTGACCATGTTCTCCATCTTTTTCTTAAAATGTAGAAATTCAAGGTGTCTTCAATTCCAGGAGAATGGAGAAGTTCTCTTAATAAGGATGGAGTTACTCACGTGTTGGGAATAAAAATATGAATATTTAACACAGATATGACAAAGCCTAGGAATATAATGAGAGATTTTAATTGAATTTCTAAGTTAAAATAGTGTTTTACCTGTATTTTGTTTATAGAATTAATTAATGCTCATGACACTGAGATTAAAGTTCTTGTCAGACCTACAGGGAAATTACCTTTCGGAAGACACAGTAATCTTGTTAACACTTCATGGGCTGAGAGGGTTTAAAATGTGTCAGGTGGGAAATTTAGAGTACTCACACTACATAATGCATTTCATAGAATTCTACTGCAAGTTTATAACATGCTCTTGTGAGATGCTATTAGGTCAACATGCTAATGATGATGTTTGTTTTTTTATTTCCTGAGCATCCTGATGGTGTGATAAGAATTGAAGTTCTGGGAACTTGTTCAGCTGAGGGTTGACCTGAATGACTCCCTGTGACTTGACAGGCTTTTTGGATATACTTTGTCCTGCTGTAGATCAGGTTCCAGTCATATACATTTCTGGGTAAGACATTTATGAAATGCTGAGAAACCAAACACCTTGACTGGGAAGTGAAATTGAATCTGAGTTCACTCATCCTCAGTGAAGAAGGAGAGGGCTGGCTGTCTTCAAGAATCAAAACTGAACCCTTGCTTCGTTGAGTGTCTCAAGGACAGATACCTGTCAGATAAAGCTGAGAGTAATAGTTTGATATTCAATGGAATAAGCTGAAATGAATGTTAGTGGGTTTTAGCTTCAGGCTTTTATGACGTTATATTGATTTTCCAAAGCAAGTTGTCCCAAATCCAAGTTAGGCATAGGCTGATTTGTAGAGTACATGTAAGGAAAGAGGACACTATGATATATGAACTTCAGTATGATACATGTTCTGTAAGGTTTCCTGATATTCACTAAGTAGAGTTTCTCCACAAATACATATTGCATTTCGTATTAGACTTTAGTCTTTAAATGATCGGAACCATTTCAGAATTAGAATCCAGTTTTGGATGTATTCCTTCCAAATATGAAATGCCTGTCAAATTCAGCTTTCAGCATTGTGTATGTACATAGAATACCTTGTCAAAGTTGGTGCAGCAGCTCTGTATCAAATGCAACAAAAATGGGAGTGCAATCAGGCAAGACAGTCCACAGCAGAGCTAAAAAGGTATGAAGAGTCTAAAACTAAATACTTGTTTGAAATTAGGTGGGCTCAAGTGTGCGTCTTTCTTTTCCTCTGTCAGAGGAATGTTAGAGATAATAGTTGTAATTGTGGTTATTTTGTCTCTCTGTAAAGGTCAGGAGGTTAGACCACTGCACCTGTATTTTCTGCCATTCCTCCCTCTTCTTTCCATACTTTCTCCCCGTTCTTCTTTCCAGCTCTCCTAAACAGCCGCAGGGAAAAGCCCTGTCAACTCAGAAACACCCGTGATGCAATCACATCTATATTTTCCCTAAGGCAAATAAACAGCTTTGCTTGTGAGATCATGTCCTATGGATAGCAAAATTAAGTAACTTAATAGGGTACTTGAAATTGCAAAGCCTTTGAGTAAGGTATTTATTTTTTATTATTTACAGGACATACTGCAATGGGTAAAGAAAGCCAACTATGTAAAGTCCATACCAGGAAAGTTTGCTCCTCATGCTTAAACTTGATATTTGTATTTAAAAGGCAATTTCCTCTGTTTGTTAGATGTCAAACCATGAAGCCACCACGACAATATTTTTAGGAGAAACAGTGCTAACTCCTTCATAGCTATGAAGAACATGGATTTTTTCCTTGCTTACTTGACAAAGTAAGCGATGCTGTCAGAACAGAATAGACTTTCCTTTTGCTTGATGCGGCTTTGAAAGTGTGTTAAAGGGAGGAAAAATAGTGTTCCTCCAAAACAACCTTGAAAACCTTCAATGAGATTGTTAGTAATGTCTAGTGTGTGTGAGGAAGAATCCTGTGAAGGAAATAACCTGCTGTTCTGCCCTCAGGGTAGTTCTGCATTTGCAAATTCACGTTTTTATGGATGAGGCCTATACTGAGCTGAACAAAGTGGTAAATGCATTTTTACACCTGCCTTTATGAAAAAGATTCCAGCAGTACAGAAATGCATTAAAAAAACCTAAATCCGAAAACAACCTGAAACCTTCTGAAATGGCAGAAAAAAAAAATCTGGTGCAGCTTTGGCCTTGGGCTCTTTCTTGGAGCTTTATTTGCTGCTTATACAACAGTTGCCCAGAGCTAGCCTTTGAGGATAGAGATACATGCAAGGCAGGGGTGATTTGGGACTTGCTAGGAAGGGACTTGGGGTGGATGACTCCTTTCTGTCCATGTTCCTGTTTTCCATGTTAATGTTGGAACTCATTGCTGCTCCTGCTGTTGCCTGTTTAAATACTGATCAGACAATCAGTTGGGCAAAATTCATGTTTCTTGTTATATTTTCCTATGTATTTTTCATAAATCTCAGTTCTTCATAGGTTTATTCTGAAAGCTTGAAAGTCACATGCTTTCTCACAAGTCTATTTTCAGGCCATGAAAATAGTTCTCTTGGTCCTTCTCTTTGTTTTTACTTCCTGATAGCCCCAGAGGATTTTCCACTTTTGTCTTCCCTCTCACTGTACTCAGCCTCCCTCTGCCAGGCTTTCTGCATATGCCCTGCCTCTTACCCACCTCCACTCCTCCTCCTGCAGTGCCCAATAGTTGTTTCTCCACACATCAACCCACATGGGAACATTCACATTCCAGCTTTTTGTGCATTGATCTTATGCCGGGAGAAGCTGCTTCTGCTGAACTCTTTTCTCTCCCTCATTGTCCTTCTTTGGCCCCTTTTACATGTTAGATAGTTTCCTATCTTCTTTCCTGCTATTAGTTGAGCAGTTTCACTTAGGTCTAATCTGGTAAAATTACAGTGGCCAAGTCTTCTGCAGCTGTATAATGTATGAGTTCCCCAATTTGAATATTTAGCATTCTTTGTAAACTCAAAGCAAGTGTGTGGGGATACAGTGCTGCTGAAGGCATTAGGTGGTGATCTGTAATCTCTACAAAAATGTACACCCCCTGCTTTGCAGGCAAATCAAAGCATTAGCACGCTGTTTTGGCCAAATGCACCACCCTAGTTGCGTCTAGTCTGTGTTAACATCTAGCAATGAGCTGGAGTCTGTGCATTTGCTGATTTGCTTGTGTAATACCTGGGTTTGAAATTATGAAAGACTGTGCCAGTGTTGAATATATGAATAACTCAGAAGTGTTTATTCTCAGGAAGGACTAAGTTTACATTGTCTGAACAGATTTATTTAGTTGTGAGCAGGGGTTATTTTTCTGTCTTCCTCTGTTCAGCAAGAGAGAGTGTTTCAGGAATGGCTTTGCACAACAGCAGTCAGTGAGGTTGGCAGAAAGTTATGGGTTGATATGGTCATTAAAAGTGAGTTAACAGGAATTTTGAAATTTCCCTGGCTGTGAGAAATGTAGTTACATTTGATGAAATTCTGACTCAGGAAAAGGACACACATGCAGAAACTTTATCTTAGTTGAGAAAACAAGTAACTTTTGTACAAGAGTCAACCCCACCAGCACCATCTGCGTGAATTGGTGTGGGCGCTGGCGTGTTTTCAGCATCTGCTGGCTGAATGTGCTGTGGAAAGATCCCTGAAGCTAAACAGAAAAAAAGATAGTTGTAAGGCATATGTGTGTGTTCTTTCACATTTCCTTTCCTTGTAGTACATTATTAATAGTGATTTTACTTGTTACCCATGAAATTTTGCTTAGAATTTGCCTCAAATGCAAAGGAGATATTCCTAAAGCACTGGCATGCTCAGCAGAGGCATCCTATTTCCTTTGAGTCTCAGAAGCACATTCAAGTTGGAGGGTTTCCCAGGTATTCCTAGAGTGATCCCTCTTCAGTTTTCACCCAGTTTCAACACCTAGAATGACTAGGGACACTGAGGAGTGGGAGAAGCTCTCCCCGACAGGTATCTGCCCAGAACTTGCTGGTAAGCAGGGAAGTGAGGAGAAGGCCTGAGAGCTGGGAGTTACTTTGAGCAGGTGACGGACATGCATTATTTAGTGGATATGACTTGCTGCCACTGAGGATGAAGTCCCTTGAAGTGCTAAGAGGCTGAGTTTTCATGGGAATCAGGATCTGAAATTAATTTTAAGCTTCGTATCTGGAGCAGTGTTGTACCTGTTCTTTTTTTTTTCCCCCCCCTTCCTTAAGCCATCTTTAATCTCCTTCCTCAAAGGTTTTGTTCTTTGGCCTTTGGTGAACACACACTAATTGCTGCTGCCAATCCCAAGGCCTTGGAGGAAGTGTTGGGAGTCCTAAATAGAAGTAACCGGTAGGAACCCATAAGAGACTTCAGCTCTGTGACTCGGGAAAGCAAAGGCATTTTGGCTGACCTTGGGATGGATGTAGCTGTGCGTGATGTGCAGCACGTAAGACAGTTGACTTGCCTAAGAAGGTGACAACAGCAGCTTTGTTAGTGAAGAACAGAGCTCTTTCTTTGAGTTCCTTGTTTCTCCTCTCACCTTAAAAGTAAGAAAACTAAACTCTTGCCTTTCACATACACAGCTGAGCATGTTTTAGTCTCCCCTAAGAGTGCTCTACACTGTAGTAGCTTTGTATCCAATTCATTGGTGGGGAAAAAGATTTTCAAAGCTGCTTCACCGTCACTCTTCCACCTGCTTCTCCTAAACCCCACTGCTCTTCACTGAAGGTTTGTGGCATTGATGCCAGAGGCTTCGTCTCTATTCCCTTTGGAGAGGAGTTGTAAAAAAGGTCAAAGGCAGACCTAGCTCTGCCAGGACAGCAGGTTAAGTGCAAGACCTGTAGCACAGTCATTACGGTGTAAGTGCTGTCATGGGATAGAGAGATCGGTGATATACACTCTTGAGTGGTTTGGCTTTTCATTTCTTTGCTTGGTACTCTAGGTGGGTTTTAAAACCAGAATTTAAATCCATTTCTAATCTTCAGGTATTTTGACAAAACTCAGAGGTGCAAAACTCTGTTCTGCACGTTGCTGTGGAAGCAAAAACTACATGGTGGTGGTGTTGACAGGGCTAGCTGGACCTATGATCTGAATCACATATGGTATGTCTGTAGTCCTAATTAAAGCATTACTGTATCTCTCTCCACATAAACAGGCTTTCAGATACAGTAAAATGCGTGAGAACTATTTAATTACCACTTATTGACAAAAAAAAAATCTTCATTTGAATGAGAGAAGCAGGCAGAGTCCCTCATTAAAACTGGAGTAGTTCTTGACCTTAGCAACGATTCTTTAAAATCATGCATTTCTCAAACCACCAGCAGCCTAAACTAGCACATCATTTATGGGTTTTGTTCACCTGATACATACCTCAGCGTGTCTTTAGGCAGATTAAAAACCATGCAAGATGCTTGTTACAATAGCAACATATCTTTGTACATAAAACCTCAAACCGTTTACAAATAAATTGACGATAGTACCCCCTGAGATGCAAAGTATGATTTTTGAAGGTGGTGCTTGAAACATCTGCTTTTGTTGTTCTAATGCACTGAAACCAGAAGTTTGCCTTGCAAATACCAGCAGATGCAACACCCAAACTCCAAGAGAAGCTCAGGAAGAGCTGTTAACAGCTGCACTGGGAAATTACCTTCATATTTAAATATGAATGCATCTAAAAATAGCCCCAGTGAGAAATAAAAACTCCATTTGTTGTTAGCCTGCCTAGTATTTGTCTTTATTTCTAGTTGATGTAATTTTACGTTATTGTTCGTGGGTATAACAAAGCCTATTTCATTTCTTCTTGATCATTTTTCCCAGGGGTTGTAGAGGGGTTCTGATTGCAATTGTAAATTCTTCAGCGAACAAGTTGTGATTGCTATGGATCGTTCAACCACAATCATTTAGAGCCTGTGCCAGGTCAGCTCTGTGCTCTCTGTGCTCTGTGCACACAGTGGAGTGTAGAAGCACATAACAGAAGGGATTCAGGTTATTGAGTTCAGGTCCTCGATACTCCAGGCAAGAGCATCTAAAAATGGGTTTGCGCAATACATCTGTCTGGCTCCTGCCGCAGAGGGCAGCCCCATCTCCACTTTTGCAACAGCTTGTGTTTGGCCAGGCCTTTAGTCAGCTCAGCTGCCAAAAATGCAGACTTCCTCCCAGAATGAAATACTTTTTGCTGGTGCTGGTTTTCTGTGCGGCTCATGATGGAGCTAGACGAGTGCTGGTGCCTGTGGGACCATCCTGTTCCAGTGCACTGTGGTTGTTGGGTCCACTGTGCTGCACTGTGTGGCTGAAGTTGGCTTTCGTGGTCAGCTTTAACAGTACTGCAGGTATGCTTTTCCGAGAGGTGAAAAGTCAAATTTTAAGCCTCATTAGGTGCTCTATTTAGTCTCCATGGATTTAGTGGAAACTTTCTGTGCATGTGTGCATGGAACGGTTTCAAGTCAAATCCATCCACTCGAAGAGCAGATGAGCCAGCTCCGTATGACAGCCAGTCACACTGCACGTCACAAATTGCTGCCGGCTCAGTTTCACTTATTTGTTTATTTACTTCACCATTCTGAGCTGCCTGCAAAACAACTGCAAAGCCCTGCTGCCTGCTAGTTATGGTTTTCCACCCACCATCACTGTTCAAAACTGACTTCAACGCTGCATCTGTGAACTTCTGCCTTAGAGGTCTTGTACAGACTTGTTCTTAGTAAATGTACGAGTTTGGCATATGCAGCTGTCAAATTTCTTACGGTTTATGTCGCCTGTCATATTACTACGAAAACATTTTTCTTCTTTGCTTTTTAATTTCTGAAACTAAAACAAAATACTCATCTCTTTCTGTAACCTGTAATTCTACATCTACTGTATTTTTAATAACAATAGATGCCATAACATGCTGGGGCTGTTACTGTGGAATTACTTTGTTGTTTTCCCGATGGTCTAAGGATTTTAATATGTTGGCCAAATGCCTCATTGAAAGGATTGTGTTATTGGCATGGAAACTGGCACTTTCATCAAATTGTGTGGCAGCTGTTCATTTTGTCGTGACTGTAGCAACCTTTTGCTCTCTCAATGTGGTGCTTACGTTACTTAAGGTTTCAAGTAGAAACAGTCTCATGTAACTATTGCTGAAATGTGCAGCGCTTATTCTGGGAGTCCCTGAACAGTGGGTGCTGCCAAAGACAGGGCAGGCTCTCTTCACTCTTGTGACCAGAGGAAATGGAATGAAGCTGAGTTAGGGGAGGTTTAGGTTGAATATCAGGAAGGGGTTTTTTTACCCAGAGGGTGGTTGGGCACCGAACAGGCTCCCCAGGGAAGTGGTCACAGCACCAAGCCTGACAGAGCTCCAGAAGCATTTGCACAATGCTCTCAGGCACATGGTGGGATTCTTGGGATGTCCTGTACAGGGCCAGGAGCTGGACTCAATGATCCTGATGGGTCCCTTCCAACTCTGCATATTCTGTGATTCTATGATTATTAATCTTATGTAGCCAGCTCTGAAATCCGCCTGCCTTCTCATCCTAGGGTGGTTTGGGTTCGTTCCCTTCTTAGAGTTGAAGAGAAGTTATTAACATTGACCATTAGCTGCTTTTGGAGTGACTGCTGGGAAAACATCACTGTAGGATGCACACCAGGAATGCTGTGTAGAAATGCAGGGGATAGGCAGTTTGTCCTTTGCTATGGTACCCCAACCTGTAGAATACTGTGTACTAGGAAAACATATTCACATAAGCTGAGCCAGAGAGCCGGGACAACATGGTATGGGTTTGCATTTTCATGTTGGTGAGCAAACACGTTGCTGTGTTGTGTTTGTGGCAAAAAGCAGAGGTAGATGGGAATGAAGGCAGCTGTGGCAGCCAAACCAGGAGTCATTTACCAGAGGAACGATGAGGCATCACTGTAACAAGCACTGACCTGTTGCTGGCCTGTACCTTTCCACTTTGAAGATCTACAAGTTTAATAGTTTTAAGCCAAAGACTTTTGAGTTCTGTTGGATATCCTTATAATACCATAGATAGCTTTGTATACGTATTTTTTATTTCATCTCATGGCAGTGATATGCTGCCTTGATTATAGGCGTCTTTTTGAAATTGCTAATTAAGGTTCCTTTAAAGTTTTTGGATTTGCAGACTGAGCTGTGTTCTGTATTGTTTCAAAAGTGGGTGTTAAAAATTTTGCAGGCATTAGTGTGTTGTTTAGAAAACAGATGTTGATATCTTCACGTCATCTGACTTTTTCTGGGTAAGAGGGAGAGCACTGTAGACAAAGAGGAATTTTAAAACCTGTGCTCTTAATTTGTGTGTCCTGTGGCCTGCCAGCTCTTTTAGCTCTTTCTGGATGGCAGAGTCATCCATCTAGTTAGTGGTGAGTCTGCTTTAATGTAGGCACTTATGGCCTGTGTTTTGGGTCTGTGACTTGAAGTGGAGTTCATAGCATTTTAAAATTGTAAAACTATTACTTTGTAATAGTATATTTCAGTGATCTGCAGCAGAGAAAACAAATTGGTCAGTACAGGAGTAAATAATCTCCTAGTATAAGGAAAAAAAAAACCACATAGAAGAATAAAGGAAATATTTTATGGCTTCTAGAACTTTTTTTATAATCAAACGTGACTGCTTTTCTCCCTGTCTGTGCTCTGCACACACATGCACATACATATCTTCCTTACATTCCAAATGTTTCTCATCAGAGCAGCTAGTTTCAGGCACAAATGCTGTTAGGAAAATAGCAGTCCTAGAAACAGCAGCTACTGAAAGATTAGAAGTGACTGAAAACAAAATCTTGTAGAAGAATTTCTAATGTAATTGTAACATAATTTGTTGCTGCTCTTGCTCTGCTATGGCATGATTAAGTACTGAATTTGAATCAGCTTTTAAAGGAAAATGCATAGTTTCATTCCACAGCACAATTGGCAACTAAATAAAAGTTCAGACTGGATTTTTTTTTCCAGCCCTCTTTTCACAGAGAAAGGAAAATGTACATAGAGTCTTTTGTATTTTGCAGAGAGGAAGTGTAGCACAATAGACCGTTGGAGGAAAGCAATTCCGATAATCAGTTTTCTGTACTACTTATTACAACTGGTCAGGAATGAGGTTTAATTAAATTTTAGGGATAAAGGACAATAGAGTGTGCTAAGGATGGCGAGTCAGCTTAAACTTAGAATTTCCTGGCTTTAATCCATTTCTGTGCCAACTCAGTAGTACTTCAGTGTATGACTTCAGATGAGATTCTCTTGTATAGAAAGTAATAACTGTTGAGGTTTTAGAAGTTTTCCAGGGTCTCTTTTGACTTCCAGAGTAGTTATTCGTTCATGAGTGGGTAATGGGAGTGTGGCACCTGGGAATGCCCCCCTTCTGTGCCAAGTTTTAGCACTGTGGGTTTACGCAGTAAGTTCGCAAGTTTGTTAGTTTGTAACTGTTTTAAAAACAATGCTAAAATATAGTGATTTCAAAAGGATAGTTTATTAAGAGCAATTGCTTTTTGACTCTTAAATGTTTTGTATCAAGTTGAGAGAAGATGAAAATACCCTGGTGTGCCATTATGGCATTTAGAGTGACCTTCTATATAGTGGGGCCCAAATAACCTCTTGACACTATTTTTTGGTATCACAGCTGTCATAGGCACAGCTTCAAAAGGCATCTTGTCTTCCAAGGTGAAGAGTCTGCTGCGTATCTTAAATATGAACTGTTGCATACTTGTCCTCCAAAACTGCCCTCACTGTTAAAACCTGTTCCAGTTTGTGATCTGGTGTCAGTGGCACTGGACATTCTCAGCAAGACGAGTAATCTACGTGATAAGAATTGTCATATATTCTGGGGTTTGATGGCTGCAGGTAAATCACTCTTACCTCGCTGTTGGATGTGTATATTAATGACATTCATCCATTTGCCCACACTGAAACAAATTTTCTAGGTTTTGAATTCCTTCTTTAGAGCTTTCTTAGAGACATTAACATTTTCTTTCCCCAGGATGGATACAGCTGCAGCAGTGATTGCATCAGATTGTGCTCAACCAACAGCGCAAATTCAGAATCAAAAAGAATTAAAATTTGAATTCTTTATTGATAGCATTCCCACTTTGGCATCCTTTTTGCCATGCTTTTTTGTCAGACTGGCAGTCTACAGATCTTTTAAAACCAGTTTTGTAGAATTCTATTTCTCAGGCACATCTAGAGTATTAAAAAAAAAGAAAAGCAGAAGGGACTATCTTGCAGGGTGCCTGGAATTTTGCTTTTGTATTCTTTAGTAGTCACAAGAAGCTTGAGCTGGTACTTCTGCCCTGCACTGTACTTCTGTACTACATTAGTGTTTATTAATGAACAAGTGCCACTGTTTCTGCATACACTTACATAATTATTAGATAATTAAATAAAATATGCTAACTGTGGAGAACCCCAAAACACTATGTTGAGCTATGTTTAATTTTCCTGCTGTGAGAGAAGACACTGCTTCACAAACTTTCCTTTTCATGCTTTTTCCTTCACACGCTTTATACTTTTGTGGGTGATATGCTCAGCTAAACTGGCATGTTATACACAGTCTGTGCTGCACTTTTGCATTACAATAGTTTTTCTACAGTAATGATGTGAGAAATTCAAAAAACCCAACATGATAAATCAATACACATCTTAGATCTTTTGTATCTCCCTGCTTTTTAGCTGCTGTTATAGGGTACATTTGTGGTCCTACATGGTCTGGGTTTTAATAATTAAAATTTGAAAAGCTTTTAGGCCTAAAAAATTATGTTCATAATTAGTTAATTCTGATATAGAATTAATTTGATAGAATAAATTAGAAACTATAATAAAATGGAGTAGACACCTATGAATTTTGCTGACACATGATTAAAGTGAACACTGCTTCACACTACCTAATTTTATAAACAGTATTAGTAAGCCTAATTTATAGACTGTAAATATTTGGATTGGTATTTGTCATAGCGTTTAGTTAGGACAAGCCCCTATACTGTATTTATTCCCAGCCTAAGACATATGCTGGTTTTACACAGATGTTCCAAATCAGTGTATTCAGGCTGCTTATTCCCACCTACTTTCATGAATCATTTGAGAAGGGAGGATGGAAAACACTGACAATTTTTGCAGATACAATTCCAGAAACTCATTAATAAATATGTTTCACACACCCCCAAACCTTGAATTAACAATAAACCTTATATGAGAATGTGAAATTGATACCTGCTGCCCATTTTTTCCAGTGTTTGTGCTGTAAATGGTACAGGGAAGGCTTTTGAGTAATTTTGCTCAGTGATGGGCTACATACTGCTTTTACAGAGACCAATTTTCTGCTTCAGACGACAAAAGCTCTAGATTTAGGTTTGGTTGGGTTTTTTTTGTTGTTTTTTTTTTTTTAATTCTAATTGCTGAAAAATTATTTCAGCTAGTCTTGCTTATCACATAACAATAAAGCTTTAGGGCAATTGACCTGCTGACCTTAATTCCCAGGAAACTGTCACATTTCTTCTTTATTCCTTTGTTCATCTTAACAATGTGACCCAAAATACTACCGAGCTTTAAAGTTTCTCAGCGTAGTAAGGTCAAGCTTTAGTCGCCATAGTTACAGTTCAGCTCCGCGGGTCAGAGGGCAAATAGATTAATGATGTCAGACACATCTTTAAATGGTTCTTACACTGCTTCGCCATGCGGTGAGCAGCTGAGCATATTTGAGATGACAAAGGCCTTCTTAAGTCTTGCTAATAGGAGGATCTTTGGAGACGTCTGATGGAAAGGTCCTTTCCGCTGCGTGCTGGTGTTCAATATCGAGCGGCGGTGGGCACTGGCGGCGGCTGCTGCTTCGCTTCACACTGTCAGAAGAATATTGCAGAAAGTGGATAAATAGCTGCTGCTCCCCTGCGCCTTTCGTTCTGGGCATCCGATTCCTTTGTCCAGGATTCAGTCCAGTGGTTAAAAGCCTCAGAGAGGATGTAAAATAGTAAGCTAGAAGAATATATTGCCATTCTCGATGAAAGACGTGCTCTTTCCTTCACAGTGGTGAGGTGAAGCCAAGAGATCTGTGGTTGGCGTGCCTATTTCCTGGTAGTTATTAATAAAAGCCCTTCTTCATACATGTAATAGTCAGACAGATATTAAAAACATATCTACATTCTTCCTCTAGATAATGAAACTTTTTAAATTAAAAAAGGAAATATGGCTCGCTTGATGACTTAGACGGGTTCCTTGTGGAATAGGCCTTGGTGGTTTGGTCTCACATAGCCCGTTTGTATCAGAATTCAACAAGACGAAGTAGCTGTTCGATCATTTTAATTTACGAGCAAGAGTATTTTTCCTTTATAAGATCTTGTTACTTGCACACCTGCACTATTGCACTTTTTTCAGAGAATGATGCATGTTGCACAAAAATGAGAAGCTGTGGGTGACTTGACATCATTGCTATGTTAGTTAAAAAAAAACCCAAAAACCCCCCAAACGCAAGCAAAGCACTTTCACATGCACTATATCCCAGTATCTTCAGCAAGCTTCTGATTTTGAAATAACATCTGTGCAAACCATGAATTTATTCCTGAAATGGAAATCCAACTAATGGCTTGTGTAAGTTCCCAAACTGAATAAAAAGAATAAAAACTTTATCATGAAGTATGTAAGCAACATCAATTTTTTTTATTGTATGTGTACACTGTGCTTCATTAAAATCCATTATCAATTCACCATTGGGTAGTTGACAGCAGGAAAGTAGGAACCGTTGATGTAAAACTAATGTAGACGAAGAGTGGACTCAGAGCCTCTCCACAATGGAGTGTCATGATGCTCCTGGATGGAAGAATATTGTCAGTCCTGGGAAGGACTTGGTTTCCTGGCATTGCATTACAGCCTTTGCTTGGAACTGGCAGAGCTGTGTAGTATTTCCTCTTCAATCCACTGGAATTAATTGCAACAGAAGAATTTGGACACCTGATGGTCAGCAAAATAAATGCTGTTCTGTCAGGGCTTATTCTGTTGGGCTGTATCAGGGGCATAACAGACAAATATTTATATTCTTTTGGAGTCTTTAATATAATACTTATGCCTCTGAAAGGTGCACTGTTAGCTTTTTGGATTGTTTTCCTAAACCTTTTTTATCTTTATATTTGATACTTAACAGAATGTTTTCACTTCCATCTGAAGTTCAGGAAGTGCAGCCTTGTCTTTATTCTAATACTAATGGAGAATAGACCACTCTAATCAGGTTTAAATATTTTTTTCTTTGTTACTGTGAGGTGAAAGAAAAAGCTCCATATTTTCCGGTATTACTTTTCCAGCCTTGTAGGATATATTACAGCCTCTTTCTCTATAGCTCTCTCATTCCCTTGGCCAAGTGCAAAGTTTCCTTTTCTTCCTCAGAGCACTAATGTAGTACTTTTAAGTGCTGCCCCCCATTGCTTGTGTTCACAGGTGCCTTTTTCCACCAGTCCAAATTGTTTCACTGATACTCTCACATACTCTCCTGTGAGAAGTTGCTGCTTTAGCACCTACTTTTTCACATGAAGTAAGTTTTGATTCCTTCAATTCATAGAATCATGTAAAGATTTGGGTTGGAAGGGACCTTAACAATCATCCATTTCCAACCTCCTGCCATGGACAGGGGCACTTTTCACTAGACCGGGTTGCTCAAAGCCGTATCCAGCCTGACCTTGAACAGTTCCAGGGATGAGTCATCCACAACGTCTCTGGACAGCCTGTTTCAGTGCCACCCTCACAGTAAAGAATTTTTTCCTAATATCTAATCTAAACCTACTTTCTGTCAGTTTTGATCCGTTCCCCCTTGTCTTGTCACTCCATGCTCTTGTAAATAATCCCTCTCCATCTTTCTTGCAGACTCCCTTCAGTTACTGGGAATATCACCCCTAAGCCTTCTGTTGTATAAATTCTTTCAAGCTTATTAGTGTTTTGGAGAATTTCATATGTCAGCTGAGTTTAAGAAGTTAACTGATGTTGTTGAAGAATATTTCTCTTAAAGAGTAACTGAGTTTGTCTTGGCCTTGGGAAAACTGAGGAGTTCCACATGTGTGGCATACCTGGGTGTACTAAATACTGCAGCTGGGCCCGTGGCATACAACCAAAGTGGGAGAGGGGGTCTGACTGCACAAGAACAATTCACATCGATAATGAATCATGGATAGAGCACCGGGTACTAAATGAGCGAGGCGCTGCTGGTCCTTGTACAGGTACCATACCAGGAGAGGTAGAGCTGTTTTCAGGCAAGATACTCTAGTGCAAGGTGAAAAAGCAGCTGCTGCAAACTTTCTGCAGGAAACTCTCCCACTTGTTTCCTTACAGCTCTGTGTACCTTTCAGTTCTTTATCGGTAGAACACCTCAGCTAAGGGACCTCTTAATGTGTCAAGTTCTGGACTGACAGCACTTGTATCCCCTGGGAGCTGTCAGATACTGTTGCTGGGGTTCGATTTGCCTGTGATCATTCAATGATTAGTAATGACACTATTTCTTCATGGGCATTATTTTGAGGGAGTTTTATGTGATTGACAGAACCACATAATTAAGAAAGATGAAAAAAAACCCCACCCCAAACTGTGAGCTAGCCTGCTCTCAAAATGTGCTCTGTGATGTGGGAAAATGTGTTATGTCGTTCTGTAGATGTGTTGATTTAGACATTGACGATGTAACCTAAGATCCCTTGGATTCTAGAGCCTTAGCGTGTGTGCTTTAGTGGCCTGTTCACATCGTTAGGAACTGCATCTCGAATTACTATTCTGTAACACTGCAGCAGTCAAAGGTTAGCCTTAGTTTCCATGTCCTACTCATGAAGTGTATTAAACAGGCTTGCATCTCCTTAACTGATGGACAGTGATTCTCTACTGGATGCAGATTATTGAGATATAATAAACTAATTTTAAAACAAATGCTGATAAAACGAATGCTAGAAGAATAAAAAATGTATTAGAATCTCTGGCTACAAATTTACACACCATATCCTTCCAAAAAAACCCACTAAAATCAAGGAAATTTGCCAATTTAATAGTGAGTTTTGCTGGGTTTTAATTCATATGTTTTGACAGATGTTGTAGCTACATGTTCTGATAGATTTTTTGTGTCCATTAAGCATCGATATCCTTCACTGGCTTCAGCCACTGCATGAGAGATGGTAGTGAGTGCCTTTGCAAAACCTCCACGGGAAGGGACTCCCTTTGTCCAGCTCCAGAGATCCCTTGGAATGACTGACAGCAGAGCTTGCTTTCCCAGCTTTGAACAGTCAGAGTCCTTTCATTTGCAGCCACTTTTAGGATAGCTCCATGAGTTTTCTTTGTGCTCCCTAGCGTTGCCCCTCCACTAGTCTCTATGTCTGAGCTTTCATTCCTGGTGAAACTCAAGGCACTGTTACTGGCCCGTGGCTTTCCCTATCTGAAACTAATTCTTCTTCCTGATGGTCTTGAGGGCAGCCTGTGCTAGTCACGTCAAAGGTCTGGTTTCTTTCAGGGTAGTACTTGATAGGGATGGAAATTTCCACAATCCTTTCCTGATGTTAATAGAAGAGCTCTGATTTATGAGAGATATAATTCTTCCAGTTTTAACTTTTACAATTCATGAAGCCACTCGTGTCTGGGATATTATTAGATTAGGTATCCATTTTCTTAATAAAAAACGTGGATAAGTGGAGGCTCAACATGGAAGATTCAGAAAGGAAACTGTAAAAAAATTACTGAATAATATAATTATTTTTCAGGATAATTTGTTTTATACTAATCTTACTGTGCAAAATGTGCCTAAGCACAACTTGCAGTGAATTGCAGTCTACTTCCCAAGAACAATTTTCATGTATGATAATTAAGTAACTTCTGATATCTCTGTGCTATCAAGTACTGTGGGTTTTTTTCTTGTTCAACGCGATGTATAACAAACCACTGCTGTCCTCATTACTGCATCAAAATAAACCCGTGGAACTAAAGTTTTCACCATTTTTGCGTCTCAAAAAATTTATTTGGGAAGCTTGTAATGAAAACTTTCCAATGGGAAGTACATTCCCTGGACTTCAAGTGTCACAAAAGCATATTTTTCTAAGTGATTTCCTTAAACCAGAGGCTTGGACCATTGCATGTGTGGTGTGGTTACGTGAGCGACTGTGTACAGCGACTTTTAAGCTGTTTACTAACTTAAGACAAATGGGAATTAAATGATGGGGGAAACCTGTAGTAGCCAAATCTACTGACTTGCTGCTTTTTTAATGTGAAGTTTATAAAAACCCTTGAGTGTCGTGTCTGATCTGATTGTCTGCCATTATAAATGGTGTCTGGCAGAGTGGATGTAATTTGTGTATAGAAATGAAACGAGCGCTTAAGGGTAAAAAGTACCGCAGCTTTTTTAATATAAACACACGCAAAATGCAGGCTGCTTATGGAGGCCTTGCTATTTTCCTGTATTAAATCTCATCATTTACTGTGCACCCCTACTTAGGTAATGTTTCATTTTAATTCCATTCATAGTGAATGTTCTTATTTTTATAAAGCATCTGAGATTTCTTTTTGGTCAAGAACTCTTTTGAAGTGCCCGGGAGTACTACTTGCAGCTGCATAAATGCACTGTAATTATGATCCCATTTCTCAAAGGTATACAAGAGGAGAAACAAAAAGGGGCTTCCCCTAATCTTGTTTACATCAGAAATGGCAAAAACAAATCAGAGACTATAAAAATAATAGTAGCAGATGTAGAGAAAGTCAGGAGCAGGCGAGGAGTTGCAGGAGGTACATTTTCTTTGCAGATGTTTAGAGCAGAAACTAAATAGTGTGACATACCTAATATTGTAAAAACAATATTTAAAAAGTTGATTTAGAAGCAGATTCAGAAAGAGGGAGGCATTTTTCCCTTGATAGAACTGGAGATAGGGTAATCATCTTAGAGAAGGCTTGAAAATCAAAAGGCATAAACAAAGTTCAATTTAGTTGTACATGTGTATTCTTTCAGCTGGCAGACCAAATTATTCTGATTGTTTCTCATCAGATTTTAGCCTTTCTGTTCCATGCTGTTTATATTAACTTCCATTAACCTACATGTTTTGAGTGAAAGTTTAAAATAGGCTATGAAAATTGCTTTCATCACTTCTCGATTTTAAAATAAGCATCAACACTGGATTGTTCTATGCCTGTAATAGATTAATTTTAATCAATAGCGTATTGATAATGTACAATAACATAACCCAGAATGACTGCATGCCTTTAAATGGAAGTTTAAATGTTTAATTTTTTTTTTTTTTTTT
>VZTE01000778.1:682294-696410 GCA_013397775.1 Eulacestoma nigropectus | reverse complement strand
TTTTTTTTTTTGGTCAGTGATTTGAATAGGTTTGCAACACACAAAAAGAATTGTGTTTATTTAATGCTAGAATTTAGATATTTAGGAGTTTTTGCTTTTGCAATTGAGATGTCTTATTGCACTTTAATGTAATGCACTTACAATAGTAAATCTCTAAATTGAGAAGCCTGAACTTGCTGCTTCCATCTACAGGTTAGCTTCAAGTTTGAGTACATTTTCTGTTCCTTCAGAATCATCAGTGATGAATATAGTCCAAGGATCCAAGAGTATATATATGCATATATTTTAAGCATTGTTATTCACTGAATAATTAATGTGAAAGCTGCTCATAAAGCTTGGCCAGTAATGTACCTTTGAAAGGTATTACCATCAATATCTGACATGACTTTGATTTCCACTAATGATATGTAACCAGGAAGACTGCTTAATCTGTCACTGTGTATAAATCACCGTAGCTGGGTGGTCACGGAGACCACTGTATTTGGTAGTTCGGGAATGTAAATCCCTAATCCATCACTGGCAAACTGGATTACTAAGTGCTGCTTTATATGTTCTGTTGTAGGTCTTTGTTTATAACATATTTCATGGGTTTGGAGCTCATAAGAGGTGAAACTGGGCAGAAAAGCATTTATTTAATACAAAAATCCCAGCACATAATGCTCATTTAAATAAGGAGAACTAAAATGTAGAGCAACAAAAGGTGAATAAACTATAAATGAGCTATGAACTACTAACCAGCTGTTACATTCCATTTTAAAAGCAAAACAAATTAATGGGAAGGAGGGAAAAAAAAACCCAAGGAGAAAAGAAAAGGATTTTTGAAGCGGAACACAAATAAACAAGTAGTGCCAGGAATGGAGTGGGAGGCTGGCACAGGCATGGATGCAGGCACTAATTCTTTGGTAACGCACACACAGACACGGTGTGGGTGAACATGGGGTGTTTTATCCTCATTCCCCAGCTGAAGAAGTAAAGATGCTTTAGCCAGTGCTACAGAAAGACTTGGTGTGGAGCTGAGATTGGAATTGGATTTGATCAGCCTTTAGTGAGAAGGAAGCAAAGGCAATTAGAAAGTGATGAAGAGCCTGTCAATACACCTATAGAAGGCTTTGCTGTGTGGAAAAATTATTCTGTGTAGTAAGTGACATGTTTGGGTGACAAAATATCATCAACTTGGTAAGTAATTAGCTCATTTCATGCAATTACTGCAGTTACCTTCAGAATCACATACTAGGTTGATCCTGTTGGAGGAAAGCAAAGGGAACAATGGGGATTCATATTTCAAGTCTGGTTAACAGTGAAGAAAATAGCCTTAATTTTTTTATCGAGTAAAAACTGTCTTTAGTACCCAACTAAATATAACAGCTTTTGGGAAGGGAAAACAAAGAAGCCAGAGGATAATGGGGCTGTGAGCAGTAAGTGTGATGAGCTTGAAATAATTAGGCATTGCTGGAAAAAAAACCTTTTTGAGATTGTTAAAAGTTTTGCACAGAGAACATAGGGTAGTGTAAGTGAATCCCAGCCTTTTGTATGCATCACATGAAGTAAGTGTCCTGAAAAATAAATTACTGTTAAGTATTGTTTGACACTCTGCAATGTATTGAAAACTGGTTAAAGAATCATGAACAAAGCGATGCAGTCAGTTGATGAATTGGTTGGCCATTTGCATTTTATGAAGATTTATCTATATAAATGTTTTTTTAGGGCATCAGGCTGAAATGATGGATAAGTAAACTTGTGTACTTTGAAGATAATACTTAGTTTGAAGAGTTCAAAAAAAAGCCAATGTATAAAAAGGAAGTTAAGGAAAGGAAAAGGGAATTATATTCCTTTGTGGGTAGTGTTTTGTTTATCCAGGGGAAAAAAGGTGCCTGGTAAATAAAAAAATAGGGTAATAAGTGGTTATGGTGAGGAGAGACTTAGTGAATAATAAAAATTATGGGAATAATGCCATTACTTGGTTGTTCTAGGAAGAATTGAAAGTTGAGGTTGTCCCATAGTTGCAAATAAAAGTCAGATACTCATTATACAAAGCAGCAGTCATTGGCCTTTGCCTAAACAGCCAAAACCTCTGCAGCATCCCATCTCTCATACTCAGAATCCCAGGAAAGTAAGCCACAGCCCCAAGACCCACTGTACCATGTTGACTCTTTCCCTGTCTCTCCACAGAGGAAGACAGTCTGAAGGTTGGATGTGAATAGAAAATTGCTAACTGAGCCCTCCCCTAAAAAGCTTCAGCTCTTCACTTTTTTGCATCAAGCTGAAAATGGTTCTTGTGTCAAGAACTAAAAGCAAGCTAATATGAATTTCTTCTTAGAAGTGAGAGGGTGAAGGATATGAGACACGGATAAAGTATTGAACAGAACTTAAAAGGCAAAACAACACTGCAGTGTCTTAATTGGATCCTATAAAAACATTTACATCAGTATGGTAGTTACCCTTTTATCGTTGTTTTTGCAGTCTCTGAGACATTAGAGAGAAATCATTTAATTTCTATGTTTACTTTGAAATGAACTAATGCAGAGTGCTGGGGTTTCTGGTTTATGACTTGCGTTTTTGCTTCACTGTATTAAAATCCTCTCAAAGTTCTTTAACCAGCACAGATCTGTTGATAATTGAAATCTAAGAATCAGCTCTCTAAACAAAGGTCAGATATTTTTTTTCTCCTATGCTAAAATAAATATTGATTAAGTAGATTACATGGCAATAGAAAAGTTAAAGTGAAAGAATGTTTCTGGTTCTTAGGTTCCCTCTTTCTGGTGAGCAAGGACATTTAGCAGTGTACAGAAGTAGAGATTGTGAGGCTATATCTGTGTAAGCAAAACCTGAACAGGAGTTACTTGATCCACAAACCTTTCTGACTTGAAGTGAAATTATTTGCAAATCCCAAAGTACCAAAAATTAATAGGCCAAGTTTCCTTGGTTTTAATAGAAGTGAACTGATTTTTTAAACTAATCTATGCACAGTCTTAACAAATGTAGTTCTGCTTTTAAGAAGCTTTTAAAAACAGAATAATATTTTCCCCTTTCTTATGGAGCTGAGTTTGGAGGAGCTTTCTGTGTCATTCTTAAAGCCCCACTTGTCATGGCTGATCCCCAGTCTTTCTATTCAGTGCAAAGTGCATGTCCTGCACCCATTTTCAGCTTTATCTTTAAAATTGTAATAGGAACTTGTAGCAGAGTGCAATTTTATACAGACATCTGGCTGACTTTATTCCCCTGTTAAGCAGAAACAAATATTCCCTCTGATTTTGGTGCTGTGTATCTAATTTGAGTACTAGTTCAGGACAGTAATTGCTACCGTGTGACATTTTGTGAATTGATGCCATGATTTGTCAGGTTTTCATGGATTTTTGAATTATAGTGGATCACCAGTCACTGCTGGTTATTGCTTTGCAGCGGAGAATTTTAAGAAGAAACAATGCAAAGATGAGGTTTCGTGTAAGAGCGAGCCCTGAGCTGCATTCGGTTGGATTTAAGGGAGGCTGATGAAGTGTTCTGGAGGAGCTTATTTCTGCCCATGATGAGCTGCTTAGTTGATTGAATAGGTGACTCAGTTCCTGACAGCTGTCAGTCTTGATGTTTGCTTCTGAACTTCTGTTTTGCCTCATTCATCTTAATCTCTGATTTTCTTTCCAATTTTTTTTTTGGCTTTGTCTTCTGGGCTCATTTTTGTTCTGGTCTCTGTGTTGCCTCTTCCTTTTGCATGGCAAACCTTTCATTGCTTTCCTGGAGTCCCCTCCACATGCAAAGATTAAAGCAGGCTGCTGGTTTTAAATTCTAATTTAAAAAAAACCAACCAAACAAACCAGAATCTGCAGGAAAGATGTTATATTTTTAAAATCTTAAAAAGCAATCTAAAGATGAATAATGGACTTCTCTTTGTCCAGAATGGCTAAGATAAGATAGTGAGAGAGATATATAAAAGATACCTCAGTTGGGAAATGGCTGGTCAAAAATCAAGATGGAAATGTCACAATTAATATGTATATATCTGTCCAGACCAATTCTTAAATGTGCTTTGACCACCTCCTAAACTCAGTTCCACTGAATTTTTTTTCTAGGGGGAAAAAAAACCCCAACAAGAGAGGGATGTCTTTGAAAGTTTCCCAGAATTTATCCTAAATTAAGTTTTTTTTGGTACACACAAATTACAGAACCTACTCCCCAGCTTATAAATTACGTATTGCTTTTGTTGTATCCAGTGGTGAATTATGAATAGGAATGCCTAAAAAGTGGAAAGCTACAGTAGTTTCCAGACTATTGACTGAAATTAGAGATGTTTAATACTTCATTTCTTCTAGACTGATTCTCCAAGTACTGTAGTTGCCTAACCTTGCAATTTTTAAAAAGAATTAAAATTACATATGTCATGCTGTTTATTGAACTGGAAGTCAAATGCATTGTTTGTATAGATTACACTACTTAAATACATTTTAAAACTGAAATAAGGTTACTCCAGTGCTAGAACACTGAAGCCAGGAGGCCTCGAGCCTGTCCTCAGATGTGTTTCAGTTTTGTGACCTATTGTGTGCAGTCTGTTAGTGTTTCTGTCCCGGGCTCGGGAACATGTGAGTAGTGCAGGAGTTGAAGTAGCTAACTGATAAATTTTAATAAATGAATAGCATGCAAGTAATAATGTGTGCCTATGTTTACGTTACTTTTTTTAGTAATACTTTACTCACTATTCCAGATGAAATTCTCATGTTATTGAAGGGATCTGGTCTTAAAACATTAAAGTCTGTCCATTTAACTCTGCCCATTTTAATGATTTAAAGAGAAAAGACTGTCCTTTCTGTTGCTGCACACAGCAGATCAGGCAAAGTGTAGTTGCCCTGTATTTAATTGTGAAGTTCAGCAAAGTTTGTCGTATCTCAGAAATACCTGGCCTGGTTCTGATTTATAGGAGATGAAATTATCAGCCACACACACACAAAAAACCCCCCAAATGCTGTATTTGCTCCAAACTCAAGTATGCAATTTAAAAATAATGTTTGAGTTCTGTTGTAAGCGTGACAGTATTTCAAAATTAATGGAAAGCTCTTGTGCCTGTGGAAGCTTCGAAATGGGAAAGAAGATTTTATCTCTTCTCCTATTCTGATGTTCACGTGCTTCTCGGTGTCAGATCTGTAAATGATTTGGATCCAGTACTGTGTGTTGCTAGGTGGCACAGATGATAAAAGATGAATTTTCACTGTTCCTCTAAATGATTTTGTTTGTGGTTGATCCATGTGTAGTGATGACTCTTTTTTCTGGGGGTGGTGTGATGGTGGGGAGGTGGAGAGGTGCTGAATTCAAGTTTATAAACTGAATAATAAAAGATGTTCACACCTTCAAAAATGTAATCAAAATGGTAGTTTGGCCAAAAGTGTGGTAGTTTTGCAAGTTTTTTTAACGTATTTATTCGAGAGTAAAGGGAGCTTTTCTCTCTCTGAGTGAAAATTGTCAAAACCAGGATGATGTACTACTGGGACTGCTTTCCTGTACATGGCTATAGATGATGGTTTTGCAATACACGATGCTGTTTGCTGAAAGGACAGGCACAGAACACAACTTCCAGGCCAACTCTGTGTTCAGCTAGATCAATTTGCTCGGGGTAGAGCCCCGCTTCCAACGGCTCCCAGGATGGAGATTCTGCAGTCTCTCTGGGCCACCTTCTAGTACTTAACTGCCCAAATGATGCTAAGTTTTGCCTTATGTCTCATTGGAATTTCCAGTTAATGGAAATCTAAGATGGCAGGTGCCAGGACATTGTGTGGAGGATAGATAAACATGCGCTGGGGTGTTTCTTAGTAGTCCAGTTGTATTCTGTGTGGTGTGTGACATTTCTTGTCAGAGCAATGAGGTAAATACTTTGACATTCCGTGTTCTGCATCTGCTCTCTTGGCTTCTTTGTTGCGGGAGGAAAGATTGGTTGGACTCCAGCTAAGCTGACCAGAAACATAATGTCCTGTTTATTACTGAAGGCATGAGCATCAGGGCTCAGGAATCCTGCGTCATGTCCTTAACACATGCCTGCAAAAATCTGGGTGTTTGAGTGATAGGATCCACTGATCATCAGTCCAAGGGGCTTTGCTGCCTGCACTGTGACAGCCATCAATTGTCAGATCAGATTGTGTTTCTTGCTGTAGATGCTGCTTCTCCACACTCTCATTTTTTAAGCCCAGACCATCTCTGTGCATGTGTTTGTAGCAAGACCTTGGTTTTTGCTAGCCATATGCACTGTGTGTTTTCATGAAACTGCGTTCCCACAATTCTTAAATCCCTTGAGCTTGCTATGGAGGAAACCTCTATTCTCAGTCTCATGCTTTAGGATGAAAAATGTTAGTAAGGTAAGATCCATCTTACTTCCTCTTATATGTCTAACCTTTAAACACCTAAATGTGAGCTACCTGTCTCTCAGGTTGGAATCAATGGAGAGAAATAAATCACAGAAAGAGATTTAGCTTGATTAAATTAGGAATTGAAGATAAATTAGAGTAATTGCTGTCTTAAGCCGTTTATTCCTTTCCATTGTCTATAGGAAATTCTGACAGTTAAATGTGAGCTGGTTGTGTTAACCCGTGGAAACCTTACCTGAGGTGACTGAAATCCCATCTTCCTGTTATTGTACCACACTTCATATGTTCTGCTTGCTTAATTATGGATGCTGCTTTTAGCAGACAGACGTTCTGTCTGTTTAATGTCACAAATTCAGTGCCCGATACGCTTTGGAAAGAGATTTTAGGGTGAGCAATGTGTTACAGTTTAAATGATTGAATATGTTTTGATGTGACAGCTATGTTGTCTAACTAGAAATCAGTATTTTATGAGTTCAGAAGAATGATGCAGCATTGCATAAAGGTAGCTGACAGCTTGTGCATGGTGCTCTGGAATTTCCAGACACTAAGACTATGTAAATGTTGACAAGATATAAAAATAAGTACTTGTGAAGTATTGTACTTGGTCTGGATAGTAATAAGACTGGTTTTAGCCAAGCTGTTTCCCCTGGGGACCAGCACTCAAGTGTCTGGGAAGACACCAGATGACCTCCAAAGAGAAGACGTGGGGCTTTTTGTTTGCTTGATGCTTTGTTAGTTTTTTCTTCTTTTTTTTTTTTTTTTCTTCTTTTTTAAAAATGTTTTAAAAATTTTTTTCTTTTAGGCAACTAAAGCATCTGAACTGTTGGCATGAGCTGTCAAAGAAATCCTTCTTTGAAACATGGAGACTGACTAGTATTTTCAAGTTAGGAGTAAAGGCAGAAATAAAATTTAATGTAGAAGCCTGAATCTATCTATCACAAGTTCATTGCCGTGGGTTTTTTCATTATACTATCAACTTTGTGGATTGGTGGCATGGAAACTGTTTTGTCTAAGAAGTGAAAAAGTAGATGACCACTTGTTCCTCGGAGGTAAAAAGAAGATGCACCTGCCACTTAGAATTTATGAGATAATTCCCTGCAGATGCTGGACTTGAACTGAATACTTGTACTTTGAGATTGGGGTAAAGTTTTGGCAGCACTCAGTTGTTCAGGAGGAAAGAGCTTCTTACTTGTGGTTGGGATTTGATGTTTATTTTAGAGCTCTTCAAGAGCATGATAGTATTTGGAAGATACTTTAACAGCAAGTGAGGCTGTCACATATACATGATAAAATGCATTTTATTATGTGCTTTTGCAATTCACCAAATGGGTAACCCTGTGCTAAGTGTAGAATTTATAGATAGAAAAGCATTGGAAGAATATAGCTCAATATTCAGAAATATGCTGTCTATAAGAGGCAATGAAAACATGTCTCACCACTCAGAATGGCATTTGTTCATACTTCATCACCAACTATTGTGAAAGGAACTTCTAGTAAAATAATCCAGCGTTTGATTTTTTCCCATATTAGACCATAAGGCCCCTGGAAGTTTTATGGTTTTTTTCTTTTTTGAGTTTCCCATTCTGTCTTCAGTAACTTATAAGAAGTTTTGTCTTTCTTTCCCTCGTGCATGTTTTCTTTCACCAAGATGGAAATGTTGTGCTCTCAAAATGTTAACCTTTCCAACATCCCTGTGAGATACTCATGTGTGAATACTGTCTCAGTCTTCAGGGATGTTATTCCCCCGGAGCTACAAGAGGATATTGTAAGAACTTGGACTAAAGCTCTGGAGTCCCTTGTTGTAAAGCTGGTGCTCAGGGAGGTGGATGATTCTGTTCTAGGCAGTGACAGGCTTTTTGGGGTGAGTCAGGAAGTGCTGGTCGCATGAGAAATGTTTTGACTAGAAACAACTCCAATCAAACAAATCTCTAGGGATATAAATGCCGTGTTTCTGAACAAAGAATGATCAAACAAAAGCTTACAGTGAGGTCTTAATTCAGTCCATGACAAAGCATCCTCTGACTTCACTGAGGTCAGATTACATTTTGAGTATTGAAAACCTGTCTAAAAATCCCTACCTTTTAATATGTTTTTCAAAGTAAATCGTAATAATAAATGTATTTCTATCAGCATATCAATATAAATTAGAGATTAAAAAGATTAATAACTTTTCCATTGTATGTTAATATTTAACTGACTCCAGAGATTTTTGTCTATGTAATAAATGAAAAGTATTGTCTGAAAGATTCAACTCAGGATCTTCATAGTTACCAACTGTAAATTTTCTATACTGTATTTAATACTGAAAGAAGAGTCCTAAGGTAATTTTAAGTAGCATCAGAATTTTGCAATGTCCTTTAAACATCTTCAATGATGTAGGAGAGTGACCTTTCCCTGCTTTAAAAGAAAAAAAAAAAAAATTATCTTCTACAAGAGAGCAAATGCCATGTACTGTGTTTAGATGTAAGTGTTAAAAAGTCATCCAGGTAGAAGAGGCTTCTTTCTCCTAATGATCTGCAAAGATAATGTAAACCTTCCAACTGCTGGCTCTCTGAGTTAGGGTGGCAACTGGTTAGACTGTCTCAAATAAAAAGATGCTGAAGCATTTTGTCTAATGGTTATTCCATCCTATCTTTGAGTAATTCAAGGAAATACTTTTATTAAAAATTCAAGTGTCAGTTTTGTTGTTTAGCTTCTTTATTGGAACTTGTATTGTAAACTTAAGGCTCATGGCAGTGCCTTCGAGATGCTTTTGGTTTACCTATTAGTGAAATCTGAATCCCATTCTGACTACATGTTTACCAGATTAGTCTGAAGTTTATTGGGTTTGTTTACTTTAGTGAAAAGAAGTATATAGTCCTTTCAAACAAAAGACATAGCAAAGACGATTTTTTATTTGCTAGCTGTGCAGAAAAAGAAAGCATAAACACATTGGTATATTTGCTCAGTTTTGTGAGCAGTTCTGGGTGGTGAAGGCTATGGTAGAAGGTTGGTCCACTATTCCTGGGGGGAAATGTTGAGCTTTGGGATCACCTCAGTTAACCTTTCCTCTTCCATACAGTTGTTAATATCATTTGGTTATTTTTTCATACAATCACAGATTGGTTTGGGTTGGAAGGGACCTTTAAAGATCATCCAGTTCTAACCCTCTGCCATTGGCAGGGACACCTTTCACTAGGCCAGGTTGCTCAGAGCCCCATCCAACCTGGCCTTGAACATTTCTAGAGATGTGGTATCCATAAGTTCTCTGGGCCACCCGTTCCAGGGCCTCACCACCCTCACAGGGAATTTCTTCTTAATAGCCAATCTGACCCTACCCTCTGTCACTCTGAAGCCATTTCCCCTTGTGCTATCACTCCATGCCCTTGCAAAAGTCCTTCTCCAGGTCTCTTGTATCCTCCTTTGGGAATATTTACCTATTTTCTGGAGTTCTTGGTTGGTTGTTTTAATTAAACCAATGGAATTTTAATTTAACCAATGGAAGCTTTCTCCTTCTGTTGTTAAGAAGAAAATGTTTACTTTTTACAGTGTTTCCATTTATCTCCTTAGCTCTTGCCTGGGGGTGTGTGTATGTGTATATTCTTTTGCTGATATGAATTATATTTTCTGTCTGGAGATCATAAGTTTTTTTGAAAGCGAAACAAAATGATTAAACTGAAGTCAACTATATTATTTGAAGCTGCTGTATGTGTTTATCCTCATAGTGCTTAATCCTTGACTTTGCCTCAGGCTACTAACCCTGGCTGGTTATTAATTCCTTAAAAATGCCCTGAGCCAACATTGCTGCTTTTATAACTTGTTTGGGGCTGAAATGAAGTTGACGTTTTTCTTAGCTACAGCATCTTCTCGCTGTAATGTCACCGCATCAATTGGTTTCAGCAGTGCTGCTATTTCACCATGTGCCTCGAAAAATTTATTTCTTGTACAGCATCTGTTTAGACTTCTCAAGTTAACGTTTAGTCTACCAGGGATGTAACCTATTTTAATGAAGGGATGTCAGATCTTTTGGAAATACTCTCACTATACAGATCCTAAGTGGCCTATTACGAAGAAATCTGTGCTTTTACTTTATGAAACAAAACAAAACACTTCAGCAAGATCGGAAACTTAGGCCATTACAGTGTGGGAAGAGGACAACTGTGAAATTGGGGTGAAATACAATACAGTTTGAAATGCTATAAACTTCTTTCTGTATACATTTTAGGGATTATTTCATAAACTACTTAAGAAATGTTGGCCTGGCATGCATGTGTCTGAGATATTCCTCTTCTGAACGTGCAGCTGAGCTTCTTCCAGACTGGGGTTTAGATTTTTCTGTTTTAATAGAAGCCTTCCAATAAAAATCAAAATGCTGTAAAATTACAGATTGGCTTCAGGAGCAGCAAAACACCTTGGCAAATTATCTCCTAGTGCTCAGGCCAGTCCCCCTCTCATCAGCTGGCATGAGCTGAGTCAAAGCCAGTGTAGCACAGTCAGTCTGTGCTGCCGGACACCCAGCTTGGCTCTGGCTGACTCCGCAGTGATGGGGGCCACGTCTCTGAGGTGGGATGGGTCTGAAGGATGTGGTGGTGTGTGGAGCCTCTGCTCTTCTATTCCTAAAATGCAGCTGAGATGATGTCCTGATAAATTCCCACCACCACGGGAAGCCTGCGCCAAGCGTGTGGCTGCGCGAAAGCCCTGCCTGCGAAAGAGGAGCAGGGTGCATCTGCCAAAAATCCACCTCACTGCGCTTTTGTACATCTACACTTTATTTTTCATGTTAAACAACTCTGTTTCTAAGGGTTCTCTGAGACACACTCTTGGTTTTTTTCAGTGAGGTAAAACATCTTTAAAAGTAGTAGGATCACTTAAACACCTTAAAAAAATCCCCACCCTACTCCCCCTTTCCCCCACTCTAAATTTTTCATTATGAAGTTATGTCTCCAGGTTTCTATTTAAGAAATGCGTGACTTCAAAGGCCACTGCAGAAATCACATCCCAAACCATTTCTGCTACCTTCCCGGAAAGCTTCCCAGCAGATATCTTGGAAGAAAAATAGTTTGATTGAAAAAGAGTGACAGAAGGTCATCCATTACCAAGAGTAATATTTAGCAATCTGCTCCTCTTTTATGAGGACAGAAGTCCAAAATATAGAATACTTTTAAGGTTCCTGGTGTGTCCACCCTCCAGAGCATCTTCTAGCTCTTGTTATAGACCAGGCAGATAACTCTGTTTCTAATCCTTGTGTGAGGGACAACACAGAATGTTATTTCAGTGCATCTTCGTATCAATCTATAAAGAAGACTTCAATATTTGAATAGTAAAATGACAACTTTTAGCCCAGTACATTACATTTACTATGTTTCATTGACCTGTTTGCATCACATCAGTGTAAAGCTTCCTCCCTTCTCATAGTGCCAGAAATGATTCAATTTACCATTTAAATGTTAGAGTTAATCATTATAGATAATTAAAGCAGAGCCTGTGTGAAGAATGCTGAAATTCTGTGAATATCAAGGCACGAAATTATTTTATGCAAGATTTCTGTGATGAATATAATATGAAATAATTTCATCCATGCTAAACAACTTTATTAACTATAAACTTGGTGAGATATTCAGTATCTCACCATTTTCCCTGTGATGACACTTGTGAGAGACAAAGTTAACAGGATGATGAGCAGAGGCAAGTGGTGGCCCCATGGCCTGGGAGTTCTGAGGCAACTAGTTTTGAGTCAGTGGTCATAAATTATACTTCTAAGTTTGTTTTCAATGCAATATTTATAATGTTTTTCCATGATGATATAATAACTTACAAAAGTCAAAATGTGAGATGCAAAACACTCATGGTATGTAAAGCACTTCAGAAATTAAACGGAGACTTCCAGCTGCCTTTTCTCCAGGGAAAAAAGTGTCTCCTTTGGGAGCTGCCTGAATTTTCCTTAGACCTGAGCAAGTTGCTGTGTTACATGGAGGAGAAGGGTTAGGGCTGGATCTGTAACGCTTCCCGAAACTCCCTTTTGGAGCTGCTTCTGCCACTGCCATTCTGCAGCAAACTTTCTCTTTGGATGATGGTGATCCCAAAGCAAATGGCACTGGGAAAGCCTGGATCGATGTGATACAGTCTACAAAAGCAGTGGAGAAGCTTATTCAGAGAAGTGCTGGTTCTCATGCATTAAAAGCCAGGAATTAAATGCTGGAAATGAAAGATGTTAATCTTAAGAAAGTAGAACAGATTTAGTTTCTGTGTTGAATTTGGTTCTTCTTGCTGCACAGAGAAATCTGTGAAGATTTTGATCACTGAGCAGAATTGGGCTTGGCATCAAGACAGTCTGGAGGTTGAATTAAGTGAGGCTGATCTGGTTTCAGCAGTTCCCTGCCTCAAATTGAGATTCATCTCCCTGAAATGTGCAGCACAGCCTGTGCTGCGGGAGGGAATTAGCAAAGGGTTAAGAAGCACGAGTGGTTGATGAGAACAGCTAAAATTTTCATAGCGCTTCTTGTGTTCTCAGAGCCACATTTGCAGCGCTGAGGCTGGCGCAGGAGAAGGCAGGGAGCTCCTGGCAAGCAGACAGCTCATCCCAGCTTCACAACGTGACCAAATTCTGCCGGCGGCTGGGGCGAGGGCATGTGGTGCATTAAAGATCTGCTAGTCAGGGGAAAAAAGAGCGAGTCATTTCAGTCCCATCCCCCCCTTATCTTGCACAGCCCCTCTCTGTGCCCTTGCTTCATGCACGGCCCTGAAGGCATGATGTGGTTGTTTCAGGAGGAGTTCTGATCTGGAAAACATCCCCTTTCTTACTCGACGGCGCTGCCAAAGGTTATTGAAAGCTGGTATCTGCTGACTCCAGCGACAATTTCTAATAAGTTTTCCATCACCAATTTCTATGGTGATGCATGAACAAAAAAGAACACAGTTTGACTTTCAGCTCCAGAGCTATTTTTACGAGACTGGCTCTTAAAGACAAAAGAAAACATTTTCTTTCTAAAATGAGCATATTTGACATTGAAGGTCAGTGAGAGATAATACGACCAGAACTCTGGTGTTTATGCACTCATTTGCTTATAGAGCAAATTAAACGATTTAATGACCTGATGACTTCCTCTTCTGTCATCCCTAAATGAAATATAACCCTCTTCACCCCTTCGTGTGCCTCTCAGCTCATTTAAAGGTATTTTAGGGGTTTTTTTGTCCATGAAATCCGCACCTTCCATTATCCTTACCAGGTGCAGCAACTGGAATTCCTGAAATGAGATTCAGGGGCGTTGTGTGACTGCTCCTGCCATTATGCAGATGGTAATTTCTTCCCATGCTAATTATTATCAAACAGCTAAGAGAAAGATTAAAAAGTACTGTGTTCCTCAAAGCCGTTTTTTTGCTCCCCATTATATTCTCTGAAAGAAAGGAAAAAATAATCTTGGAAACCAGTTAGTCAGGGAAATGCAGAGAGCTGGTATCTGCTCGGAGCCTCACGTGAACCTGGCCCTCCTCTGAGGACAGGGAGAGGGAGGGAATGAGGGGGAGAGAGGTGTGGATGTTTTTTATCAGAAGGTGCTTTTCTCACGGTGTCCAAGATAAAGGGACTGACATTCTTGCAGTGCTCTGATGGGGGTGGAAGAGTAACTGGATCCTGAATTAGGTGGTTCACTAATGTGCCTATTTTTTCCAGTCCACATAGTTCTGCCTAGCGCCTCGGGCTCCTGGAATGGTGTTTTTATGCACTTAAGGTCTTAGGTTTGTACTTTTCAAACCAAAGAAGAGGCAAGGCTTGTAATTTCTTCATCCTCACCCTGTTT
>VZTE01000778.1:565297-682204 GCA_013397775.1 Eulacestoma nigropectus | reverse complement strand
TTTTTTTTTTTTTTTGAATCGGCCTAATTGTGACATTCTGTGATTAATTTTACTTGGATGGAAATGTAGCACATAGTGTATTGAGAGCCTGAATTTTTTTTTTTTTTTTTTGTCGAGTTTACAGTCTTTTTTCCAATGTGGGCTGTGGCTTCATTACAGTAAGTTCCTGCTTTGGATGCAGAGACTTACGTCAGATTCACCAGCTGCTGCTCTCTCAAAATAGGCAGTGTGCCAGTACCAAGGATTAGCTGGGTTACTGTTTGTCCCACCAGTTGTTTTTAAAATCTTTAACCGCAGAAACATCCCTGTATGCCATCCCTGCAACTCAGTGCCTGATGCCTTCCGTTCCCACCCTCCTTGTAAATTTTCTTCCCCAGGTCATCTATTTTGCTTGCATTTTTGGTATTCATTAACTTGATTTGGAAAACACTTTTGCCAGTATATTTGTGTTTTCTTATGAGCTAGCAAGCTTTCGTATAAATATCTTCCTTGTCTTAGGTGATAGCTTTTTGGGAAGGGGTTTCCTTCGTGTATCACAGTGGCTGCAGTGTTAGGATACTGTCATTAAAATGCTTATCACAGGGGTGAATGACTCGCTTTCTGATAACCCTGCAGGAGAAAACAGCAGCAGTAAGCAATGCTCACCTAAACCACAGTTTACTCGACTTGTGGAACAATTTTGTCAATAAAATTACCTCCATGCTACAAGAGCCGTGGCTTGGAGACCACAGCTTTGTGCGAGTTCTTCTCAGTCCGTCAACTTCACTAATAAAGCTGAACTGAAATCCTAAACTAGTTCCTAAATTAAGCTCAGAGGTGAGCAGCACGGCTGTATTCCAGCCGAGGCAGCCAGGGATTTGCCTTGCAGGGGTTGCCTGAAGTACCAACTGTGTGTATTTCCCTGGAGGAGCTGAGGCCGTGAGTGGAGGAACCCGGGGCTGAACATCCGTGTGCTGGTTTTGGGAGCAGAGATACACCCCTGTTACTGTTGGCGCGCTGTCTGTGCTCCCATGAGAGCGTCGTGGGACATATCATGGGTTTCTTTCTCCTAAGATGCTTCTGTAGCCTTCAACTCTCCCCCTTGTCCAAGTTAATTGTGACAGTTTTGGAACAGGCATGTCCTTTAGGGCAAATAGCAGGAAAGTTAATGGAAGACCACAAACGCTTTGATGTGTTTGCCACTGTGCTCCCTGAAAAGATGACAGGTTTTAGCCCAAGTTTAAAAAATAAGTCTGAATTTTAGCTGTAGCCGAAGCCAGAGCAGCCAGTCTGGAGATACAGGGTCTTTGTACTTTTATCAAAGGTGATGGTATTGGGCCAAAACAAATGTAGGAGCTTTTGGGAACCAGGAGTTAAATGAAGAGAGACTGCAGGGCTGTTCCTATGCTCCAGGGCAGCTGCTTCCTTCCAGACTATGGGATTTAACTTCATTAACCACACTAGATCAATCTGAGTGTGTTTTAAGACCTACAGAAGATTTATTCTCAAAAGGAGGAAGAGCATTTTGAGGCCTGTAAGATATGTGCTGTGAGCATAGAGAAGAGGTGTCTGGCAGGAGCAAGAGAGTAGCTTGTCTGGGGAAGAAGAGATGTCAGGTTTAAGAGGATGTTTTCCCTCTTTGTCTCTAAAACCTTTCAGACAGAAGGTGGGTCTTTACTCTCAAACCCTGTTGTTTTCCCCCAGCACTCAATTTTGCCAGGTGGGTAACTTGTGACGAGAAGTATGTGGAGTTAATCCCCGTCAGTGTCCATCTTTGTCAGCAGCCATACATGGAAGTGGGAAGTGGGAATATTTAGGCTATTAGTGTGTGTCCTGAGTGAACGAGTGTTGAAAAGCTTATGTTCAGAACTCCTCTGGATGCTGCAGCTTTCATCAGCTCATCAAAGTGTCTGATGAGAGTGACCCAACTGCTGCTGCTCTGCTGGTCCACCCAAGCCATGTTTTTTCTCTTCAAAGAGCTTGCCTTTTGCCTTTCCTCCCCACACTTGTCTCCAGCAAAGAACCAGAAACATCATCAGGTGATATTTTAGGGGAGGACACTTGGTTGGCATTCATCCATCAGTTGTTTAACAGATGTGTCCTATCCAGAGAACTGTGCATCAGGCCTCCATGAGTGCCCCCTCAGACATACTTCCACTGGATTTGGGATCACCTGAGGAAGCCAAAGTGAAAATAATGGGAGAGGAAACAAATGCGCCCTAATTCTAGTTTAATTAACTTCTGTGCCGTTTTAGAAATGTATATGAGAATGAAAGCATTTCATTAATATGCACACACATTTTACGAAGGCATCATGTAACTATTTGAAACTGCAGCTCCCAGGCCTGGGAGCACAGTGGTGGTCCTCGGGTGCAGCCTGGTGCAGGCCACCCCACACAGGATACAGTCCTGTCCCATCAGGGAAGACACCAGATGCTGTCAATGGCTGGCTGGGTGGCAGAAGGGCTTGAGCATCTTGTTACTGCTTCCAAAGTTTATTTTTAAATCTCTACCTCTTTTAAATCTCTACCAGTTTAAAGGTATCACCAGCATGTGCTGAGTGCAGGACCTCAAAATACTCCCTTCTCTTTCCCCTGCCTTTCTGTCCCATCATTTCTGTCTTTGTTTTCCCTCTCCAGGTCCACAACATGAGCTGAAAAATGTGCTCTCCTTAAAAATTTAATGAGATCTTCCTCATCCCTGAAAATGTTCAAGGCCAGGCTGGATGGGGCCCTGAGTAACCTGGCCAAGTGGAGAGTGCCCCTGTGTGCCAGGGGGGTGGAACAAGATGCTCTTTAGGGTACCTTCCAGCCCAAAACATTCCATGATACTATGAAATGTGGTAGTTGCCAAGGTATTGAAGATTAATTAATTGGGGAATTCAGTGAAAAGATCTTGCAGGTATTTTCCAACTTAAACAATTCTGTGATTGTCCATGTCTGATTTGATTTTTTAAAAAATGTTTTGTTATTGTTACTTTCACAAGTAAAAAAGTTAACCTTGGCATGTGCCTCTTGTAGTGCAACAGCCAAAAGGTTCCAGTGTTGTTTTTATTTCTAACTTGAATATTGTATCTCTTTATCATGATAATGTGCATGGGTTGCCAGTACTCTGAGTGACAGGAGGAAAAGATGATGTCTTTGATGCTTTGACAGCTGGGACCTACTCAGCAAGTGTCCTACCTAGAAGATATTCTTTCTTTATCAAGTGCCATGTTTCATTTTGTAAATGACATATAACTATGTTGGCCCATGTCTCTATGGCTTTCCCTGGAACAGAAAATACAAAATCCTTCAATTTTCTGGAAGCGTTTGTTGTCCCATGTGCTGATACTAAAGACTGTGTAAATGATGCCTTTTTAATTGTTGGCAAAGTGACATTGCCATGCCACTAAAGGATGTTCTTTGTTGAGGGGAGAAAAATATGCTTTCTGACTTTAATGGACTGCCTTAAAAATCAGCTTAACTTAAGGAAGTTAAAAAGAAGACAGTCAAAAAAGCTTTGCAGTCCAAGGAGTGAAATTTAACGTTAATGGTAGCCTGCATTGTGCTAGCTGGATTGTGTTAGTTTATGTTCAGGTGCCAGTTAACAGCATGATTCCAGCAATACGGTTTTATTGATCCTCAAACCCTATTTAGATTTGATTTACCTGTTGTCTGTGGTTGGTAAGCCATGCTCTTGATGGTTCAATGAACTGTCATAATGGTCCATCTTGTCTCTTTATCTTTTTATTCCTATTTTCCCGTGCCATCTTCTAAGGCCCCGTGAGCAAAGAGAGGATCAGCAACAGATTAAGTGGGTAACCAACTGTGGGCTAGGACCCGATCCAGCAAAACATTAACATGGGCCTTGTTTCGTTTACGTCACTTGTGTGCTCCTGAAGGTGAACATATGCTTTGGTGCTGTTGTGAATCAGTCTGCAAGAACATTCCTAAGTTAACATCAGGGCTGTCTCAAAGAGGAAAAAGGTGTTTTTTCCTTAGCAGTGCAGATTCAGTGGTGACCAGCAGAGCTTTTTGGAGACACCACCTGAAAACTTTTTAAAGTTTTATTACAAGAGAAAAAAATCTGACCTGTTTCATTGTAGGTAAGAAAATCAGACTTGACATGAAGTTTAGGAAGAGGTGCTTGTATCTGGCATGGACAAATGCTGATTTCTCCTTGGTTGAGGTTTGTCAAATTACTACGTCCAAAGTTTAGAGGCTAATGAGAGAGTTTCCTGCTGTTTGTGGTTGGAGACATGCTTCTTCTGCAAAGAGAAGTAAGACTGTCCAAAATACTTACCTAGTCCTCATCTGAATTAAATATTTTGCTCTATACTGGCAATAAAGTTGTATGTGTGAGTTGATATAGAAAGGATTATTCAAAGCATAAAAATTAAAAATAAATTCCTTCTCAAATATTTGTAAGAACCTGGACCATACATATCAAAGTGGCTGTAATGTTGCCACATTGTTAGAGGTGGTAGTTTGCAAATACACCAAAACAAGAGAATTACATGTTTAAAGTGAAAGTATTGGTTTGACTATTATTTGAAGGTAGTGCAGAAATAGAATATCGGATGATACATCGCAAAGTTGTCTGTAATGACTACAGTCTTTGTCGTTATCAGTTCAATACTGGGAAGCTCTAGAACTCTAGAAAGTTACAGCTTTTTAGGAAAACCTGATTTTTACCTTGTATGTGAAATATTTATGCTGATGACTTAACTGCTTTGAAAATACTTCAGTTCTTCTTTCAAGACTGAGAGTCTTAAAGACCAGATTTCAAGAACAGAAATACCAGCTTACACGAGGGCTCCTTTGCAACTTAAAAGAAAGAGAAGCATAAAATGGTATGAAGATACTATTCTGCATATAAAAACAATTTCAATATCAAGCCTGTGTAATTTATATAAAAATGATGGCTTCCTAGAACGGTGGTACCTTTGTAATTTGGTAAAATAGCATTACTGTAGTGAGTTAATCTTACAAAGGGGATTTTTTTAAACAGCACTTGAAAAAAACATGGAGAAAGAATCCAGGTGGAGATGTGGCATTAGATTTCTGATTTCTTTTTGCCATTCAAGTTGAAGATGGCAATTAATGCAGTCATCTTGATTTTTTTGCATTTAGTCACTCAGCATAAAGCATGAAGCTCCCAATTCAAGCCTGCATACAGCGGGTGATTGCTTCGTACTATGCTGAATAAGGCTGTTTCTGAACTGCGAGTGCATCTAATCAGCACAGAGTGGGCTGACTTCACACCAGTTATTGAAAACACATTTTCGTAAGTCTTCTTTCTTGATAGATATCCAGCCAGAATTCTCTTATATGTTGTACTATGCATTGCTATTGAGAAATGTTTAGCGATGCATGTATAATGCCAACGGTACAAATACGGGTTTGTAATTTTTCTTAGCGTATGTGTTATGAATTCTTGAAGCTATCTCAGTCCTACAGTATATCTATGCTGAGCAAACCATGGCTGGGGGCCAAATCCATTTTACAGCTATCCAAAACAGTCTTGTGACCAATCAATCAAGTTTACACTTGTAAAATACCCATAGTATAAGCACCTAAGGCACTGTGCATAATCCATATGAAAATAAATACGATATACTATCTCTGAATGGTGAAGTCAGGTGGAATTAGACATGTTCTTCTGAGGTTGTAGTAGATAAAGGAAGCTGGTTCTGTAGAAGGAGATGATTAACACGTGGTGTTAACTTGTAAGGCCAGTCGCACTTTTGAGATGTGGATGGAAAATTGATTGAGTGTCTGAAGGGAATGAAAGGGTACTGAATAAGAAGGTTTTATAAATGTGACACAGTCGGGCTGCTGAGACTTCTTCTGCAAATTCCTGTTTAGCCTTGTGGAGAAGGATCCTCCCTCACAAACACAAGTCCAAGAGCTTCAATTATTTCTGAAATTTACCTGCTGTTTGTAAGAGTGGGCAGCCCTGAAGCTTAACGGATTTTGCAATAAGAGTGTTGCAGATTGGTCAGGTGTGCACTTGGCAGTATTTTTTTTTTAAGGGAAAGGAGATGAACTCCATGTCATGAGTGAGAAACTTTTTTTTTTTTAAAAATGGGGGCAAAACCCCTGCAGTACATAGTATGTCTGGATGCTGCAGTTTATTTAAGAACCAACGAGATGAGAGGCTTCACCCTGTTTGATCTGTGCCTTTCCGTGCAAGGATGATCTTGGCCATAGGAGGTGGGACTGAAAGTCAGGTTCACAGCTAGCTCCTGATATCTGCCCCGATGCATGAGCCTGAGCTCCAGGATCTAACCAGCATCTTCCCTTCCTTCTTCTTGCTTCCCAGGCCTCCAATTTTCCCAGTCTAACTGTACCATGTGCAGAAGCACGTGTGATCTGCCTCCTAGTTTTTGTTTCTGTCTTGTGTCCATACCAGCTGCAGCTAGCAAGTAGCAGGTTTGTGTTTGAGCATTCAAAAGTTCAGTTTTGCTGCCCCCAATTATCTGCCACCCATTAGCTGTAACAACTTAAGTGACTCTTTTTTTTTTTTGCCAACAACACCCCAGCACTCAGCTATTAGTAGGCTGATGGTGCAGCTCCCAGCATCCCGCCGCGCTGTGTGTGTCACAGCAGGAGCAATCCAAAGAAAGCGGCATTTTTTGAGAAGGGGTGAAATGGTTTAGACAGTGTAAAATTTATTCTAATACATGAATCCAGTATTTAAATGTGCAGGTAGACAAAATTGCTTCCTGTTCTGCTAATCCTTTGTTGGATAATTTACAGCCTTCTGGAACTTCATTTCTAGTCTTTTCAGCTTTCGTTGATAAAGATGCAAAAAAGACAGACATGTACAAAAGGACTGTATATAGTGTATAATTCATTTCGTAGAGCTGGGACATCTAGCTGAATGTGCCATTGATTTACCCTGGCACTAATTCCTAGTGAGTAGCTCATTTTGAAAGTAGCTACAAGTTGGCATATTTGCAGGAGCATTGAATTCTGGCATGCAGTCACTGTTGTATTAAAAACATGATGTGCAGTGAGTCTGGAGAGCCTTTGAAAGTGGGATCTCAATAGAAGCTATGAGTTGTATTGTTACTCTCAGTACATACAGCGTAAAAACACCCCCAAAAGAGTAACCTATATATGTTACCAATAGTGTGCAGTTTAGGGAATGGATTTTTCTTCCAAAATGTGTCAGTGATGTTGCATTTATTAAAAAATGGTTCTCAAAGCCACTTTAAAGTCCATATGGTATCTGTTATGATTGCCTTAATAACAATAGCAAAATTATGTGTATTATATCCTCATAGGATTGAATGTGCAACAAACATTGCTTGTGAGCAGCAAGTTTTTATGAGATGACAGCTGTTTTAGAACCAAAATTATAGCTTATTTATTGTGTGTATGCATTCGAGCTGGGCGAAAAATAGCGAAAGAATGAAATCTGCTAAAGGACTATTTCTCACTAAGTGTTATTTTGCAACAAAAAAGCTGGTTGTATTCTAAATGAACAATAAGAATGGGTTGGCTGGAAATAACATATTTCTGTAAAATAAGATGCTTCAAAGGGATGCAGAATGTACCAACTATCAAGGTTTTTTTCCCTTTCCTTGGATGAGAAGGAGGACCTCCTTCAGAATTGGATAACTTTGCTTGGTACTGGAAAGTTTTAGTGGAAAAGATGAGGGATGAGTAATCATCCCCTTGGTAAAGCAAGGATAAGTATGGCCTGGGTAGGAATGGAGAAGAGTGAAGGAAGGAGCTGTCGAAGGTTCATATTTTTTGTGGATCTTGTAATGGAAAGTCTCTGTGCTCTGGTCTGGCAGGGCCGGTGCTGGCCTGCAAACAGTGCACCTTGTACTGTTATCCCAAGCATTACGTACGAGAGTGAGTTGAGTTGAAAGGATTGGTTGCAAGAAGGTTAACTCTAGACTAGGGTTCTCTTTTCCCCATTTTCCTTGTTTTTTCCAAAGGTCTGCCTGTCTGAAGGAGTGGCAAGTACCACTGAAAAATGTGAGGTTCCTCAAGCCTTTCACACTCCATAATCATGATATCAGAAATAATGGTCAGGGCTTTAGGATAAGTTGCAAAAAAAAGTCCCTTGTGAAAATGAGTATTTTAATTGAAAGTTAGTTTTCTACTGGTATGTACTTTACAGAGAAATGTGTGTCAGTTACAGGTTTTAGGAACTTGTTGAGGGTTACACAAAATCCAGAGTTTTAGCTTGCACATTGTAATTTGCAGAGACTGTCACCTCACAGAATTGAGGAAATGCGAGGTGAGAACTTGTAAAGCTGTACTGAGGAGGCTGGGGGGGGGAGCAGTTCAGGTGGGTGTCTTCATTCCTGCAGATGAGCTGGAGTGTGGTTTCCAAGAAGGGAAAGAAAAGGTACATGCAGTAGAAATGAACAGACATTTCGTAACGAGGCTTATAAAGCATTGAAATTCAGGCACAGCTACTGCACTAACACAAACCAAGGCTCTTGCATATACAGAACGACGCTCTCATTCTATGTGAACCATCTTGGCACAAAGGGAGTTTTCAAAATATTATAAGATTGTTAAAATTGGTTCCCCAGCATAAATTAATGTAAAATTTCTGGTGTGTGCTGTGAGTGAGTGTCCCATTGGTTGAGTCTGACCAAGATCTAAAACTAGGAGTAAGAGCAGCAGCTCATCTTTACCCTGCGGTGATACTATGACAACACTGTTGGGCAAATTCCCTCTAACACAGGAGAAAGGTTGATCAGAAATAAACTAGGCTACAAAGAGCAACTTCAGCGATCCCAAAAATCCTGAGTGCCATGAGAGAAAAATAACTGTGGACAGAAATTCTGTAAAATCCCTGCTTAGGTTGTGGATCTCATTCCTGCAGGTAACGTGTCTGTGGCTGAAGGGCTGTTGCCTAGAAGGCTGCTGGGTTGTGTATTATAAAGAAAACCAAGGTGGAGTGATGGAGCAAAGGAGAATTCAGGAAACAGCAAGGCTTTGAGTTGCTTTGAGGTATCGCTGCTGAGCATCAGAGCTCAAGGGCTGGGCTTGGGCTGCGGCTGCATCCACCTCTAGGTTTTTTTGGATTTCAACTCTCAAATGCCTCACCAGCACTCACTTTACTTGGATGCAACTGCATGCAAGGTGGAGGGCTTGGTTTTGAGGAGTTTTTCTGAGAGCTGCAGCCATGGCAAGCGAAGGGCTGTAGAACATGGGGTGCGTGGCCTTTTCACAGGCAGAGGTGTTGCAGAAAGGCCCTCCCTGAGCTGCTCGCTCCCGTGACTCTGCTGCTGCTTGGCACCCGCTGGGGTCCCTGGGGACTGCACATGGAGCGAGCAAATCCTCAAGAGTCTCCAGCTGTTCACTGCTGGTGCCTTCCCAGCATCAAAACAAGTGTCTGCTTGGAAATCCAGCAGCAGAGAGTTCATGTGCTCTGACAATTGACATGGGCAGAAGAGAGATCTCTCTTCTGTAGGGCAGGGATTTTTCCAGATGGCCTTGTGGAAAGAAGTACTGTATGATGGCTTCCTTTGAAAATGCTGTGTAAACTCAGAACTCTTCCCTGCTGTGTAACAAAACAAAACAGGTTTAGGTTTGTTTGTTTTTTTTTTCATTTTCAGGATAATTTTAGACATAGTGGTCTGCTAGATCCTTTGCATGGCAAATACTCAAATATCTCAAATAAAAGAGTTATGATTCAATGGCAGATTGGATCATATCTCTTTTGTGATAGAAATTATTGTCAATGGTGTGAAACTGTGATGTTGGCTATTTATGCAGTGATAGTTGTGTTTAAGTAGCTGTAAATTGTGTAGCTCTTGTTAATCTCTCTGAAAAAAATAAGCCAAATAAAATGCAGTAGAGTTTTATGGTCTTGGGTTTTATTCTGTGGCTGCATCATTTTTTATTTTTACCAAAGCTATGAAATGGTTATTGGGCTCATAATTTGATGGAAATACTTTGCAAAATAGTAAGCAGGTTATTCAGTTTTGTCTGTTGTCTCTGATGTGATTTAAAGCAGTTTTAAAAAAACATTTTGCAAATTTCCAAAGCTCATTACCTAGTGCACTGAATTACAGATGGAAAGAAATTATACAAGTATAATGGCTGATCCTATTGGGACCAAGCTGCAGGATCTTTCAAATGTGTGTATCCTAAGTATAATAGAAGGTGTAATTTCGAGGCACAAATACTCATTCCAATGTTGGCCTTTGTTTGGAAACTATTTTACTGAACTCCAGAATGCCTTGCACAAAAATTCAACAGATTAGGTTATGTTAGACAGGAAAGGTGTTTATTTCTTTTCTTTAACAGTGATGTCAACAGGTTTTCCAGTGGCCTGGAAGCCTGTGTGCAATTTAAAGGGCTGGAGGACTGCTTTTCCTGTAGGAGAATGTTGTGCAATCAAATGCTAAGTTCTGATGGAAAAAAAGTTGTAGCTGATGAGGAATTTTTCCCTCTAGGGGAAAAAACCCCAAACTCTCTTAGCATGACATGTTTGGATCTAAAACAGCTTCCTAGTTCTGATTTTTGCTAGCATAACCTTGTATTAAAATACATATATATGTATCTCTAGAACAAAATGTTACACTGAAACTAAAAAGTAAGACTTTTTTCTTTTTCCAGAAATGAGTTGCAGAAGCTTGTGACTGTCTTTTGGCTTTTTTCCACCTCAGAATATGAAGAGATTTAGATGTGGGATATTTGACATAACAGAAAATATAATTCCAGCCAAATTCTAGTCTCTGCAAAGCAGCCAGATAAAAGATTCTAATTTTGATTTTAAGTTTTTAAAGTTCAGACCTTGTAAGGTACATGTTACAAAGCATCATAGAAGCATTTGCTGGTTAGGTGCTACAATAAGATTTGAGGCAATAAATTGTGTTACTTTAAGAACTTTTGGATTCTAAGCAAAATAATATATTTCCAAGGTGATGTGACAGGTTTGCTGGATTCTACTGACATTAGTTTGGGATTGCTAATATTTTTGGTACTTTTTTCCGTCCTGAGTTTCCAATTTAGGAGTTACTCCAAGACATTATATCTGTGGTTACTGTACTGTTGCTGTTTGTCTTTCCCTTGCTTGAAGCTGGTGCTTGGAAGTGAACAAGCCATCTGTTGTGATGAATCTATTGAAGAATTAATTTAGGAAACAGTCAGTCTTTCAGAGTTATTTTTAATGATGGAAATGACTCAAGGAGGAAGAAAAATATTGCTGCTTACATCTGTCCCAAATGTTGTAGGTGTGTAATGCCATTCCATTAGGCTGATACAGGTCTTGCTAGGGTTTCCACTTCAGCTGGAAGATGTCCCTTCACTTAACTGGACACTAAGTCTACTATGAGTAAACACTTAGAACTCTCTGTCACCTTGCTGGCATAGTCGTCTGCATCTGAGAGTCATCTGCAAACTCTGTGGTGGTGAAAATGGGCTGAAATATATGGTGTGACACAGCGACCCTTTGTGCCAACAGGAAAGGACATGCAGTGGGATCAGAAAAGATATGTTGAAAAAACCAGTATTTAATCTGTAGTAAGAGACCCTTGCACCAAGCTAGGATAATTTCAAAAGTGTTGCAGCATTTTTCCCTCTGATTTTTAAGTCCCAAACACTGCAGTGGAAGTGGATGTAATGTAAATTGCACTGGATGTCAGAAATCAGTTTTCAGGTGAATCTTCTGGCACAAAAGCTTGTCTCCTCTTAAATCTGGGAGTGTATCATGAAGACTTTTGGTAGAACATATGGAATGACGTTGCTATGGTATAATACACATACCAGAAGGGATTTGCAATGAAATGCTGGTAACCATGAAGAGCAAAGAATTTGTCTTTCCTAATTGCCAGTGTCAGAGATGTTCTGACATGGATTAGAGTGTCCATCAGGGGAAAAGTGCCTGCTTGACACAATACAGGCTGAATATTGCTTTAGGATCAAATCAACACCTCTCTTGTTTTCAAGAAACATATATTGAAAAAAAGAAAAAAAAGTGCAGTATAAAATTATCTGGTTTGCTTTGCTTACTTTACTTTGAATGCCAAAAGTAAAATTTCAAGAACTTTGGTCAATCATTCGATGACTGGAATCATCAGTTCAGTTGAAACAGCATGCTGCTTTAAGGCCTGTTTTTAAATCTAACCTGTTCAGGCTAGAAAGGAGCTTGAAAATAAAACAACATCAGAATCTTAATGCTGCAGACAAACACCTACATATTCCCACTGAGCAATTCTGCTGCTTAAATATTCTTTGCTCTTTGGTTCTGTATCTGCCTGTAGTCTTCAGGGCGATTCCTTGGAGATCAAGGAGTCAAGCCAACCAACACAAATACAGAAGTGTTGACAGCAGAGAAGAAATCTGCCTCTTTGCAATCTGAATCTTGGGTTTGTCTGAGTTTCAGTATTGTGCAAAAGACTGGAGGATGGGGCTCTGAGGACTGGGTTGAGTTTTTCATTTTCTTGAACAGAACATTAACATGAAAGTCTACAATCATAACTTAAACTGGCACACTCCTTTTGTAATTCTTATTTACTTATTGCTAGTTGATGAAACTGTTTTTCTTGGTTTGACTCACAAGATTAATTTTATTTATTAACATGTTTCCTTCTGTTTCTTATTAGTTCATTTGGTGATTGGAATATTTTTGCTTTGAAAAAAGGTGTAGGCGCCATCAGGAGAAATGGATTTTTTAACTGTGTTCATCACATTGACTTTGCCAGAGAGGCTGATAGGTCTGAAATTCTGGGGAAAGACAAATCATCATCGTCTTTTTTCAAAAGATTAAACAAAGAATTTTGGCTTTGTACAGATGAATATAGACAATATTTAATATACTCAAAATAAATTGCATATTGATGGCATCAGCTGTTCATGAAGAAGAGTTGTGCAGATAAAATAATTTATAAAAAATTTTTTTATTGAAATATAGTTGTCTATGCTGTTATGCAAGTTTCATGTCTAAAATTGAGCATAAATATTCAAGTAAGGTTCTTTAATACGTTAAAATTCTATATATATGAGAGTCTTACCTCATAGTTGCAGATGAAATTTGTTTCCTGCAATATTAAAATAACAGGAGTTTTTTTAATTAAGTAACATTTTCTTATTCAAATTCATTTGTTCCCATTTAGTCATCAGTTAAAGAAGAGGTTTTAGAGACAAGTTGCATACCTGTATGCCAGGATGATCAGGTCAAAAAGCTGTGATTAATGAAGTCTTTCTGTTATAAATATATTCCAGACAATTCCATCTATTTTGTTCTCATCAGAATCAAATTATAGCAAATACTTGCTTTACCCAAGATCCTCTGTTCCCCAAGAGCCCTTCAGCATTACTTGTAGCACTACCTAGAAATACTAATGAATTTAAAGGTACTGAAAGAATTTAAGCTGATTACATTTAGTGCCTTTTTTCTTCTGAAGGTGTCTCAGGCTCACTTGTCTTTCCTTAAGTGGAGCATTTCTGGAGGTTTTTCCATTTGCGTACTTTGCATGTGATACCTTCCAGGATAAAGCCTGTACCAGTGACGGTCTGCAAATTAGAAATGAGAAAGCAAACTCTTATGTCAAAACTGAAGATGGAAAAGATGCGAAAATATCTTTAATGTAATTTCTATAAGTAAGGCAGATAGGAAAAAAGTCTACTGAAGGAAGGTCAGTGACGAGCTCCTTTCTGTGGAATTTTGGGTAGAGATATACAAAATGCTGTGGATGCTCCCCACCTCTCTCAGCTGGAGAGATCGATGCTACAGCAAAGCTTCTTGTTGGCGACTTAAAGAAACAAATGTTTCCCATTTGGTGTGCAAAGTGGCAGATGTCATTATGTTGAACACAGCTTGGGAAAGCTGAGGACTGTAAGCATTTTATGTTTTGAATAAGTTATTAAGAAGTGTAATAAAAAAAATAAAACTTCTAACACCTGCGTAAATAGAGCCAGTGCCAGGTTCGGAGTGTGCAGGAGCCAGACTTGCTGTGCAATGAGTACAAGGCATGTGAAACTTGTTGCCAAACAGTACTGCAGTTGCTTATGATTTAAAGAGAGGATGAATGAGTTCACGGATGAGAAAGTCATTGGAGATTATTTAGAAACTAAAGGCAACTGAAGAATTGCCTCAGCTTGAAAGCATATGGAGTATTAACAAGAGAGTAACTGTATTTGGGAATATTGTGCTTGATCTTCCTGTTCTTGGTCATCTTTTCACACTTCTGTTAGGAGCAGGATCTCAGGCCAGGTGGGTCTTTGCTTTGAAAGAGTACTGTAGTTCTCATGGTCTTTCCTTCCAGAACACCATGTGCCATGTATGAAAGGTCAGTTACAAAAATAAACCAGCAAATGGCAAAAAACACAGTCTATTAGAAAAATCCCATGGTGGTATGTGAGAAGAAGTCAGTAGACCAGTCACGTATCCATCATGTCTGGCTGTTGTCTCTTCCCCTCTGCAGAACAAGGCTCAGTTTCAACAAGAAGACAAAGAAATGCTGGAAGGAAGATTAGGGCAGTGCCTCTGAGTTTGTGTTCTTACAGAGGGTTGAAAGGAATTACAGAGTCTGTTTCTTATCCCATGCTCTGGCCGGTATGAAAGGCAGAGGTGGCAACATCTGGAGGGGAGTAGGAGATCTCAGAATAGTGTTTGGTTTTACTTAGGGACTTGCATTCCCTGCTCCCGATTACATGTCCCTGAGTTCCTGCATTGCTGCTCTCTATGCCCTGTGCCAGCGTCAGCGCTTTCTCTGGCGTTGGGGCTACTCTGCTCCATTCCCAGGCTGGTGTATGGAAAGGGGAGGAACAAGTGCTTCTCCTGAGGGCAGGACCTTTCAGATCTTGTTTTGCTGCTTCTGTACGAAGTGGCAGCCTGTCTTTTTTAGCTGAGATTAGCGGGCACGGGCTTGTCAGCAGGAACACTCATTTCCTGGAAGCAGGACATGGCAAAGCCAGTCGCAGGAGGCAGGTTAAAACACAATCCAGTAAGAAGTTGTATATAAAAAGCAACGTGGACTTTAAACTCTCCATGAGCCTCCATATTACTGCCAAAAAGGCCTTGCTGAAAAGTACGTAGTGTGCATACTGGATCATCCTTTGGGAATAAATGGCACCTGGAACGTCATTTTTACTTCAGTCACTTGCTTCATTATACTGGCCATCTGTCTTTGGAGGACCCGAGTTTGTAGAGGCAGAATAGGTATCAATTTCCTTTCCTGTCTTCTTGAAAGAATAGGCTTTTGGATCTTTTTATTTTTCAGTTTCTGAGGCTGTAAATCAGAGAAGTGTTGTATGGAACTGGAAGCATGGAGGTCTTTAACTTCTCTTTGTCCAGCCATTGAAGTATTGAAACAGTATGATTATGAAAAATTCTATCAAACCCCATCAAAATTTGCAAAATTTCGCAAATTTATTGGGTCACAGTAAGTTAGAATTTTTAAAGAAGCTACGTGGAATCCATGCTTGCTTGTACAGGCACAGTGCAGTGTGACCTGGGCCTTACATTGCAGAGACGTGTGTTCAACAAGGAGCATGGGGAGAGGGCAGGGAGGATGCTGCAGAGTTTATTTGGGTCCTCACCATATTGAATTAAGGAAACAAACCCTCTGTTCTGGGCCACTGAGACCTGGAAGCAGCACACAATGGTCCAGCAGCACTTGGCAAGGATGAAAATGTCATCTGCTTTGTCCCTAGATGCTGTCACAGGAGTCTCTCTTCCTGGTGGAGGAGCAGGCAATATGGTTGCACTTACAAGGCTGTGATTCTTCTAATTGTAAGCAATAGTTTTTGAGTGGGTTTTTCCCACATCAAATTTTGGCAGTCTGTTAGGACCACGGAGTTGTTTAGACCTCTAGTCAGTGGCAGAAGCAGCAGCGACACTCAGTCTGACACAGACAATTAAGTACTATATTTTCAGAATTGGAAAGGCAAGGCTGCTTTAGAAAGAAAAATCCGAGAATTATGATTGCCCATGAAGCCTAGATAACACTTGTAATATTTAAGATATATATGCTTGGACAATGACTTGCATTGCAATGATTTAGGAATTGATTTGTAGAGGCGGATTGTAATACTTTATGTTTTTAATTACAACTGATAGCACTGAAGCCAACAGCAAAAAATAGTGTGATGGAAACCCAGCTAATTAGGGTACCTCAAACCCAAACCCACACCCAGCCCTCTCTAGAGGCAATGTTGTTAACAATTTTTCCATTGTTGCAGAGCATAGATTCAGTTTTAGTCCGTAATAAAAGATGCTGAAATAGATTTCCTAGTCTGTGTGAATAATCATCCTCAGTGGCTGTGAAAGTATGGGGGAATATCCGTCTCTAACAGTTGCTCATTCTCTGGCAATCAGCATTTACTCCTTTTAATTAGAGAGACTTTAAGATTGACTGGCATATTTTCCATATCTTGTGTTGGAGTGTAGAAAACTCTTAACTATTTATGTGTGTAAGTTGCACTCTTAATTCCTGTCAAATTTCTGAACTTCACTTTGGGTAATCCTGAGGTATCCTCAATAAAGTTCCACTGACTGTGATGGGACTTAGTTGATAACCCATATAGCAACTCTTAAATAATGAGTCAATGAAGTTAATTGATTCTTTAAACACCCAAGTTGGATTCCACTGTCTTATTTTATGTATGTACATTATGTTAATAACAAGAGAATCTTTCTTAAATAATATTGTAAATACGTCTAAATAGCAGCCTTTTGACCAGTGTTATGTGCATAGCTTCTGGAATATATCCTTCAGTGCAATCCAGCACCCCAGGTGTAGAAGAATGGAGGAGTACCTGCCTTGGAGCAAGAAGTTTTCTCTCTCCTTGTCGAAGGATTAAGGAAAGATACAAATGAAAAAGAACGAAACAAACCAACCAACATATGCAGTGGCATTTCCTAGGAAGGCTGACACGGCTGCTAAGATAAAGATGCTTGCGAATTCTTAGAAATTATATTCCTTTTGAAATTGCCTGGGAGGATATTAGCATAGGATTGTTTTTTGGTTAAGCAACCCAAAGCGACGTGCCTTCACTGTATTTCCATCTAAATAAAAAACAAACACAAACACAACAAAACCACTAAAACCCCTATTTTGGCCCACAATATTTTTTCTTTCTGGAAAACTGGGCCTAGCCTGCACTGCACCTGAGCATCTCTTTCTTAGGCTGACCAGTCAATAGCAGATTTTCCATCGACAAGGATGAGGCTGTTGTGATAGTATTAAGAGAAATGGTCCTTGACCTTCTAAGCCTCTCAGGAGTAGTGGTTTAGAAATTCATAGCCTTTAAAGTCATGCTTTTTGAGAGTCAATATATCAGCCAGGAATTCACTCAGCTAATGCTTTCTGTTGTCTGTGGTTTTATGCATAAAGCACTGTGTTTAGTTAATGCTTTGCGATTTCTTCCCAGTTTTTTAACCTTTGTTTAAAATACTGAAGTTGTTTCATTGCTGTTGCCAGCTGCAAGAGGCATCTCTTTGTGTTTGTTAAAGGGGCAGTGATGATGTGTCTCAAGTACTCCAAAGGTTTCCCCTTTTAATGCTATAAAACAGGAACAACAACAGGAAAAATAACTACAGTTGAACTTCTAAAGCTTTTTATTTTTTTTCCAGCAGTCCGGGCACTAAGGTGAAAAAATTGATGCTTGTTCTTTGTTCTGTAGATTTGACTAAACCTGGTCCTTTTGGGGCAGGTGGGGCTGAAGGCTGGGTAAGCCTTTTACTGATAACATTTTTATGCATGGCTTGTTCCTCATTATGGCTCTTTGTGGCTCAGAGCATGTTTGGTGTTTCAGAGGCCAGGATACTTGGGATTACCATGTTTTGCTAGGTAAAATTAATAAAATTAAGAAGGAGAAAACAGGATGAGTAAGTGAGTTTGCCAATCTTTTGCCTTTTTAGTTTTGAGATGCTCTGATCGCCTTTTCCACATCCTGATGGGCAGCACGCAAACCATATCAAGGGAACAATTACCATTAGAGAGTTGTGCTGAGGAAGGACTAAACTTTATCAAGGAATGACTCAGGCCTGCAAAATCCTGCACAGAGAAAACAAGCCAAATGCTGTGTAAACCTGATTTCTGTATTGTCCATCATGCCCTGGTTACTCAGTGAGGGTTGACACTGCCGTGGAAAGCAGGAGTTAGCGCACGCTGTTCCATGACTTGCCTGTCAGCGGCTGGAAAGCCACGTGGAGAGTTCTGCCACATGTTGAAATGCCAAGTTTTCCACTGTTTGTGTAAGCTGTTTCCAATCTGTCTCATTTTTCTCACAAGTGGCATGTGGCAGAGAGTATCCCAACAATTTAATTTCTGACGGTATAAGGGGAAAATATCTTTATTCTCCCCGTTGTGGAGAAATGAGCCATTTTATGTCCACCCACATGAAGTAAAACTACTTTGGTGGATTTGAACTAAGCCTCCTGAGGACTTCCCTTTCAAGACAGACTGTTTCTCCCATAATCATAATTTGTAAGCTCCTCTTATTAAGACCTGCTCAAGTTTTACTTCAGAAGAGCTTCTGGGCCCTTGAGTATCCAAGCTCTACTGACATCCACACACCAGATCTGCTGTGGCATTTGGAGGTAGTTTAGAGTGGCTGAAGAGGCCATATTCCTTCCTGGAGCTAAACTGTGCATGCCATTTTCGGCAGGGTTTGATCTGCACTGTTAAGTGCTCTGTATTTTCTTTACCTTCCTATTTAAGGACTGTTAGATGGAATTATTTTTCAAATGTAACTGCTCAGTCTCTGCTCTCCAGATGATGTATTACGGTGTTAAACTTCTGGTTTAAACATCACTTATAATCTTAACCTCACAGTTACAGAGCCCAGCTTCACCTCTGAGGAGTTCCTGTAGAGCTGGTGGCAGGACACTGGCAGGTTAATTTATGTAGTAAAGCCTCCAAGTCTGTCATTAATTCTGGTTTCCACTGTCTGTTTCTGTGGCTAGAACCTAGAAGTTGCCATCGGCATTCCATCATGAAAATATGGGATAAAAAAATCAAGACAAACGGCCATAAGTAAAAAAACTTAGGGCTTTAATCTAAAAGTTTTCAGTTAATGGCAGGAGGAGAATTGTTGTTTGACCTACTACAGTGGAAATGTAATTTCGATATGGGATTTTGTGGCTTTATTTGTTGTTAATTGCATAAACAACTAGAAGAAAGGATGGGGAGAGTAAAGTTAATTTGAGAAGAGATAACTCTTCTGAGACAAATCTTAAATCTTGCTGAAACAGGGAGGTTAAAATAGTACTCACTGAGCACTAAATTTAACTTCCCCAGTATTTCTTTCCTGTAGGCTGATTAAATTGTCTGGTCTCAAGGGAAGCAAGGTTTTTTTCCACATTATGGTAATGCTTGGTATTCAATATCCAGTTTAGGTTGTTTGTTTAATAATTCAGTATTTGTGGTGAATCTTGGTAAGTGAAATTTTTGCTTATAAATCTGAGTTGTTGAAAAATGCCTTAATATCTGATCTTAAGAGTGTATATATACATTTATATCTTACATACTTGTTTTTCAATAAATACTGTGATTCCACAATACATCTCTGTTTGCAGTTTCATAATTATATTGCCAACGTTTATAAGACACCACGGGACGAATTTTAAATGATCAATATGGTGTCCAGTAAAATATTCTTAAGAGCTTTGATTTTGATAGAAAAAAATTACCATAATGCATAGGAAAAGATAATGGCTATTCTTCAATCAGCTACTTCCTAGTCTCCTGTGACCTTTTAACTCCCAGGCTATCAGATAAGGTTTTCCAGTTAGCAGCTGCATTCCCTCTCAAGAGAAAGCCCTGATAAATTAATTTGAATCTGAATTTTTTCTTGACTTACCCAAGAGTGCGTTGAGGTGTCTTTATTGAAGAATGACTCTGAAAGACAGAAGATAAGGGAAGTTTCAGGCAATATTTATTGGGGCACTGAAAAACAGGGTTTTTTTCTCAAAGATGTATGTTGCTTGAATGAAACCTGCTTTAGGCATTTACAGCTTCTTGTTTACATATTTGCCTTCTTTCTAATTTAAGTCCCTTTAATCTGGTTACTGGACACTGCATATGCTGAAACTGAAAGGCAAAATGTCATCTTGCAGTGGAAAGCTGGATAGCAAATGGGCACAGGGCAGCTCAGGAGAGCAACGGGGGGGCAGAAAAACAAACTGGATGGGCAACATAAACCTGGGGAGGTAGAAAGCAGCTGAGAGAGGAACCAAAGAAAGGAGAAGTACCTCTATTATGTGGTTGTGAGAAAATGTCGTGTACAGCCTTGGAAAGGGGAGAAATGTAGGGATTAGATCGAGGGGGAGGGAAACCCTGAGTGGGATATCAGAGATATGAGAGCTGAGACAAGATGAAAGAAAATAGTGGAGACAACATCTTTGTCTCTGGTAGAAAATCTTGGACAAATTGTGCTTATTGCCCCTGATAATAGTGCCTCATTTGGGCTCAAGGTTATTTCTTTCTTCATAAGTAGCATTCCCAAAGGGTTGCTTTCAATTAAATACTACAGGTTGTGGATTTTTTGGCAACTGTCTTTATTTAAACGTAACTGCAGTCATGGAAGGGTGAAATGGTCATAGAAGACAATCCCTCTCAGGAGTCTCAGGACAGTAGGATGTCATGAGCAGTGTGAAAGTACAGCTGCTAACTTTACGTTCATACAAGGTGACTTTTAACTTGTGTTTGTGGGTGCAAACCTGGTCAGAGTTGGTCTCTTATGCATTTCCACTTGTGACAGTATCTGCTGAGTGCTGGAATCCTCCCACTGTGCCTGCAGTGCATTTCTGCCAAGGACTCACTGCAGTTCTAACACTGGGTTTGTGTGTGTATGTTACTGTGGGTGAAAGCCTGGGCTTCCCTCCTGTGTTGTTTGACTGTATCGTACCAAAGTGAGTATGTTGATCTGCTCCAAAACCACTGAGGCCTCTTATGCTTCAAGATTTTGAAAATTGCTCCCAGCTGTCTCTTAATCTTCTCCAGAGTGCAGATTTCCAGCCCTGAATATGCATGGTGTGAGTGCTGTAAAGCCTGTAGGTCTAAAGCTAACTGGATCCCTCATATGATCAGTGGAAAGTGGGAGTTTTCTCCACAGGATGGGAAGTTCAATGGCTACATCCAACTTGCTTTCTAGAAAGACTGATGGCTACCTGGGGAACCAAGGAGAGCAGCACATTATGGTAAATTATTATTTGTGAACACCCTGTGAAATCTAATCTTCCAAACACTGTCATTTACCAATTCCCAATTTGCTTTCTGCCCATGTGGTTTCAGCAGCATTAGTTGCAGTTGGCCGGTTTAGCAAACATTTTTTGTCATTACGTGTATTTGCTATTACATTCTTCCAAGTGTAAATCATGGAAAGTAAAATCATTAGGCGGTTGAATAGTAATAAAAGTATCTCAACCGGATGTTCTAGAGATATCTACACAGCCATTTATAAAAAGAATAAAATGAAAGAAAGAAGGAAGGAATACCAGAGGAAAAAATATGTGTTCTTGCAAGTTTTTAAAGCTGCTGTACGTTTTAATAGTTTTCTTTTTCACCAAAAGAAATTAGTATTTTTTCAGTTTGATGAATTTAATAAGTAGATGATACTGTGCAGAATTTATAGTTACAGCTTTTTTAACTGCAGCTGAGTAAATTCTCAAAGTATTTCTTGTTTAACAAGGTGAAAGATGATAGTTTTTTAAAAAGATTGCTTTGGGATGCAGCAAGTCTTCTTGTAGTTTTCCGACTTTAAGATATTCCATGAATGAACAATGTCTTGCATCTTTTCTCATGGATTTTGTTCCTTCTGGTGAGTTTTTTAAACAGTGTGTTAAAGTGGAACATGTCATCCTTTTTCGCTGTATTTTTTAAAGAAAATTCTTTCACATATGAATTCAGTACCATTCATAAATGGTTGTAGTCCATTATTAAATAGATGATGTTAATAAAGGATTCTTAATGCATTTACCAAGCATCTTCATTAATATTGGTAAAACCTTTTTTTATCAATATTACCGGTTACCAATATTACCAATTTTATTACCTTGGGAAGTAATGCATGATTCAGTTCCAGCTTGCTGGCTCTTTATCAACCCTGCTCAAGGCTGCCGGCTGTCAGGGTCTGATGCCTCCCATGCCTGTACTTCGCCTTTACCTGTTGAATATGATTTTGATGACAAATGAAGTGAAAGTTCCTGTATGGAATAATACTTTTACACCATGGCAACAGTATAAAAACATTACTGCTCTTCCTGCTCTCATTTTCTTTTACTGGCTAGAAGAGCGGTTTGTGACTGGGGACTCAGAGAGACTTGGGAAAGTGGAGAATTGAGCCTTGTTGGAGTTGTCTTTTTTTTTTTTCCCCTTTCCCCCTTTTTTTTCCCCTTTCCCCTAGACCTCTGGACTCAGTGTAGGTCAAAAGTTCCAAGACAGAAATTATGCATAGTTTAAAATTAACTAGTACAACTAGAATGCATAGAATCATAGAATATTCTGAGTTGGAAGGGACCCACAAGGATCATCAAAGTCCAGCTGCTGGCCCTGCACAGGAGAGCCCCAAGAATCACACAAACTCCCCCTAAATAAATAAGCAGAACACCCAAATAAGCCGGCTTTGACATAAAGATACATAGAACTTTTTTCTCCTCAATAATAGCTCTACAGTTCTCTCTCGTAGCGGGTTTAACTGAGCCACTGTGGGCTCTGGGACATGTGTCTGTAGAAAGGTTTTCAAACACTTCCTTTGCTCTAACGATAGACGCTGTTTCTAAAAGCATAAAAGCTCCTGTGCTGTGGAGCCAAAGGCATAGCTGGAAGCCTGGATTCCCAAAGTGCTGTCGGGGGCAGACCGGCTCTGGCCGAGTCCTAGGCCAGGCTGTCACAGCAGATCTGTGCTGGCATCGCTCGGCCTGGCCCGGCTCCCGCGGGGCTGCTGGGCTGGGCTGCTCCCGGCGAGGGTGCTGCGGACGGAGACCCGTGGAAGTTGGCTGACAGCGTGAATAACTGGGTGGCGGGGGAAGGTCAAAGCGTCTGATTACTGGGGCTTCTAGTACTTTCCAACAGTAACTGCAAGAGGTATTAATTTTGTCTGTCAAAATAGACTAAAGACGTACTTAGGAGCTGAAGATTATTCATTTAAATTATGAAAAGGGTGAAGTTACAGTGATGGATGTTTTGGAGGATGCAAAAGGGGACTACGTTCTATTTAAATATGAATCAACTGTGGAGCTGTCATAACATCCCGTACCATAAAAAGTGGAATTGCTGAGCTGCAAGATTTGTTTTCTGAAACTATGCTTAGGACTTATCCGGTCTTCTGCTTCAACAGTATTTCTCAGATTAGGGAATTTAATCTTTTTAAGCCTGGCTGTTCAGTCAGTAGTGACCCTCATGGCAGTTGTGGCATGAGAGCTTTCCATGCAGCTCTGAGCTTCAGCTGGATCCCACAGGAGCTTTGCAGGTTGCATGAAAGGGACCTAAACCTCCAAAAGGACATCCTCTAGAATTATTGATTTTGAAGAACAGGAAATGCAGGTTAAGTGCATTCATTCTTCTCAAGGATCATTTGGGCCCACCAGTAGGTGAATTCATCTTTATGAAGGGCTGCTTTGTGCACCAGGTATTATACACTTCACATCTCAGCCTCAATGAAATGACAGTGATAGAGTAAATGTTAATATCTTGTAAACGAATGTGGACTGTTTCAGTTCCAGTTCAGCTTCTTTTTCTTCATTTTAAAATACTATCTTAGACGCCTCAAGCAAATACAATTTTATTCCTTTAAAGATTAATTTTTAACTAGTAATGGTGCCTTTTTAGCAGTTGTCTGATCCTGCCATGTGAGATACAGTCTGTCTGGAGTCTTCTTCAGTTTGTTACAGCAAAGGGACCCATGCTGAAGGTGGGGGTTTCCCCCACTGACATGTACAACTGATTTTTGTGCTGTTTCTTGTAGGACCTGTTGCAGCTTTTATAAATGTAGTTCTTTCAAAAAGCCTCATAAAGATGCACTTAAAACGCATAATGTGAATTTAAAGTATAGCTACATTGGTGTATCTTCTGGGGGGGGGGGAAAGAGACAGAGTTTTTGCAAATCTTATATTATGGTCTTACCTTTATGTACTTTCCTGTAGTTGTTTCTTGGATGGGTTTTTTTGTGTGGTTTCAGGTTGGTTTTTTGTTTGTTTGTTTGGTTGGTTTTTTGTTTTTTTTTCATGTATGTTTTTGATTGCTTTTTATTTCTCCTCTGTTCCTCTCTTCTTCCTCTGTTTTCTAACTGCTGATCTTGCAGAGGAAAACCAAATTTTATTGTGAATGGAGCAGAAAAAAAAGCCATCAACTAATAAGGAGTTACTGCTAATAGATCCATGCTTCTGGAATGTTGAAGTTCTTTCCCCATTTTATTCACTGGAGGTTTAATTAGTGCTTCGAAAGTCAGAACCTTAAGGAATTTCAAAGTACTTCTTTGCAGCTTTCCCCATCTTCTAAGAGAAGAAAGTCTAGGAAAAACTTGGGAAAGGGTTTTATAAAATACCCTCTTAATTGATTGGGATAAAACAATTGGGAGTGCGTAAAGATATATGCAGACATCTTATCTAAGTCTAGAACTTGTTTGGAACTTTGATTGAAACTTATTGTTCTTTTAGATATGCTTGATCCCATTACAGCCTTTAAAATGTTCAAGGCCAGGCGTTTTTGAACAAAAGTGGTGAATAAGTGATTTGCATTTTACATAAGTATGTGGCTTCTCCACCCTAGGAGTTCCTATCTCAACCTTGATTAAATAGTCCCTCCAGGAGAGCCCTGTAGACTCAGACAAAGGCTTGGTGTTTGTTTGCTCAGAGAGATACTGCTGCTTTCTGCAGCTCTTTACAAACTAAGGGACTTTTTAAAGACTTCATGGCTACAGACATCTTGGCACAGAAGGGGACTTTGTGAAAAGCATGTGTGTTGTCTTGCAGCAAAGTGGCCTTTTTATAAGACACACGACATATTTCTCTAAGAACATGCATGGTTTGCCCATTAGTAAGGTCTATATAGTTCACCTTTCCGTGTTTCTGTGCATATTCCAGGATGCTTATGAATACTTCCGTGGTATTCTCTCTACCGTCTGGCTCCCTCTGTCTCCATTATTAAAAGATCACGCACGTAATTATTTAAAAACTTGCCTTGGGTTTAACAAGTTTCCTTTTTGGAGAAGGATTGCATTTTTTGTGGTGAGACAAAATTTCTCTTTTCTGTAGTGCACATTACAAAATGCAGGGCTGGCTGAGTCGTGAATTCAGCAAAAATAAAATAACTTGTTCCAATCTTTTTAGACTTTTAAATGCCACTCCCTCTCCTACTACCTATCCTTGATTTATGACAGTTCTGCTTGTGCAGAGATTGTAGTGTCTTCTAGTAAGAGTCACCAGCCTGCTCCTACCCCTTCCTTGCACAGATCAGATGGCTGTGCAGTATTAGTAGAATGTAAACTAGCAGTTTAAATGAGATTACTGGGCTTAGTCATCTGGATGGAGAAGATTTAACGTGGCCTTGATTGAGGTCATTAGAATTGTGAAGTAGACAGCAAAGCCATTATGGACAAAGAGGAGAAATGAGAAATGGGAAATAGATACAGTGTAAGAATGGATTTGTTTTATGTTTTGGGTATTTCAAAAGAAATAAATGCATGATATTGCCTTTCATTGCTCTGATCAGCATGGAGATTTTCTTGTGGCAAGAGGTAAAAAAAACATACCATGAAATAATTTCTTTTTGAACAGGGAGTTTCGTAACAGTAAGAAATACTTTTGTTGTGGAAATCAAGTGAAGGAAACGTACTTTCTCTCTAAATATATCTGCATAGTGCCATGTGTCTAAAAGACTTGCTTAAGACACCTTTCATCTCACTATTTTTATATTACAGCAAAAAGACTGAGTAGGAAACACAGATTAAGATTCAGTGGATCTGCACAAGTCGTGTAATCAAGGTGTTGCAATATTGAAGTAACAAACTCTCCCCCCAGTTTCACACCTTGGAAGTAGTCTGTGCTGAGTTTCATTCTTGGGTTGTAGCTTGCTATTTCCACCTCCTCAGTCTGATAGCCATTGTCTAAGGAATATTGGAATTTGTCTTTATTTTTGGTCATTTCCTCTCCCTCATGTGCAGTATCAAAGTGTTATCACTCAGTTCTCTTCTGCTACCATGTGTAGCTTTTCTCCTTTCTTCTGGTGTAAGAAGTAAGGGTTTTTTTGGTTTTTTTTGGGTGTTTTTTTTTTTTGTTTTTTTTGTTTTTTTTTGTAATTTTCAGTAATTAAACTGATTAGAATTAAACTGGTGGGGAAACTGCATTTGATTATACAGGCAATACAGAGGAGGTAAAACTCATCTAACTAGGTTCCTTTCCAGCCTTTAGGCTTTTAATAGCTAAGTTAATTTCCTAGAGGAGTATGGGCTGATTGAAGGAAAAACTATAATCATTAATTGCAGTAGATTTAATTTGTTTGAAGTATAAAGAAAAGACTGCCTGAGACTTCGGGGGAAGAAAAGAGCTGTGCTCCAGTGCAGTCCCTTATTCCAGCCACATCGCTGTGGGTTTTACTGCCTCTAACAGGTTCTGGTAATATTTTGGTACTGTTGGTGGGTTTTATAGATATTGGTAGGCATGATATCAGCATTATGTGAGATAAATTAACAGGACATCTTTTCCCGCAAATAATGACCATAAACTTATGCAGGGTGTTTAGTCATGTGGGATTCAGACTGCAATCTCCCTACCTGATGCTTTGGGGACAGCAGATCTTCTCTAGCTCCACTGAGCCATCTCTTTGCTAATGTGTGTATAGAATGTGTGATTGATGTGGCTGCTTTTCAAGAGAAAACAGAATTTTCCATATTCACTAAAGTTTGGGGGGGGGTTTATTGTCATATAATTTATTTCTCCCTGATGATTAGAGCATGTGACTGGTGTTCTGAGGCCTCTCTCTATTAATTGCCACTAGAAAAGTAATTTTATATAGAGCTATAAAAGATGATTCATCTTTTTATTTTCTGAACAGCTATAAAAACATACTTTACCTGCTCCACAGATGTGCTTATGTATGGCATAAGATGCCTGTAATATCCTTTAACATTACTGGTCTCTGTATTCATATAAACAACATTTGTACTTTGCCTAATTTTGTCTTTGTTTTCTTAGTACGTTTTTCAGAATTACTCAGCTGTCTCATAAATCACTCTAGCAGTATTAGAATACTAAAATGAAGTGTTTGCTCTGCACAGGTTAGATTATAGCATCCTTGTTTGTATTTCCTAGATGTGGAATAGACCACTGGGAGTTACATACTAATCCTGGATTCAACAGGTCTATGTGAAAGCTTGGAGCTTAAGATCTTTATTTTTCCTCAAGGTAAAGAAGAGAAGGAAAAATAACTCATTAAAATATCATCTCATTGACAGCAAGGTGTTAAAAAGTTGCTCTAGATGGACTGCATATATTGCAGCCTTTTGGAGAAAAATGATTAATCTTGGACCAGTATGGTTTTCGAACCAACATTCATCCTAGTGGGGCTTTTGAGCTACATGTATTTGTCTCCCTTTTTGCCTTACAGAAAGATTAGTAAACCAAAAGCATAGAAGTCCTTATTTAAGCAACACTTTAAAAATGCTCAGTAACAGCACAAAAAAGGAGCAGCATACTTTGAAGTGATTAATCGGCTTTCCCCAATTTATCTTTGGGTTATTTATCTGTAGAAATTGTTTGTAGGATTTTTCCTTCTTGTCCTCAGTCCTAAGCTCTGATTCAGGAGCCACAGTCCTTTTTATTGAAACTCTCAGGGAGAATATTATTTAATCTATACAAAATAGCTTGTGATTGAGTTGTGGCCCAGACAAAGGTGCAAACATGTTCACTTACTTGTTTTACGTGCTGATACCACTCTTGAAACATTGGGCAAACTGTGACTAGAAGCAATGAAAAAAAATAGTAGCAAAAATAGCAAGTACGAGCAGTTCTTGCGGTTTTGGGTAGCGGTTATGGCTGAAAGGATTTGTGGTGGAAGTGGTTGTGGTGGTGGTGGTAAATTAACCACAAGCATCTTTGCCACAAGAGGGTGAATTCTCATCATCTGTCTTGGGTTCACAAAACACAGATGTCCCACATTGCCACCGGACAGTGCCTGCCTGTCATCATCGGCTGTGTAGGGAAATCAGTTTTCCACACGTGTTCTGCATCCAAAAGTCTTGTCTCCTCTAGACTATGGAAATATGTTGCGTAACTGGGAATAGCCCTACATGGCAAGGTAGCATGAGTGCTGCTTGATACAGGTAACATTTCCATATCTAAATTGACCAATGGAATTAGCAGGAAGCAAGGACATGAAATTCTAAGGATGACCCACTGGTGCCTATGTGATGAAGTTACTGATTAGGTGTTGCAACTTGATGATTATTTTTATGTCTGCACAACATTGTCAGCGTTGACAGTGCAACATCCTGCCCTCCTGTTGTGCTTCACAGAAAATGAAAGCTCCTTGTCCAGCATAACCTCAGTAAATTTTTCATCAGAGCCTTAATGCTGCTTCTGCCAGATATTACCTGCTCGAATGCACAACCTTATAACAACATTGCCTGTTTACTGCACGTTTTTGGATAATAGCTTTAATTTTCTTTATCATCAAGAAGTGCCTGTAGTCTTAGTGTTAAAGAGGGATCTTAAGAGTATCTGTTGATTGACTCCTTGCTTTATTTCTCAGGCAGCCATGGGGGGCCCAAGGAGCAGGTACACAGAGGTGATTGCCAGGGAAATGGGGTGCAGGGCACTGTTTAGTAGGGAAGTAGCCACACAGCATGGCTCGATCTGATGGTTGTTGAGATAAATCACGAACCGTGAGCATCTGCAGCTAGGAAAGATTAGAAACCTTCCACAAGCTGACAGGAACAAAGAATTGTCCCATACAACCTAAAATCTGTCATTGCCAGGCATTTCATCTGGGCTCTTGGCTCTGCCACGCCTTTGAAAATACCTACAGGCCTTCTCATCATTTTGATTGTTTGTGATCTTCCTTTTCTTTAAAGTTCCTGAATAGAGTTTTTAAAGTTTTCAGGGAATGTGAAAATGGTAAGCTAATGGTATTTTTTACTGTATTTTTTTCAAATTTAGTTTATGTTTCTCCATTTTAAGATGCGTCATGGACTGTACGGTCCAGGAGCAGTAAAATGGAGAGGATGATCGATCTGACTAAGCTGACTTACTTTTATCATAAAAGGGGCAATTTCTGATGTCTCTGATAGAGTAAGTTGATGGCTACACTTTATTCTTACTGTCTTTTATGGTGTTCTCCAGATTTTTTTTTTAGGCTGTAACTTTTTGAAACAGACAGATAAGATAAAGTATAGATAATATATTTGACAGCAGGATATAGAAATATTTGGGACAGTATTCTTAGGGGCAATGTATGATGTGCAGTCCATATTTTACCATAATGCATTATTCCTGGTTAGACTGAAATACTGAGGTTATTAAGTTCCACTTTCCCTTACAAAGGAATACACAACTGTCATTATACAAATATTTAGCCCTATAGGAACAATTTGGGCCTATGTTTGAAAACAACCCCCCCCCCCCCGACTTTGAAATACATAACCAGATTCTCTGTTTCTTCTGTAATGTGGCTCCTACTGACCACAGTGGGAGCTGCTTCTAATTTCAGGCTATATAAAGACAGGATCATTAGAGAGGTGATGCAACACGATCATATGCAGAGCATGTTACACTCACCCAGTTGGACACATTTTAAAGTTGACTTCAGTGCTTTGCAGGCTCTTCAGCTCCTACAAGTCTGCGCTAGTTGCTTGCAGGAGCTTGTAATTCATTGTCAAAATCTTCCTTCCAGGCTGCTCTTGCAAAAACAGTGCAATAACACCTTGCCTTCCTCTAACTTGGAGGCAAAAGTTGCAAGTGAAATCTTGTCTGTGTAGCTGAAAAAAACCAAACCAAACCAAAACACCAGGGCTGTTTTTGTTTTGTAGGGCATCAGGCGTGCCTTTTTTCTTCTCCTTGTTTTTAAACTGAATTGTTCATGAGTGTTAATAGCCCAAGAAAAAACAGTGGTGTGGACATGTGCTACTTTGACTTGAAAATACACCCGCTGAGGTCGCCCTGCAGCTGGAGACATGACTGTCCTTGCTTGGTTTGCCTGTGAGTAAAGCAGGAGCAGTGTGGGATGTGCCTGCACCGCAGGGAAACTCTTCCTGCTGGTTGCCCCATGGAAAAATGGCAGGACAAGGCCCCAGGTAGCTTCTTTTCAGCAGTGGTCTTTGATTTCATAACAAACTAGGGGGTTTTTTTATTGTTTTGAACCCTGAATATTGAATATTAATGTTTCAGACTGAAATACGTTAGTTTTTCTCGCCTTTTAACTTTGTTTTCATTTTCAGACGGTAACTGTTGCTTTATTATAGCTTTTTGCAATCTGACATTTTCCTTAGAGAAGTCAAATATTAGGTAGTTATTTTGTAGTAAAATATTGAAATGAAACCTAGTGATTAGCAACACCACAAGTGCCATACCAATGTCTTAAAAATGAAATCTAGGTGAAAAAGCTCATAAGATACAGGTAGACTTTTGGAGGTTCAGAGCTGGCTGTAATTTTGAAAAGACAAAAACAATGAAAGCTTGAAGAACTTCACTCTGATTTTTTTCCCCTGTTTTTCAGATAACATATTCTAGTTCCTTTGGGATACTGGAAAGATGCATGAGTTATATAAATTTCACTAATTATTTTGGAATAATTACTACCAAAACTGTTTTTCTAATTGTGCTGGTAGAACCTTGGACCACGTCTTACTTTATTTTGCATAGGCTTTTAAATATTGATGATGATTCTACTTAAATGGATTAATTATATACTGCAGCACTTTGATTCCCTTTAATGTTACATTTACAAACCACACAAATGGCCTAAACTGTGTGATGAAGAATGGGCTCTAGTAGACCTGAATATTTTTGTCCTCATTATTCTGCGCTGAAAGAAGTTCCTGTTGCTTTACATTTCAGCTCAGCTGGATTGTTAAATACCTTCATGATCTGGAAGGCAGCTTTTAAGTGGCTGAGCAAACCACAAATTGATGCACAAAATAGATGAAATCTTAATTCATCTCTTTCCCTTTGTCATCTGGTATTGTGTGTGACAATTTATCACCCTGCGTTTTAGAATGAAATTATTCCTGGTTCATCCTTTTCTGATGTTTGCCAAAATGAGAGGAAGGTGGAAAATGGGCATGGCTTCTGCAAAGGGGCTCACACAAAACATGGCCATGGATTCTTCTGTGCTGACCAGCCACTTTTAGCCTTTTCTGACTCTTTCCCTTCAAACTGCAGGTTCTGATTCAACAAGTCTGTCATCTTCTCCCTCCCAAGGATGACATCAGCCTCATCAAACAGGTTCTTCTAACTGTCCTTCTTGAGGCACTGGCAGGAAACCTTCTCCCTTTGCATCACTTTCTTTTCATTTGGAATAGATGGTCCTGTCTAGCTGAAATTAGTATCACTGGGTCGGTGTGAAGAGTATGAATTTCATTGTTAGGAAAGTGTGAACTTCTTTTTTTGCAAAAATTTCGCCTGGAAATGTTTTGTGGAGTTGTGTTTGGGACCATTCTTAAAAACAAGTTGGGATTTGGGTTTTGGGATAGTCTTTTAAGTTACATATTTTGTTGTGGTTGTCTGACTTCCCCACCAAGAAGCAATTCTGGGGAGTCCTCAGGCTACTGCAAAGTTTAGGCTTCTTTTAAAGCTGGAGCCTAAACTTGAGTGCATATGGAAGTTTATACAGCAGCATTTAGGAAGTACTCTGGGCCAAACACCTTTTCTCATGGATTTTTCTCAGGATGTGTTAGTCAACTTCAATTTCTGTTAATTTTCTTTCACCCTGCATTAAAGCAATTACTGTATTTCTCTGTATGGTAAAAAACCTGTCATTTTGCTCCCTCTGCTTTGAAGTTATGCCTCTGATTAGGCCAAGTTGAAAATGTCATCCTGGTAGCTGTGTGCTCATTTCTGTCCCATGCTGCTGACTACTGCCTTGCCTTCATCGGGTTTGGTGCATTTGGTGGATTTTTTTTTACTCTTCATATCAGATTTCAGAGATGCTTTGCATATGACTGATTAAGCTTAATGGATGTAATATATAACTTTTAAAAATAACCTTCTTGCATAAATGCACATCATGTATTGAGTTGGTAATGTATTAGAAGAAGAAAAATAACTGAGACCTTATGGCAGTTACTGCTCCTTATTGAATTCAAAATGTTGTGAAGGCAATTTCCGTGACAGGATCAACTCCAGAGTACTGACTAGTATGCTGATTATTTTTTTTCCCCTTAATTTACCTCTGACATACCCTTTACAAGCTTGAAATTAGAAACAGTGACTACTTTATTTGCAAAGATAGCAAAACTTAGTTTAAAAAATCTGTTCTCTGTATACAGAATTTGTGAGTGGGGAAGAGAGTATCACAGATTGTAACAAGTGAGCCACAAAGCCATTTTACTGGTTCCAAATACAAAGCCTGTGCTTCTAATTGCACAAAGCCTTCCATTAGGTTTTTTTTTACTCTTTAAAATGGGACAAATTTGTACTGTGCAGTTTCAGTATCTGAAAAAAAGGTAAGACGTGAAAAACTCAATCCCTTCTGTAGTATCCCACATCATCTGTTTTGCTAAAACAAAGATGATGGAAACTTCATGAGCTGAATTGTTCAGTCGTGCTTCTAGAGGTCTTGGCTTTTTAGAAAGAGATCTTGAACTTGGTACTTTCTATTAAGAATAAAATGAGACTGGGTAGATGTTTGCTTCTATTTACAGAAGGGTTTTATGGGCAGAAGAGGAGATTTTTTAGTACATGAAGCTGAAGTCTTTTGAGTGTGTATTGAGAGTATGATGTGCTCTTGATCACACATTAAATGTAAGCAAACCTGGAGGGGAGCAACTTGTTTGTAGAAGTCTTCTGTAAATTGTTCCATTCATATTCTGGACCTGCTTCTGGGGTTTGGTTATGTAAGTATTTTAAGTCAATCTTATTTTGTAGGCCTAGTGGTTTTCTAATTTCCAGTAGACTTAGCTTTGCATCATTAGCCGCTGGCATAACTTTGCCAATCTGGCCCAGTCTGTTGTTATAATGCTATTTTACCTGTCCTGATTGCTGTGGCATTGTATGCTGGGAAGCATTTTAAATAGAGTGGTGCCTGTGTTTTATTTACTATACCTGTTGCAAAATGACTTAATGATCTTTAAGCCTAAATCTTTTTACTTTAAGTCACCCAAACACATCTCACGTTAAAAATGTTCGGATGTACAAGGTGCAGTTGTTACCTCACTCCTCTTTGTTCTCTCTGGTTTCTTGAGAGAAGATGAAACAAAATGCAGTGACAGGTAAGGCTGTCTCACAAAACACGTAGAAGAAATGTTGCTTCTCATTCCATAAATTACTGTTACCCTGCTCACTAGCTGCCTCTTATGATGTTTTATTGATGAATAAAAATGGTGTCTGAGGCAATAGAATGTCTTGCATCTTACAATACTGCCAGTTATAAAGATGTCTCCTCAAATAAATTTCACAATTAGAAAGTATTGACAAAAATATTCAATCTTTTTTACATCAAAATAAGCTCAAACATCTGCTGCCAAAGTCAGACAATATCAACTAATCTTTTAAAAGTATATTTTTATTATACTGACAGATGCATGGCTGCATGACATAGATGTCAATTTAAGTTACTAGTGCCATTAATACTTGACAAAGACATGCTCCCAGAAGAATTTATGTTCTTAAATTGTTGTCAGACGAGTATATGCCAACAAAAAGTAACCAGAGTTATTCAGCTATGTTGTTAACACAGCTAAAAGTGTGTTATCTCCAGAGACATCGCAAAAATTGCTATTCACATCTTTCCTATTCTCTAAATTCCTCAGAATTGACAGCAGAAAAAATAATTCTGTGCCTGCAAATGCCTGTTTAACGAACCTATACATACATCCTTCTTCACTTTTTGTATGTTCTGGCTAGCAGCACAGGAAGATTTTCAGTTTCATTTGAGGTGAACTTCTTCAGCATTCAATTGCTTTCCTCAAAATTTCAAATAACTTTACTGTTTGGCAAGAATGTTGATGTAAAGAGAACAGTGAGGAAAATATTAACACCACACCAGAGTTTCTGGTCTGCTTATTCAGTCAAAAAAGTGTTGGAAAGCGATACAACATAACTCATTAAGAAGGCTGAGATTTAAAACATTCATGTCCAGTTCTTATCTGTCAAATGTGCTGGTATATTAATTATTAAAATTTGTACATTTTACATGTAACATGTACATGTTACATTTTAGTAACCTGAGCTTTCATTGTGGATATTCCATAATGAGCAACTAAGCTTACTTTAAATTCTTTCTTTCCAGGTCCTTTCCTTTCCTTTCCTTTCCTTTCCTTTCCTTTCCTTTCCTTTCCTTTCCTTTCCTTTCCTTTCCTTTCCTTTCCTTGCCTTGCCTTGCCTTGCCTTGCCTTGCCTTGCCTTGCCTTGCCTTGCCTTGCCCTTCCCTGAAACTTCCCTTCCCTTCCTTTCCCCCCCTTCTTTCCCCACACTTTGAAAAGGATTTTGGAAAGGATTTTGTTTCTTAAAGCAAGAGTTGAATTCTTGGGGTACAGCAGAGCAGTGTTCACTGGGTGTCTTTAGTAGGGCTGTGCTGGTGCTGTTAAAAAGCATATATATGTAGTCCATAGAGGTTTTAAGTAATTTGAAATACTGAATTTTCTGGTTGAATCTGGAGCCATAAACATCTCATTAAGGGCTAAATCATGATCCTCAGTGATTAGATACTGTTTTTTCATTGAAGTGATTTTTTTAGAGTGGATTTTTTCTTAGAGATGAGCCTGAACTTCGTAGAAACACTTTTTCTGCTAATGGTTCTAATGTCCCTATTAAAAACAAGCCCAGAGCTAAAGGGCTGAAAGCCATCTTATCACTTCTAGATGTATTTCTGTTCACTGTACTGAGACAGACTGTGAAGATGAGCTCTGTCTCTCAAAATGCAGTATTCAAGTCTCCTTTTAAAATAGTGGTGATGCACAGCATCTCTAGTGCTGCAATTTGTGTCATCATGAAGCCACTATTTAAAGGACACCACAGGAACTGGTCCCCAGATATGGTGCTTTTTTTATTTTTTTTTTGAGGCCTATGTTACTGGTGTAGGCAAAAATATTTAAAATTAGATGAACTCTCACCTCAGCTGCCTCTTGAGGGCCATTGCCAATGATGTTTTGGATGGGGCTCTACCAATGTCTGTTGTATTTCAGGCTGGCATGGCAGTCCGTAGTCTGCTGGCTGCCTGACCACTCTGTGTATATATTAAAGTAATATTTCAAGTTTGTATTGTGAGTAGGTTTTCAGAGTTAATGCCCAGGAATCTATTGTGGACTGTAGTTTTTAAGGAAGCAATTTCAGAGAGGTTGGGCAGGTCAGTTTGAAAGAGTGTTATGGGGAATGAAATGAGGTGCAAGAAGTCTTTACCTCACATTTCTTTGGACCCCGTCGTACTCTTGTTTGCTTTCTTTTATTGTTCTTTGCCTTGGTAACTTGGTAGCAATTGAGTCTTCCTGTTTCCTCCCACGCCGAGTCTTCTATGACTTGAAAATCTCGTGCAGCTCTGGAAAAGACAAATAAGGACAAGGGGTTAAATCATAGAATCATGGAGTGGTTTGGCTTGGAAGGGACCTTAAAGATCATCCCATTCCACCTGTCCTGCTGTGGGTGGGAACACCTTCCACTAGATCAGGTTGCTCAGAGCCCCATCCAGCCCAGCCTGGAACACTGCCAGGGATGGGACATCAACAGCTTCTCCGGGCACATGGTGTAAGGTGTTCTACCTAAGGCTGGGCATGCCCGGAGTGAGAGGAGTTGCAGTGGTGTAACCTGTGCGGCAATTCGGACTGTATCAGGTTTGGAGGTTGAAAGCTTCCTGGGACCTCCTGCTGATTGCTCATACAGCTACCCATCGTTGAACCGCTACAGCAGGAGCAGCTTCAAAAGTGTTTTCCAAGACTTGGTGATTTGGGAGCACTGACGGACAAAATGCAGCTGCAGACAAACACAGAGGGACTGAGAAGAGAGGCCATGTTGCACCAACATAATACAATGTGATTGCAGCCATGGGGCTGTGCTGACCTCTGAGTGGGAGACTATTCATTAAGTGCTAAGTGACAAGTTACTTCTGTAGTGGTAAGACTTTCCCAAATATGGAAAGAGATGTGTGTTTTATTGAACCTTTCAGGGAGAGTCTGAAAAATCTGGAAAAAAAAAAATTTCTTGCTTTTTGACACATTATCTTTCTAGAAAAGAAACTAAATATAAATCAGTCTTGTTCTTTCCTGGAATCATAGGAAGATGGTTTTATTTTCCTTCTGTTATGCAAGTAAAATTTAAAAAAGAAAGCATGCCTGTGAATTCTTACTGCATTTTCAATAGCTGTAGTAGATGCATTGCAGCCAAAAATCCATTTGAACTGTTTTTACTGTTTCTATAGAGAAGTGTGTGGTGCTGACTTATATTATATGTTATTAAGAAGTTTTTGAAAAGTATTGGAAAGATGAACATTGTCAGGAAAACTTAATGAGAGAAACATAATTCTCTGAGAAGCCATTGAATGAAAGTTTGCAATGGGAATGTTGGCTGGGTATCCGAAGAAACTTTTTTAGCGGTGGAAACTTTGGTAACAGGTTTTAGCTGTGTGTCTCAAGTCTCTCAAACATAATAACTGAAATCCTAGAACGTGACTCATGTAAGGATTAGAATAGTTTAATTGTAGGTGTATTCTACAGTGCCAAAAAATAAGCAGGAATAGCAGGCTCGTGGCAGTAGATGACACTTTGTTCCTTTTAGTTTCTTCTGGTAAGAACTCTGCTGATTTCTATAGCAGAGAAGTACTTTTTAGTGAAGGGAAAGTGATGTTACCTGTTACAGGAGGTCTTCGGAAGCAGCTGTAAAAATACGTGAGGCTGGTTTTGATTTGTTTCTTTGTTTAATAGTGAATTTCAGTCAGGGCAAGAACAGGTAAATGTTTGACAGATTGATGTTCTTTGCAACATGTCTGCACACATTTATTATTACCATCATTATATCTTTGTCAAAGGCAATATATAGATGGTAGTATTTGTTCCCTGCTAGCACTTAAGAGAGGATAGCCAAGAGATGTTCATCACATATAGATAATTGTGTTGCTGTTTTTTAAAGTTTTCCATTTTGTGCCTGTTTCTCCAACCTTTCTATGTCTCCAAACAAGCACTTCTTTGAAAATGGCTCCAAATTACTTTGTTTCAGAAACAAGGATTTTTTGCCCCATTTTCCTTCATCTAATGTTCCAGGGTACTAGAACCAGACTTGGATGAGAAAAAATGCACGAGAACATCTCTCTAGGTCTTGGTTTCGATCATTCCTTAGTGACTGTAGGGCAGCTAATTCTAGGCTGAGTAACTGACTTAGTTAATTAGTTTGCTTTGATTTGATATGGTCAGCTATGCTGGATATAAAGCTGCATATTTTTTTCTTTAAAGAACATTGCAGTAATGTAGAGGTACTTTTACGAATCACGGATGTTGGCTGTGGTACTTTGATGGAAAATCTGGCTTTCTGATGAAGGCAGTTTTACTGCAGTGTCAGGGAAAGCTGGCTGCAAATGTTAGAATTGAAAATGGATATTAAGTCAAAGGTATTTGTAGAATATCTGATAAAGAAGAAAACAAAGATATTTGTCAATTTTATATAAAAGTCTGAAGAAAGTGATGAAAAAAACCCAACAGCAGGAAATTTGCTGTTTACAGACTTCTATTGAGGAAGCAGAGGAAAATCATGTAAACAATAACATATAGAAAATACCGAATTTATTCTGTGTATCTTGCTATATACCCTTGTCCTGGAGCAGGGCATGGTTTGACGTATCTGTTCTTTACTCATCAGGAAACAATAAGAAATACCTGTGTCTCTCCTTAATGCTTTACTTTGTTTTATCTATATTCTGATACAACAAGGATTTGTTTCCCACACATCTAAAGGGTAGGTTTAGAAGCTTAGGCATACCTTCTGTTTCTGCCTAGGCAGTGAAAGGAAAATATTTGGCGTGACTCCAATTGTGTTAGCTTAATTTGAAGGACCATCTTGTATCACCATGCTCTGAAAATTGCATTCCATAAGTGATTTATCAAGTTCTGGCCTGAGTAGCTGGATGGTTACAGTGCTGAGTCAATTAAGCCTGCTGAGGGAAATCCCAACTCAATTGCACAAACCCTTTTACATCAATGGGGCCAGGATTTCTCATTGTCATCCCCAAAGGTCCCATGGCAGAGAAGACAAGGAGAGATAATCAGAAGTTGCATCCAAGTCTATTTAAGTTTATCTGCAATGAAAATTTTAAATTAATTTGGTAAGCACAAAGGTATAGGCTTTATAGAATTACAAATGCAAGATTGTAATTTCATAACCTATTCAATGCATTAGCTTTAGTAATTGTATTATTGTTTTATTTATTAGCTTGCATTTTCGAAGATATTGCAAAGGTAAAGATTGTGATTGCAATTTACAATAAGTGGTTGTTTTTGCATTAAATGTTTTTGGATAAGAGAAGAGTAGCAAAGTTACTGAAACAATGGAAAATTTCTTGTGAAACATCTTCTGTTTTGGTTCCATGTATATTTAGGAAGCTCAATGCTCACAATTCCCTTTTTGTTTTTCTTGCAGCTAATTCCAGCCTTCTTGGAGGTGGAGGAGGTGAGTCTTTGCTTAATGCTTAATTCATTCTTAAATAAACATGAAGTATATGCTGGACCAATGCAGACGTTAGTTGGTTATAAAAGAATATGTGATAAGTTCAAAAGTTGTAAATATAAATTTATTAGATGGGAAAATTCACCAAAGTCGATAATCTTTCCTATCATCAAGAGGAAAGGTTTGCGACTGCTGCTGAATTTGGTTTCACTTCTGGGTCAGGGTAGGGGCTGACGTTTATAAGGCTGACTAAAACATAAAGGAACTGAACTGCCTTATGCTGTGTTGTGTTTTTAAGTATTTAGGCTTTTTAATTTACCCCAGGGGAATCTCAAATGTATGATTAATAAAGAATCTTAAATGTTGAAATACTAAAATACAGTAAAAAGTAATTTTAGTAAATGAGTGGGGCTTTATCTTTGTACTTTTTAAAAAAAATATTTTCATGGTTTAAACTTGGTTGCTTACCTTATTCTGTTTGCCAGAATACCCAAGTAGATTTCAATACAAATCTTTGGTGCAGGTCAGAGACTTTACCAGCATGTCTATGGTAAGGCAGGCATGCTCAAATGCTTATCATTGTATTGCTTCCAAATACATGGATGCTGTTTTATTTTAGTAGATTGATGCTATTTTACTTTTGGTATTACTGTAGTACCGTGGCCGTAAAATCTACATGAGTGGTAACAATTCAGGAAAGATGAACCCATAAAGAGATTGATCTCAGTTTTCAGTGCCTTCCCCTGCCACCCAGAGGGAAGTAAAAGAGCTCAGTTCTGGAAATTTCACAGCGCAGGAGTGGTACAGGCAGCAACTAATCTTCCTTCCTGGCGGGAGTTAAAAGAACTCGATGATCAGAGCTTACATATGTAAGGGTAAAGGAAAGGGCTCTGTAAAAAGGCAGGAGATCTCTGTTGCTTGTGAGGCTGCAAGATAAGTCGTCAAAGCTTTTGTTTTAACTGAACAGGCAGCTCTTATTTTGGACTATGAAAAGGTGCTTGACAACTAAATAAAATCATCTAAATAAAACCATTCACGTTCCTGGACATTAAAGTACAGGGCAGCCTTACCTGTTAATCCTGTTGGATTAATCTGTTTCTTTTGATTTGAGTTAGTTGTTTGCAGTATACTGAATTTTTCTTTGTTTAAAAGATAATCCTGTAGGAGGTAATCCTTTGCTAGCTGTTCCTGTTTCTGCAGAGCTGTTCCTGTACCTCCTCTCCAGCACTTGCTCCCAGCTGGTAACATCAGGGGAAAAAAAAAAATCAATGCAAATGTTCAAATTCCAATCAGGTTCCCAGAGCACTGCTGCTGCTGAAAGGATTTGGCTATTAACTTTCTGTGTTATTTATTCAGCTGGACTGTACTTCAGAAGTTGATGTCTGTTCAGTGTGGCCCTTGATAATGTGGCTCTCCCTCTGCAGCAGATGGGATGAGCCTGTGCTGTGAGTCAAGTTGGGATTTTCCCTGTGTTTTATGTGTTAAAAGTGGCAATTAAAAATATGTTCTCTCCCCTCATGGCAGGCTGAGGTGACGGCAGCCCAAGGGGCTGGTACTGCTGCCCCTTCTCTTCTTCTTCTCCTTCCTCCCTCCTTTCCTCCCTTCCTGCCTCCCCCCTCCTGCTCTAACATCCTTTGGGGCTTTTACTGACATTTTAAAAATCAGTGTCTTCAGGGCTATGGGGAAGCTGCTGGGGCAGGTTGAGTTTGGGCACGCAGTGGGTTCCTCCAGGCACGGGCTGCTGCAGCCCCCATGGCCAGAACCCCAATCCCACATCCTTTAATCTCTGGTGGAATGATAACAATGTACCGTCTTGCTTGTGGTACAGGTAGAATGCCAAATCTGACAGTTTTATGGCTTAGAGGGTGACTACTCATGGCTAAGGGGCTGCATTTGTGGCGGTGCCATCGGCTGCCCATGGGTAGGGCAGCTGATGTCCTCAGAGCACACTTGCTTGGGGTTTCCAAGTTTTCTGAAGAAAAATCCTGAGAATTTCATTGCCAGTGAAATGCCCTACATTTTGGGCAGGCACCATGGGGGTGTGTGTTTTGGAGAAGGGAAAGGTGTGTGGGGTCTGCAGGCTGGAGCCTGCTCAGGGGTGCACAGGATGGAGGCAGCCCTGGCCAGCCACCCGCCTGCCACAGGCAGATGGAGGCTGGAGCCCCTGGCTTTTGGAAAAATAGCTTGTTACTCGCCACAGGCATTTCTCTGTAGAAGGAATTTTTTCATTCCTGGTGGAATGGTTGTGGATTTTAAATTCTGGTTGTATTTTTTATTTTATCCAGGAGGAAGTGACAGTAGCACTCTGCCTGAAATATTGATAGTGAATTATTAAAACTTTATTATATACGTAAACACCAAAGCCTTCTTTTGATTGCAGATGCTGAATATTTATTATAATGCATAATATCAGTGTAGTTTCTCCAATAATGGGATTCAGATCTCCTCGGTAGTGCTCGTTAATTTAATCTCTCTGTCACTGCTGGAGGTATAAATACATGTCTTAGTTTTACAGAAAATGAAAACTGGAAATTTCCGTTTGTCCAAGCTCATGCAACAGGTGTTGTGATTTTGATCTGCTTTTAAGCTGTTCTATGTCTGAAATCTTTTCAGAACTAAACACAAATTAATTGGAAATAGTTATTTGCACATCATGATTTAATGTTTGCAAATTACTTTCTCTGGGTGTTAAAACTGTTTTCTGGAAGAGACCTGCTAAGAAACCCAATGGGCAACATTGTGGGTGAATATCATGCACTTGCTTGCAGTTTCAGGGGCTGGTGGTTTTGGGTGGCTGCTTATCATCCCTGTGTCACCTCAGAGCCACATCAGGGCATCCCTGTACTTCGATTTCTCAGAGCCAGACTAATGGTTTGTTCTTGCATTCCCCATTTAAATGCCATCTGTTCATTTTCATGACCATTTGGAATGAAGAGATAAAAGCACAAAAGATACCAGAAACAATTTTTCACAGAACTGTTTAATCATCAAATCAAGAAACCCACAATGGAGTCTTTAGTTAAATATAGATGTTGAAGGTTTCTTTCTGCTTTTCAAATAACTCTGAAGTTTCCAGGATTTCATTATGAGTTTGGTAAGTGAGCCTTTTTTCTCTTTTCGTTTTTTACTGTTTTTAATAATTGATTTTTAATTAGGAGGCATATTTCACTTTCAGGTCTAGATTTATCACGCATTCAGCATCTGACTGCTAATAACTTGCATGGAGCATTATGACTTATTTGTGGATTATGTATTATTCGTCCCATTATGTTCAACAGTGCAAAAGTGAAAAGTATTAAGAAAATTACCTGCATTTGGAGGGAATGAAGAAAAACACTTGGTATTTTGAGAAAAAGTAAGCTCTTTTAAAAATGTGTCATGAAATTTTGACTTGAGAAATTGAAGTGCCCTATTTTGCATGGCAATCTTTTTTCTTTACACTCTTTTACATTTGTGTCAAGGAATGAAAGCATGTGATTTTATGTACTTTGTTCAAGCAAAGTGAGCAAGAGCTGCGGTTTGTCCTCCCTTATGGCTTTGGGTAGTCTGTGGGGTTTTTTTGGGTATTGTGCCCTGCTGTTCCGATCTAGTATTCAGTTATTTTCCTCATGGTTCATTTTTCCTGTACTTGATTTGCTGACTGCAGTCACGTTCTTGTTGCATGCTGATTTCTGCATTGGCTTGATTTCTCTGACCTTAAATTGAAGGTATATTTAATTTTGGATTTTTTTCCCCCAGTAAGATTTTGTTGCCTATGCTAGAATTTGGGAAGGAGACATCACCTTTTAGTGTGTCCTATTATGAGCATAGTTTCTTTCAGCTCTGTAGTTAAAAGTGGTAATTTTGTCTTTACAAACTCAGAGGACAGGTTACTCTTGGAAGCATTGTTTGGACCCAGTTTAAGTTGGTTGCACCAGAAGATCTGTCTGCTTTTCTGTTTCTCTCCATCTCTCTCTTTTTTTGGGCCAGTATAATTGGTTTTTTCCTAGAGCTTTTGCAAGCATGGAAAAAAATTACTTCCCATATAGCCAGAAGTATTTTAGCATATCTTAAATGTAGACCAGACCTACCTGTCCACCCTGCCAAGATACAGTTTGTAGGCACAATTTTAAGTAATTCTTATGGCATGGAGAACTTGTGTTCATGGTCACAGCAGGGAGCTGGGTTTCTCTGTACTTTATTGCAGAGACTCCATTTTGAATGTGGGATTTTCTGCTTTTATATCTATGTTATGTTGTAATAGTGACAAAAAAACCTGCTTTCTCCTGGAAGAGTTTACCACAGACTGACCTTCATCCTGGAGTTGTGTCCCTTCGAATGTCTCAACTGCTGTTTGCAAGCCACCCTGTCTATTTGTCAATTAACTTTGAGCTAATGAGCTAAAAAATCCAGTGATTATCCAGTCAGTAGTGTCAGGAAGGAACAGCTGACACAAATATCTTGACATTCCTCCCCTTAGTCAGGGGTAAAGTTTTTATTCTCACGGCTATGTCTTAGGTACATTACTTGCCATGTCCAGCCATCTTCTGATCGTTAAATCTCTAGGGAAAAAAAAAAGAAAAATAGTAACTTGTCATCAATTTACCAAATGAATATTAATGACGCCAAGAAGTGAAAGTTGTACAAGAGAAAATTGGAGGCAGGAATGAGACAAGTTGCAGAGCACCCTGTAGCAATATAACAGCTAGGGACTTTAAATGCCAGACTTGCCCTGCACTCACCCATTCAAAATGTGTAACAGGAAGAAGACAAGCCTGTTTTATCCTAAACCAGAACTAGATGCTCTCTGTTGTGGATTTCACAGGGCTTGGGTTTGATATTTACGTAATTCAAATGCAAGTAAAGCAGGGGTTTAAATCCAAAGTTCAAATTTGTGCATGACGTGCGCATAACATAAAATGCATCCCGTGAGAGGGAGAAGAAAGAGTTTGGGAAAGGAGCACTGACAGGATTCTTTCATCAAGAAAATAAGCGTTATTATTTTGTATTTTTTTATGTCAGTCTGTTGGCATGTTCTTGTATCATGTCAAATGCATTTGTCAGATTGGGGTGTGCTCACAACAAATGGCTCCATGGAACAAATGTACTTCATCTGGGATTTCAGCTATCTTCAAAAGCTTTCAGTTGCTTTGTACACTGCATCATCATAGCCTAGGTATTTAGATAATGGCTATGAAGGTACAAAGATTTTCCTAGTGACTAATGACCATGAGAAGAACTGATAATTTAAGGCAAATGGCCATTTTCCTTTGTTGCTAATTAATCCCTTTTTGCTAGAAGATATCCTCTGCAATTCTGTAGTGTTGTTAAAGTGGTTTATCTCCTTTTACTATTTGCATGCTGTTCTTTTTCATCTCTGTAAATAGTGCAGTTTTGAGAGGGCTGTATCCACAAGTTCCCCCAGTGTGTCAGTGCATCAGCCAATTAAAATGTTGATATTTATGGGGTTTTTTTCTGCACAGCTGTCATAGTTCCATTGGTAGGCCAGTAGCTCAGGGTAGACTGTAACCATTCAAGGTGTTTGGTTCAGCCCAAAATCCTGATAGTCGTGAGCTTTTTGTTGTATCAGATCAAAGCAGATAGATTTCTCAGTAATTTAACATCTTTTATAGAATTTATTCAAACTTCCTATGCGAGCAAAGTCTTTGTTTACAGGTCAGTTATTCTTGAAATCTCCTTCTTTTTCTTTTTCTTTTTCTTTTTCTTTTTCTTTTTCTTTCTTTCTTTCTTTCTTTCTTTCTTTTTCTTTCTTTCTTTCTTTCTTTCTTTCTTTCTTTCTTTCTTTCTTTCTTTCTTTCTTTCTTTCTTTCGTTCTTTCTTTCTTTCTATATATGTTTGGTTATGCCTTTTGTTATTGCAGTGGAGTTTTAGTTCAGCTGTAAACGAAAATTAGTGGGTTTTCTCATTTCATGCTGCATCTAGAGATATAATCTAGAGCTATCTAGAGATATCTATAATATCTAGAGATATAATGATGAAAGCTCTGTAAAGAAACAAGCACAGTTTATTTCAAAGGACCCTTAACATAAACTGGTGTGGCTGTATTTAAAATGTGTGCTCTACTCTAGTTTCTTTTCTGTTTTTGTTAAAATATGTTATATATTTTGCTCTTTGGCTAAACAGGGTGCCAGCTTCCTTTCTCCAGTCTTTTTATACAATCTTATGGGTAATAATCATAAACAGGAAGTCTCTGCATTGATTTTAAGTATTTCTCAGTTGTTGCCTAATTGTATCCTGCTAATTACTCTTTCCGAGCAGTTAGTTAAAAATAAATAAATTATGTTTTGCTATTTACAGGAACTGATACAGCTATGCCATCAGTTTGGGTTTTTCTGATTTTTTTTTTTAAATACATGTTCAGCCTGTGATTCTTTAAAGGGGTGCTTCTGTTTCAGCTGGTGATACAGAAACATGACTGTCCGTTTTGTTCATGAAAATAATCTAAGATTTAGTCCATCCAGTCATACTCACTGCTGTCCTCAGCCTTTTAATGTTGCTGCTGCATTGCCTTAATTGGGCATTAGGAAGTGATGTTTTATTTTTCACTCATCAGTTACTGAGTGCTGTGTCCACAACACTCTGAACTCTCACTTAATTGTGAGGTCTCTTTCTGTCTCAGATAGACCATTGCACTGACTGTCCTCATTTTGTTTAATTTTATTATGAGGTAATTACAGTGTTACGTACTCACAAGTAAAGCATGAACATACACACTCTCTGCTCTCTATACATGACTTTCATATATATGTGCATGTTACTTTATATGTTTTTGACTTGATCTTGCAGTCTCTTCAGAAAGTCAGATTTAGCATGTGTGTACATAAATAAATGCATAAAAATAAGGCATTAATTTTCTTCAACTGGGACCTTTAGTTCATGGTCATTGCAAATTTGAGGCACTCTTGATAAAAATCCAAGGTGAAAAGGCAGGTGGTTATGTAAGGAATGGATTTCTTTCCTTTTTCCTTTTTGTTTCATGTTGTGCGACAGAGCTGCAAATCTGGGAGAGAGATCACAAACCTTCCCTAAATGACAGATATCACATGATGTGTGAGGCAATTCACAGTCCGTTTGTTACGTCACTGCAACATGCTCTAAAAATGTTAAACACTTTTCCCCCAGACAGACAAATGTATGTTTCACGTGTCTGGTATGCAGAAAACACAATTTTTTCATTTAACAAGGTGCTGCTCAGTCATCTTAAGAAGCTTTTGCTGAGGCTCTCCCATAGTTGAAGATGAGGGGCACAGTTGCCAAGGGCTAACAGGGGCTAGGAGTGCAGGAAGTGACGCACATCACTGTGTGTTGCAGTGAGAATAGAGTTAGGTTGAGCGTTTGAGTATATATATATGTGCCAGTCTACAGAAGATGGTTTTTAAAATTAAGCATTTGGTTAGTTTCCTTAAAGAAAAATCTGTAAATTGGGACATCTGTCGAAGTTGTTCAGTTTCATGCTGAACAATCTTGACAGTGTCCCTTTTGCTGAGGTAAGAATGAAGTGAACATGGCAGGAAAGACATGTTTTGTTAGGCTCAAACAGGGAGTGGTGATGTTTTTAAATCTGTTATTCAGAGGTAAGATCTACAGCTATTTTCCTGGTCCTGAGGAGAACCAGGAAAGGAGGTCCTGTAGGAGGACCAGGCTACGATAGGAGTGAAATGCAAAATGCAATTTAAAACATCTAAAATTATTTTAATTGTTTTTACAGGGAGTATTAAAAGAAACAGGAGTGAAATAAAGGAGTGATGGAGGTACTTGACTTGTAGACATAGAGGCACTTTTGAATATCAACCTGTTTACTGAAGCTTTCATGCTGGTATGCCTAAATACAAAACAAAGTCCTCAATCAGTAGAATGTTCCTTAAAAGTATCTCTAAGCCCCAAGCTCATTAATTTCTACATCAAATGTGTATACAGGTGTGAGCATGAAGGCGTAGAAAAATGGCACCAGCTGTTTGCTAATTCTTGTTGGTTATTCTTTTAAAATGTGCACATGTCCAATAAAATGAGAATATGGACATTACATAACACTCACACCTCCCAGAAGGAGGGAGAGGATCGCTGTACCGCTGTCTGCTGATGTACTGACCCCAAAGGTCAGAGATTGGAGATTGTCATCATCCTTAATTCCCCACCTCCTGTTATGAAAAGAATTTACAATAGTTTCTTCTTTCTGTTTCTAATGAAAGCAATTACTTCTTAGTCACTGTATTTTCAAAGACAGTTTTGAATAAAACCCAGGATTAAACTACAGAGCCAAGGAAAACCCAAGTATTGAAATTATAGATATTACAGAAAGAGTTTACAACTCTCCTTTTGCTGCATAGAATGAAGGAATATGAAATCAGGTCTGCATTCACCTCTCACCTTCTATTTCAAATTTTCTGCTCTTTCCACAGAGCTTCACTACTCATTTATGAATCACTCTTTCCTGATCACATTTTTCCAAAGTTCTTTCTTCTAAGCAAAGTGCTTACAGATTATAACATGCAGCTTTTCAAAAGCCAAGAAAATCTCCAGCAGAGTAGATGGCAAGATAGTTGAGTCTTGGAAAGATTTGTCCTCTTTTGTTTTCAGTGTGCTTTTCTCCCTTCCAGCTTTAGGAACCCTGCATCAGGCAGTGTGAAGTGGAATGAACTAGTGGCATAATACAGAAAATGAAATGTCATGATTGGTAATGAAGGATTAAAACTCTTAGATCTGTGGAGCTACTTTTTAAGAAACATTAGTGGAAGATCGCCATATACAAATCTATCTCTGCAGTTGCTCGTCTTTTTGAATTAATAATATTAGACGGCAATGCACCTTTGAGTTGCTAATTTTCATTCTAATGACATATGGAAGACTAGAAAGTAGACAGCTCCTGTGATTTAAGAAACAAATAAAAACCTCCCTCCACTTTCTAGGGCTGCAGATTTAGCCCGAATGACTTTGTACTACAATTTAGACTTCGTTTTAAAAACCAAACGTAGTAGGGAAACAGTAACCTGAGATGTGAAGTGATCAGGGCCAGTAACTGCTGAAGATGGCGTTAATAGGAAAGAAAACACATGGTAAACCTCGTTTCTATGAGCATTATTATCACAGAGTCTAAATACTCCACAGACCTAATTACTTTGTGAACAGAGAAGAAATGTTTTCTCCAGTTTCCAGTTGGAAAATGAAACTAGGAAACCGTATGTTTTGCAAAAGGTCCATGTAGAAAAGAGCAAAAATCAGCTCTCTGAAGGCAAAGCAAAAATGCAAAAACCTAGATCAGTTTTGCAGATAGGAATTTTGATTCCTATTTGGAAGGAGGAGGAATTTTAATTTTTCTATGAGTGTCATTGATAGAAACAGGATGATATTTGGAGAAAGGGAAAACATACTCTACTAAGAGCAACTTTCTGACAATTAGACCTTAATTGGTGATACAGCAAATTCTCTAAGGGAATGGCAGGACTACCAACTGGAAATAAGTACTTCTAGGTAAACAGTTCTACACTAAGGGGATAAAATCTGTATATAGAACAAATGTTATGCATTTGAGGCTACCACCATTAATAATTCTAAATACACTAAAATCACTGTTCTTACTTGGGCCTTCTCTTCATTAGGTTAAAGAAACACTGTTTATTCCTAATTTTAATTTGTATAGTATTAATGACAAAGTGTTTTAAAATATTTGATGATAAAAAAAGTCTTTTGGATTAAGAAAATATCTAATTTTATTATCAATCAAATCTAGCCTCTTTCAACAGCTGAAGAATTTCAATGATTCTCCTACAAAAAATGCTGCCTTTTGATTATGTGTAGAATAGTTGGGTTTTTTCTTCACAAAGTCACCTAATCTACATATTTTTCCTTGTTCTTATATAAACACCTCGTAATGCATAGGGTTTATAATTCAAGTTTCTTTTAAAGCTAATTTTCTTTTTAAAATTCAAAATGATGGTTTTGCCATTTGGACTGGCAGATCTGTAGTGTTGTAGTTTTGGCTACATATACAGTATCAAAGAACAAAATATTTTTTGTCACACTTCTGTTACAGTTCAGTCTGTTCCTTTTACATTATCAGCTTGTTTCTCTGGGCTTCACAGAGGCATCTGCTTTAATTTTTATTGGGTAGGGCTGCAGCTTAGCAAACTTGGGTAAGCTTCACAAATAATTCACAAATGTGGTTGATTAAATCAATTATGTCTTGGCTGAGTGATCTATGAGCGCATTATACACACACAATGTTAAAAGAATGTTATTAAGTTGCAAATCCAAGTACTTAAAGTTAGGAAGTGCCAAAATTCAAGTTGCCTGGAGGCTTGCAGTCTCTATGCATGTGTGTATGTGTATGATATTGCCTCTAACTGTACAACCTCACTGTTCTTCCAGCTGGAACATCATCTCAGTCATCCTCCTTGCTCAAAGCAAACCCAAGGTTTACTTGTTGAGTACTTCAAGTCTGGTCTGCAAACCAGTATTTGTTATGGTACTTACCAGTTTGGTGTATAATTTCATAATTGAATTAAAGATTGCATACTAGTTTATTTGTCTTCCCCAAAATAATGGTGTTACCTTCACCAAAAGAAGAAGAAAAAAATCAAACCTAGAGATTAATGTGAGAATTCTAATTTTAAGACCCAGGTTATACAGCAGGGGGCTGATTTATTTAAAGAAATGGAAGTCCTTTTGTTTCAAAAAGTAGGTCTGATAAATTCCAAGCGATTCTTCAAACTGGAACTTGTATATCAGTTTAGGATGTAACACCAGATTGTAAGTCATCAGGTTGAAATGCACCTTGAGATTCCCACCTTCTTCTCTACTTCTTGTTCCCAGTGCCACTACCTGCGTTTTACAGTTTACGACTCCCCTATTCTCATCCATTCCAAAGACTGCAGGCCTAAATTTACATATTGAAGAGGAATTTGGTTTACGGAGCATTTTTACTTAGACAGTTTTGAAGTGTGGTCTTAAAAAGGTGCTTTGATGTGATTAAGGAGCAGTGAGCTGATTGAGAGAGGAGAGATGGGTGTGGAAACAAGTGTGGAGGGGATGAGATGAGTGATAACTTCCTCTACTGCTGGGCAGATGGTAATGTGAGACTGTGTTCTCAAACATTTGGAGTGCAGGAAGTGAGTGTCCTCTTTCTAACTTTTTACCTTAATGTTCACTTCTAAAAACAAGTCTCCATGTCTAGCCAGTCACAGTTCCTCTCTGCTCCTGGCTCACCATCCAATTTCTTTACTGGGAAATGGTTTAGTTTTAGTCCCAGGCCAATTTCCCAGATTCTCTCTCTCTGAATTTGCATGACTGTGCCCTTTCATTGCCAGCTTTATTCTTGTGCCATATCCTAATCACAGCTTAGTCACCAGTCCCTCTCACCTTCAATCATATCATCAGCCTCTAAATGCAGTTAGTGACGCTTCTCCTTCCTTTCACCAGTTTGTGCTGGGATGAAGGTAAAAGTGTTCTGAGCAGGCAGTAATTTGTCAGGCCAAATGAATTCATTACTCAGGCAAATGAAAGAGAACTGCCAATTTCAGAGCTGCTGCAAGTGAAGGAAAAGTTTACGAAAGCCTACAGTTGTGTTTGTCATTGTTTATCTTTCCATCACAATTTTGATTTAAAATGTGTAATCCAGTCCAGCTGTACCACAGTGGTCACCCTGTCTGCTGTTCCATGGCTTTTAGGAATGAAGGTGGTATTGTTGCTGTAAAAGGATAAAACCCCTGGTGTTACTACCTTCTTTGTATTTCTTCACCCTTGATGACTGGGCAATGATTTCTCCATGGGGATTATTTGTCCAAGGATGGGGCCTTTGTTCAATCCAGATATAACCCAGCTGCGGTGGAATTTTGCCCCTTCTCTGGGCTCACAAGCAATTAGCGCTGCAGGCAGGACTGCCTGCCCTCGTGGGGAATAAAAGATGCAGCAGAAAACCTTTCCCTTGAAATGGCAGCTGGACAACAAATTGGAAGATTAATCAGACAATTATTTCAAGTCACTTTTTACAGCAAGGAAAAGTCACGTCCTCACCATGAAATAAGGTGAGAGCTCTTACATGTGTAAGTTTATACGTGGATAACTGGTGGAATGAGTCTCAAAAAAAGAGATATTCTTAATAACACCAGGTACAGATAACAGTCGTGTGAGTTTTGAAGGAAATTTGCTCTGATGACAGGTCAGTTTTTCATCAGGAGCTGGAAAATTGCAAACATACAATTATTCAAATAAGATGGTATCTGCAAATAAGATATACTAAGCCAATACTGTAAAGTTCATATGAGATACTATTATCTTTCCTTTTGAGATTTGATTCAGCAGGAGCAGTTGATTTTTTTTTTTCAACATAAAGAATGTGGATGTTTAGAGGAAATTGTTTCATTATAAAGGAAAGAAGTACCAATGCACATCAAATATTAAATAGGATTCTCTCTTTTTCAAAATTAGTTCCCAAATTTGATGCTATAGAATTTTAGCAGTAGTGGGAGAGCTCCCAGAAGACCCTTCATTATGTCTCATTATTACAGCATATGTGGGGCCATGGTACCCTTGGTTGCTATAGTTCCTTATTTAATCAGGAAAAATATGTTTCATGGCTCCACAGCTGGGTAACCTTATGTATCTGTAGTTTTCTCCAGAAACAATCTTATCTATGCTCCATAATACCTTGATTTTCCTTAAAAAGATCATAAACCAGGCTTCTTTCTTTTTAAATTTTCAAATTTTTATTTCTTGACTACATGGTAAAGTTTAGTGTCAGACCACAACTTTGCCTAGTGCTTCTCTGGGTTTTCTTAATAAAAGGAAGGCTTTTTACCTGTTGGGAGGAGAAATTGCAAACTTTAATATTGCAGTACAAATATGGGCAGAGTTCACACTCACCTGATGACTGATTTGCCACCAAGGATAAGGTTATGGCTGTACTTTTCTTAAAACAACCTGAATTCTTAGTCAGGTGTTTTTCTCATTTCTGTTGTTTAAATCCTAATAGTTCATATTGAACAAGTTGGATCAGGTCTCCTCTGGAACTCTTAGCAAAAAGCCGTTTAAATAATATGTAGCTGTAGGTACTAGATTTAGTTAAATATCTGTCCTGCCGGGGGAGACACTGCAAGCAAGACTTGTTTGGCTTTACAATTCCAGTAGTAATGTTTAAATTATTTCATAGGCATGAACTATCCAGGAAGGCTGCTGTGGTCTCTAAGAGCTTTTTAGGGCAAATTAATGCCCTAAAACTCGGTGAGTATTTGTAGTTTAATAATTGAGGAAAGTTGATTAAATATACGAAGCATTTAAATACCCATTTTAAGCTCACAGTAATTCCTGACAAATTGGAGTATCTTGGTATTTAGAGAACTACAGACTTGCAGTGGTGTGTCCCTTTGATGTGAAATAGAACCTTTGGGATCACAAGTTTGTCATATTCATGGTTGTCTTTGGTCATACTGAGTCTGATCTGTCTTGGTGGTATGATCTGAAGATTAGAGTACAGTTACCCCTAAGATAGTAGAAGACAATTGGAAAAGTACTTATTTGATTATAACCGTGGAGATCATTCCTTTCCCTCATGTGACTCTGCACACAGGCATCACAGCTGCTGATCACTAGCAGGTCTGGGAAAGGGTATTCCAGCTATTTTTAAAGATTCTATGTGTAATCAGGGGAAAGCAAGACTAGTTAGACAGTATCACTTTTGCTTAGGTCACTCCTGGTGAATCATTCTCAAACTCCTCCTTGTCTTCTTGATTGTTACTTCGCAGCTTCCATAGGCAATCTTTTCAAGTGCATTGCTGTCTATACCATCATGCCATTGAAACATTTTCCCTGAAATCTTAATTTATATTTTTTGGTTGTTGTTACAGCTTTAAGCCTGAAATTAAAGGATTCCTGTTGCTTTCAGCTGGGGGAGAAGCTGTCGTTTCATTCAGTGCCTCATCTGTGAGCAAAGCAGGTGCCTGTGAAAGGATCAGGACACACAGGAGCTTTGTAGACTCATTAGTTTGTTCCACACTGTCCAATCTGGTTTTGCTTTTGTAGCACAAAACATCTGTCAACAACAGTGCACCTGAATTTCTGGTGAGAGAGATGCCAACAGTACCTCTGCCTGCTCCTTTGTAGGTAAATCTCACCTGGATGCAGTTGTCCTGAAATTACAAAAAGGAGCAAATCGCTGTCTCCTACTCATCTGTGGGAATAAATCAGACATGGGAGCTGTGGGCTTGGCATTTAAGCATTTCCATTTGTAGTACACTGACGTACTAATGATGGTAATTTTGCATTTGTTACTACATGCCTAATCTAATTAAGTTTCTCTTAGGGTACAATTGTTGTTTTCTGTATTTAATTATGTAACCACCAGGTGCAAGTGTTAATAGTAGCTGAGTTCAGAAGGCAGCCTTTTATCTTTGTACTATGCAAGAATTTTTTCCTGTATCTTCAGTTTTCCAGTGAAAACAGTGCTTACAGTATTTGATTGCTCCAAGGAGTTGTAGTAGCATTTCTGACTGCTGGACATAGGAAACACAAATGAGGACTGAACACATATATTACTCTTAATTTAGATGTGTTCAGAACCATTTATGAGCTCTACATTTTTGGTTTCAGGTGTTGCGGTAGCTCAGACTCCCTTTCCCAGCCATACTGTTGATTTTGAGGGTTGGCAGACTTCCCGCACTCTCCGACAGATCTGCTCCTGTCTATTTGAAAAAGTCTGAACTACGTAGGGGTCTGTTGTCTGTAGCTGAATTTCATGGAGCACTGGTAAAACTGCTTCTGTGACTGCCAGCCTGGCTCTGTGAACTTTTTGCTACCATTTCATCAATGCTTGTTCAAACATTTTTGGAAGAGTTTTCAGCAGAATTCTTTGCCTGCAAGAATAAAGTCAAGTATTATTTTTAAAGCTCAAGGATCTGAGCTTTGAAATGATGTAAGAGTGTGCTTGGAGGCAATTGACTCTCAAAAGGTTTTGAAATTATAACGTTAATTTTTAAATAAAGTGAACAGGAATTGCTGTAAACTTTTCCACCTGCAGACTGGCAATTGTTTTAATCTACTAAGTAAAAATAAGTAAAGCTTATATTTTCTAGCTTCTAGTCATTCATTAGTAATCTATATTTACATAAATTTGGCATTAAGTGTAATAGAAAAATTAGATAAATGATTGATGCATGTTTATTCTAAAGCGTAAGATACCCATGCAACATTCCCATTACTAATGAAAGAAAATTGTCTGCAGAAGCATTTTGCAGCTTATTGGCATTTGTGAGCAACTATACATTTCTAAGTAGAAATATGGCCTGTACATACCATGAGTTCTAGCCTGCTGCCAGCATGCCTTCTTCTCTTAGTTACCTTTCATTCAAAGAAGGATTTTAAGCCCACCATGGATCACAAGTCAGTGGTAGTGAACCAAAATACACTGCTTTTCCTTTAAGGATCCTGTGGGATCATTTTGCCTTGAGCTGTGAAGTGTGATTTTACAGTTGAACCATTTTCAGTATAGAAACATAAAAGTTCCAATTTATTCTGGTGCAAGAATGACAGTATCCAGTGGTTTAATTCTACATCCAGGTAAACAAGGTGTGTCTGATATTTTTTTAAATTAAGCTTTCCAGTTCTGTTAATGGTAGAGATTTCCCCCACTCCTGCCATGGTTCTTAGAGACCTAAGTTATTTCAAGTTTAGTTTGTTTCTTACCCTTCAAGCCTTTACTTGAAACTCCACTCCTTTGATGGTTTATCACAAAATTTGTTCAGAGGCTTCCATTTTTTAAGGTAGTCTTTTAATTACTACTGATTATGCATTGCATCAAAGAAAAGTGGTTGAAAACTTTAAAACCACAAATAAAATATACATCAATGGGTTGCAGTAATGAATGCTAACATATTGTTTCTTCAGAAAGAGCCTGTTAGGGACAGAAGACTATGTTTCAGGTGATGTGAAAAATAGTAAGCTTGACTTCTGAGAGCAGCTTGCTAGAGTTAGTGGTCAGGTTTCATTAAAAATGAACTTAAAAAATATTAGAATAGGTATGTTTAGTATTAGTTCATAGAAGTCTTCAAATTAGTATCAGGAGTAATTCTTTCTGGCATCAAGGCCTGCACACTGATGGGAATAAAAACTTTTCACTTAATTTCTATATGCTTTTGGCTTTTTTGGATTCGTTTTTCCATTATTCCTATTCCAGGACCTGTTTTTCCCCCCAGAAATAGGATGATTTATTTGGGTGGTAACACAGAGGCTGTGGTATTTCAGTAGTTGTTATCAGTTTCCATGTAGGGATGCTTGGGGAAAAAAAAATAACACTATCTTGCAAAAAATATGCTGGCCTCATTAGGTGCAAAAGTGTCTCAAATGGCCCTTAAGCATCACTTTGGCTTCTCCAGCTTCTCAGCATGAAAACATGTCTAAGTAAGTTACATTATTTCAGGACAGTCAACAGCTTTCTTCAGATCCAGCAACTGCGTTTATTATTTGGTTTTGGTTTTTCTCCCAAGTGAAGGATGTCACTCTGCAGTGTTTACATTTACATCTCAAAACAATTAAGCTAAAACAGCTTCATAAGATTGGGAGCTGGCTTTCTCTCAGGGAGAGCTTTACATTTAGCTTCCAGAGTCATGCAGTAGATAGACTTATTTTTGTGTTTGTTTTTTTTTTCAAGCTGGTGCGATTTCATGTATGTTCATCTTTCTGAAGATGTTTGAATGCTGTTGATTTTGAATTGTGCATATTGGTAGGAACACTTAGATGTATTTTCTGTATAGTGCTTTAATTATGAGAAGAACAACTGACTGGTTTATTCTGTATTTGGTGATATTTCCTATTATATCTTTGGGTATCTCACTGAAATAGCTTTTTCATGAAAAAGCAGAGTAGTAAGCAGTAAAAGCTTTCCTGTCTTTGATTACAGGACCAGGTACTAACAAAATGCAAAGACTTTACTTCTTTGGTTGTTCCATGTCCTTGTACTATATCCATCTGTGAAACAGATGAGCTTTTCTAGTCTGAACTGAACTTGATTTATAGCATAATTGTTTTGTTCCAATGCTTTACAGCAATAATACAATACATAGAGAACTTTGAACAGACCCAGTGTTGCCAAGTTTTAGGGCACCATCCTGCTCTCTTCTTTCATCCCTTCCCCATTTCCAGATTTCATCAACCTATTCCTGTACAGTCTCTATATGTGTTGATGAGTGGGCAATCCGATACTCCTTTGCTCCTTCTTACAAATAACTGGCGTTTCTTTCTCAGAAGACAAAGCTTTAAAAGTAATTTTGCCCCAGGATGAGGCACTGTGGTGAAGATTTAGAAAAGTCTGTAAAGCTTAAGACTTTCTGAGCCTTCTTATTTCTGGATCCTGATTCCGTTTGCTCCTTGTGGGATGAAAGGGGATGCCTGAGGTTTGAGTGACCTGCCTTCTGTATGCAATTGCTTCCTCCCACTGTTCCTTAGCAGGGGCAAAGCCCTGTTTTGGCTGAGAACACCATGTGGATGTACTGGATAAGCTGTATGGGACTGAACAGGTCAGAACCGTTGTGCGGCCGCTGGAATGGCCTCCCAGTAGGGCTGTGTGAAGGCCTTCTGCTGCGCGGGCAACATGGGACATCAGTTTTGTATCCTGTCTTTGTTATTCCGTAAACACACACTGCCCAGGCTCTTTGACATAGGAATGATCCCCTACAGACCCTCTATCATCCTCTAACCTGAGCAAGTTCCCTCTGAAAAGTCCCAGGGTGTTTTCCTGTCCCTCCTACTTGCCAGTGGACAGAGCAGATGTGAAGCAGGGCAAACAGGGCTCATCCTCTCACAGTCTGAAGGAGACTCTAATTTTCCTTCCTGTGTTTGTCATGCCCCTGCCTGAAGGTTGTCCCTACAGAGCTTGGGGGCAGCCTGCTCTCTGGAGTGGGTAAGTGGTCAGCAGAGGCAGGCTGTGGGAAAGGTGCTCCCGGTTCCCAGGGCTACTGCTGTCACCTCTGACATTCCCTATGCCCCCAGCAGCCACACTTGAGACCAGCATCATTTCCTCCACTGATTTTTGCAGGCAGTGCAATCCCAGTTCAGAGGTCTGCTGTCAGCAGGGGTTCAGAGGGCATCGGGTGGGATTTAGCCACTGTTGCATATACAGTTCAGAATAATTTTCTGCTCCTTTGATAGCTCTTGATGTGTTTTATTCAGTTCCAGTCTAATCAAGTTAGCTGTTTTAGCACATTGTCTTTCTTCAGACCTTTTACAGAAGGCTGGTGTAATCTCTCTTAAAAAGAAAAAATAATTCCCCTTTCATCTTTCTGGGGAGATCACTTTATTCATGTGTAGTGACCTGGCTCAGCATTTGATAACTAATGTGTCACTGAAAGTCCCTCATTACGGCCCCAGCTTGCAGACCACCTGGAGTGCTCCATTATTAATGTGAAATTCAGGTTCAATTTTTAGATCTGTGCAGGTGCCTTTGCACTATTCATTGCAGGCTGGTGACACTTGCCCCGTGAAGGGACAAGAGTATGTGCAGCTGAATGTGTCTTACAGGCCTATGGAGCACTTATTGTTTTGATAGCAGCCATAAGAGGAGTGTAAGCACTGAGGCTCCAGCTCTGTGTTGATTATAATCTAACTTTTGCTTTCCTTGGCAATCGTCCTTTGATATATAGGCACTTAATCTCAGTGCCTGGAGAAGAGAAGTAGAGAAGCCAGAGAGGGGAGGATAAAGGGGAAGCCACACTCCAGTTAAACCAATAACATGGGAAAAGCTTAGTTCTTGTTCCAGATATAAATGTATCTTCAGATGGTAGATGATAGTTACGTGGCAACCAGGCACTGCAGGGCCCTCCAGGTTGCTGCTGGTTGTAAGTGCAAGATGTAAGTAATCCTGTTGATGCAGCCAGGATGCTGTTAAGACGATGAGTTTAGGAAGGATCTTACATCTCCTTGATGGAAGCTTAATTTTGTCTGGGGTTTTTTTCAGTAGTTGCTTTAGCCACCTAAACTCCTCCAGCCATCCATCTTTGCATCCTGGAATCAAATAAGTGACCTACTGAATTAAATCTCTCATCTTGTTTGTTTTATAGTCTAAATAAATGAAAAGGCAGGAGAAAACAGAGTCTAATGTTGCATACAAATCAGTGGAGCTTGGTACAGTTGCAGGGTTATTCATTGGCTTTACTGAGGTTTGATTTTCAGGATTATTTCCCTTTTTTTTTTTTAAGGGGGAATTTCTTTGTGGACTTCTTTTTGTTTTGTTTCCTTTTAAAAGAAATATGGAAATAGCAGAAGTGGGAGGAGAGGTGAGTTCATAGGAGCAATGGAGCTAGAAGGACAAAGGGAGATGGGCTGAAAAGGAAGGGGAAAAGAATAGTTCTGAGTGTGTGAAAGGGAGTGGGAGGAACAGGAAATCGGAGTGTGGGATTGCAAGCACTGGGAAGTGTGGGCAGGAGTAAATTGGACTGGGAAAGAAAATTCCTGAAATGTCTTGTTTTCTTTAAAGATATCAGCCTGATTATAGTAAAATAGCTTCTGCTTTGCTCACTGAGGACCAGGTCTTGACATACTGTATCTGCTAAAAACAAGTAGTAAAATGCATTAGTGGATTTTTTATGAAGAGCTAAAGCACAAAAACGTACTTTCTCAATAGCTTAGTATTTTAAATAAACATCTCTCTCAAGTGCCAAGGGATTAAGGGTTTTAAAATCTTATACAATTGTATATGATTTGTGGAGTTCTTCTTTGTAGTCATTTTACTCTTATTTAAACTGAATATATGCTGATTTGGGTTTTTGACAGATGTAAGAGTGGTGCTCTGGTCTTCTCACAGGTTATTGTAGACAAATCAGAGTAAGGGTATTTCAGATTAATGTTTGTAGTTATGGCCAGTAGCACTTGAAGATGAAATCTCTGATATGACTCTGAAAACGGTGGTTTTCCTTTAAAAAACCACCAGCAAATTAGATCTCTAGGCACTGATATTCTAAATTTGCTGTTATTACAGTAGTTTGCCTTTTGGAGTTGTTTTCAAATATGTGGATATACCTATCTTGTAGCATTTTAAAGTGCTAAAGTGCCATTTAAAAGATGAACGAATTCTAAACATTTATTGAATAGCTTAGAATCAATTTAAAATACCAATTAATGTTATTTAATATCGGATATATTTTTTCTCTACACCTTAAATATTTGTGGAAAAACATCCAAGAATTTGCATAATATATTTAAAATGTGTCTAGTAAACGTCCCTCGTGAAATACATTATTTTTATTGCAGTTTAGAAAAGTACATATTTAATAGGGAAATGCTTTGCTTATGTACTTACATAACTCCAGAGTATAATACAGGTCCAAAGGTCTTTAATTTATTATAAAGATAGGACTTTAATGACAAAATAATGGCTCTGATGTATCTGTACCATTGGGTTTAGATATTAGAAAGATTTCGTATCTCTCACCTCCTCCTTATGTGATGTTACACTGCTGCCCCAGACATTTTTTAATGCGTGAGCAATCAACATAAATGAAAACTAGAAAGCATTCATGTTAAGACAAGAGGCGATATTATTTTCAGTAAGGTGACTTCAGAAAACTGTCACACAGATATTTCACTGGAGACATTCTGGTTTGACCTCTACCTCACCATGCCTTTTTTTTTTCTCTTTTTTCTTTTTTTTTTTCCTTTTATGATTAAACAGAGGAGAAGGGGTTTGTAAAAGCCTTCCAGAAAGCTGGCAGTTCCTTGTAGAATTGTAGGTCTTCGTAATTTACAAATATTTTCCTGCAGGAAAATGGCTCTCTAAGACCACGTTAGCCTTCAACCTTGGCAAGTGTAGAAGTACATCTGCAGTATTATGATTGAAACGTTATACCTGCTTATTCTAAAACTGACATGAGAGGTGACAAATGACAGAGGCATTACTGGGTCAGGTGAAGTCTTTGTCATAATCCCTTTTCCCTGAACTTTTAGCTGGTGCAGCAAAGAGAATCCTGTTTCGGGGATTATTAACACCACCTGCTACAAAATTCCTTTGGGAAGGACCGGAGTGCTTTGGATTCAAACACTGGCTTTGAAACATGCAGGAAAATGGCACAATCTCTGCAGACACTCTAATGACTACTTTGGGTTTGGTATAAGCCAGTCTTTCCACTGAGAAAATGTGTTATTAAGGATAAATGCTGTTTCTCCCATTGCAATGTAAAAGTGAATTTTCAGTGAATTCCTTAAAGTTCTTGTGTTTGACAGGATTTAGAGGTACAACCTGCTGCAATGAACTGTGCAGCAGAGTTGAACTGATCTCTGGTTGAAGCCCCTTAATTTTGGGTAGCACAAGTAGAGAGCTCTATCTCCATTATACAGGATTTTTTACTTCTCTTTCTTCTCAAGCACTCTTTCATGTTTTGTAAGTTTTGCTTTGTCTGGTTCATCCACAAGGCAGATTCTTCCCTCAGGAAGAAAAACTGGAAAGCCTGTGGAAAAAGTGTTTTTCTCTTTGGTAGACTACTTCTGTCCTACTTCTTTTGTATAACTGCAGCACATTGGCAGGGCAGGAATACAGTGCCTCCCTGGCTGGCTGTGGGGTATGTGCCCCAGCTCCAGCTGGAGAGCAGAGATGAAAGGTACCTGACCAGAACCTGGGCACCAACTTTAGACTCCTGTTCACCTCCCATTCCTAATGCTGGCTCTTGGAATTTTTCAAAAGCCACATGAGGGAAAGTTGTGCCTCCTCTTAGTCTTCGGCATTGATAGGGCTGGAATCCTGCTGGAACTGCCTGAAGCGGAACAGGCAGATCAGAGGAACAGGCAAAGTCTTGGGCTCTTTTTATCACAATCCCTGATTGCAGATCCCCCTGGAACTAGGAGGTGAATCTGTCCCTTTGTATTTCTGAGTGAAGTGAGTGCTGATTGATGTGTCAAGTGATTACATGCTCAGATGAGATACTGGGATGTACAGTTTGATTCCTATTCAGCACCACAGCAATGCCCAGGTGGAGCTTCATACAGTACAAAGAAGATTGTAGTCATTGTAGGAGAATGCGTACACAGAAATCACCTTTCTGAATGGCTTTTTTGAACCTTATTCACTATTGCCTGTCTTAGTTTGTTTTTTTGGCCGAGTTTTCTGACCTTGCCCTTGCAAAAAGCAGAATGCTGCTGTTTAACTGTTGGCCAGAAGGACCTGTTTCCAGATAAACAATCCCAGTGTGCGCTGGAGTTAATTGCCTTTTTTGGGTATGTCCGTGTTTTTCAATCTCAGGGACTGTAACGTGTACCTAGGCCATGAGGAAGTTTCAACTTATCAAAAAGAGCTTTAAACAGAGGTTCTGTTTGCTTGGCATGTTTATACTATGGAAGATGTTGCTCCTGTGAATATGAGTCCTAGCAGGTCTTGTCTCAGCAGAAATGCAATCTTTCTCTCTCAAAATAAATCCCTCCAAGACCCAACTACCCATCGTTTGTTCTTGGCTGACTGTTTTGTGCTGCCATCCCCTGTCTGATATCATTGCAACATATTATTTACAGAGTCAAATGTACAGTGTTAGGGAATCTGCAATCTCCTGTAAGACAAAGCTGTTTTCTACAATTTTAAACTTTGAAACCTAAAAAAAGATGGCATGTTGCAGTTTTTAGGCAATGTGTGGGTACTGTTTACTACAGTTATGATTTCCTAATATACGTGTGTTTCTTGAATGGTAGTTTTCAATATCTGAGGCGTAACGTACTACGAGTAATTTTTTTTCTTTTAATTCAGAAGAGGATTTTTGGATAAGACAATCTTAAAAATCAGTTTTTATGATGTGGCATGAATGTAATGGGATATCTGAGCTAATCTTGGAGTCTATTTTAGAAATTTGAGGCTATTTAAAACAATTCTTGGCGTAGTAGTTGCATTTCTAAGCAGTAGCTCTTCGCTTTGGTGGAAGCAGTGGGGGTTTTTTCTTCTATTGCACATTAATCACTCATGTTCAGAAGCGACTCTCTGATTAAGGACATTGCTGTAGCAGAAGAAAAATAATCATTTTTTAAGTTTTATTGCCATCAAGCCACTACTAAAAATAAATTATTTGATTCATGCTAGAATCCTGAGTTCCTTTGAAATTGTGGGTTTGAGTTGATTGTAAGCTCAACCATAGCTCTTTCCCCTGCAGATTGGGCATCTGAAACTTGAGAAATAGCAGCTAATTGTTATTTGTTTGGCCAAGACCTGGTTGGATGTTACCAGATTGAAACTTCTGGGTCTGAAAATGGAGCAAAGAATGAATAGTCTTAAGCTACGAAAGATGCAAGCTGATAAACCAAAGGCAGCCTAAATATTAAATTTGAAATTGAGTTTTTTCCCTGTATTGGTAGAAACACCAATGAAGAGGGGGCTGAACTGGTGAGAATTAAAAACACGACTGCTGAACTGGAGTGAGTCTGAATTGCTCAATTGTCTGCAAGTCACTTGGTTGTGGTGGCCAGAGGCTTAGGGAATCCCTTGGCACTGGCTTTCTATGCCTTAGGGGCAAGTGTGGGTATCTGTCTATCCATCTAAATATGTTTGTATACACAAATATATGAATTTAGAAAATTTCATTTCAGTTTTCATACTCTCGCTTTTTTGACAACTGTTACAGTTGCAAAGGGTTGTTGCTGTGTTTGCAGTCCTGCATGAAAGATGAATTACCACAAATTATGCATCATTAAAAAAAAATTGAGACCAGCTGGGTAAAACTGTCTAAACTTCTGGGACTTGCAAGAACTCAAAACACAATTAAAAAAAACAAAAAAACTTGAGGTGTGTTTTGAAGTGATGTACGGACACAAAAGTGATTGACAGGCCACTTAGCATGGGCCTGATCTTTTGAAGTCTCTGAACAATATAGCTTTTGGGGTGGACCTTTTTGTTTGTTTATTCCTTCTCTAGAAGCCAGGTTTCTCAGTGTCTCTGGGAGGTCAGAAAAAACACTTTCAACTCATCTTAGAGCAAAATAATGCTGCTCCTCAGTGGTTTGTCTTCTCAGTGCTGGCATGGAACCCAAGCAAAATTCTGCTCTGTTCTGCTTAAGTTTTGTAACAACCTCTCCTGGTACTTTTTGAATTACCAGTGGTAATCCAAAACACTGAGATTCCTTCCAGATGGAGATGGTGGTGTCCATATATCAACATACATTATTTAGGAAGAGAGGATAATTCATAAATGAATACCAGAAAATACTAAAGGATATATTGTTGTTCTGATTTCCTCGGAAGACGGAGCAAGGGAGGACTGTGTGTCTTCCCCTTCACTGCTTCATGGATAGAGCGAGGAAAAGGGGAGATATTTGCATGGTCTGAGAGGAAATCGGGTTCTTATTAGAAGAAAGGCATGACTAAGATGAAAGGGACTATGTCTGGTACTTAAATGTTATCTGGGTTGCTGCTGGATCATGGCATGAAAGGGAGGCCTTTTGGGAGGAAGCTGCAAGACAATACGGCCTTTCTGGGCACAAGATCATTGTCTCATGTCTGGATTGATCTCTGGAAATCTAGTTCAGGGAGTAATTTTTAAACTTCCTTTAATCATCACTGACGTTGAAGCGATCAGTGTTTTCATTTCATTTTGTTGACACATTTGGTGGCACGTTTTAAGAAATCTATGGCTCTCTACTGACGTTAACAAACAAGAACAGGCAAACCAAACCCAGAGTCTGCCCAACAGTTCATATGTGTGAGAATTTTTCTCTACAATGGCTGTGTGCTAAATGCTGAACTTCCTTTGGATAGGATAGTACATTCTTTTAAATAAATATGGCATATTAGGAAGTTGGCAGTCATACCTTCATTGCCAGTCTGGAATGTGCCATTTGTAAAATGGAAAGAAATCTCTATTAACTTGCAAAAATAAAGATATCCCTTGAAACACAGGCAGGGAATATAACTTGTTCCTTTACTCCATAGAGATATTTTGATGACCAAAGCAGATACAGAATTCCCGTGTGTTATGCTTTTCCTTAGAGTTATGCATCTATTTCCTTACTTTAGCCTTTAACACTTCATGAAACATATGATCATCTGGGTTGGAGTAATTTATTTTCAATCCTAAAAGGTAAAGAGAGTGCTGATGCTCACCCCAGTTTCTTTGGATTACACATGTATCTCTTCCATAAGTTCTGCAAATAACGAAGAGTAAGTAAGTCTCCATTTCATTAATGCACCTCAGCTTTGTTATTTGAACTTCCTGTCTCATATATGTAATAAATGAAAAGGAAATGAGACTTTGGAGGAGATAATGTAAACACACAATATTTCTGTGGTTTCACTGAAATGAAATGAATGCCTTTTGTAAAAAGCTAATTATTGCATTCAGAATCTAACTTGGACCTGGCCAAGTCTGTAGTGCCTCCATTATTTCAGGCATCAGGTTTTATGAAATACAGTATTTCACACTGTAACTATAAAGGTGCTTTATTCTCTGCTGACTTTTGCATGTAAAGCAAAAGGAAAACAAAAACCGGTTTTCTCCTCTCTTGAGTCTCGTCAGTTTCCTCTCATCAGTCTCTTGATGTTTGTTAACTTAGGGATAGGGACAATTTAATTTATGGTACATCAGATTTCACTGTGAGGGTGTGTTCTTATATGTGCTGCATGTAGGTAAAATAAACTGAGAATAAAGTAACTTAAACATAACACAAAAATATTTAAATGAGTGCTCAGGCCTCCCCGCTTGTAACCTCTTCTCTAATTCTTAACTCTTTTGTCCTGGATTATTTTCCCACCCTTATACCTAGGAGTTCCTCAAGTCCATGTTTCTGTCTCCTTTCCTTCCCCTGCCCCCAAGCTGTTGTGATTCAGTCCTTAGATTAAATAGTCCAGACGTGTTCATAAAAGTACTGAATTTTTTGGCTGAAACTTCTTGTTCTTTTTTTTCCTTGTTGTTTGTTTGTTTGGGTTTTTTGTTTGGGTTTGTTTTTTTCTTGTTTTTAAATCTTTTATTCTAAAATGTAAAATTTAAAATCTGGTGAAGACAAAAGTCTGGTCCTTCTAACAGGTTTAAATATTTTTTTCTTCTTACTGATGTATTTCATCCTTCTTTGCATTATGAGTTCTATAAATGAAAAGAGATTTATATCTCTGCTGCGTATATTTTGCCTTTGAATAGGTAATTCCTGTCAGTTTTGCCCACTGTGTCTCTCTTTATATTATACAATATTGGGAATCCAGAATGATAATTTTTTCATGTTTTTATCCCTCTTCCTTTGGGCAGTTCTGTGGGCTGGGGGTTTATAAGCGGAGAGCCTGTTCACTCAAACAAATGCCTGTCAGCCTCACTTTTATTTTTAGTTCCTGCATTTTGAAAAATAGAAAAAACCCTCTCTTTGGTTTCGAATCTAATAAAATGGCCTAGACCTAATCTGTGAGTAGCATATTTAGATTAGCTTCATAATCCTAAGAGAAGGAAGTATTTGTTAGGTGATTAGTGTGTGTCACATGTAGATGACAGAGATGACTTTGCAGGAATTGCCTTTGGCCTTTTAATGGCAATTAAAAAGCTTCCCCTGCCCTCAAATATATAAGAAGGGCATAGTAACTGAAATACTTGTCATTCTAGAAATTTCAGCTACATTGTCAAAGTTTCACGTAGACTTTTCTTTAAAATACAGATTAAGTGCTATGCTGTCTAGTTCGTGTCTTTGCTTAGGAATGATAAATAGTATATAAACATCAGAAATTCTGTGTCCAGTTCTGGGCTCTCCAGTACAAGAGAGATATGGAGCTTAATTGGCTGTTAAAGGTTCTTCTGTAGTCTGAAATATCTGAGAACCTCCACACATCCAGCAGCTACAAAGAGATTGGTGAAGGTTGGCCCTGGGTTTTTAAAGATACAGGAGCCTGCATGATTAAAGTGAAATACCTTTCTCATGCCAGAAAAGGATTCAAGATGCCTTTTAGTATCCCATACTTCTTGGTTCGCTTCTCATGCAGGCAGTTTTAGAGAGGAAAATCCAGAGAAATGTGTCAAACTCAAATATATTTAAAACCTGATCTTTGAGAAAAGGTTGACAGACTCGGATTTGTTCTGTATAAAAGAGAATAGTGATCAATTGTTTCTGTGCCTGGTGGCTACATTAGCAGAAATAACAGCTTAAAGTTGTAGTAAGGGGAGAGATTTCCTCTTAAAACTAGGAGGAAATCTCAGCTACATAAAATACACTAAATACACAAAATTTACTACATTAAATAGTAAATAGGCAGAAAGGCTTTTTAAATATTGGCCAAATATTCGGCAGGGATAACACAGATATTTAAGTAGCATCAGAGAACATGAGATGATGAGCTGGGTGACTTCTTGAGGTCTGTTCTTAATTTCTGTGCGTTCTGTCTGCAGCAGTATCTCCTTATTTACATCAGCATATTAAGAGAGACTTTGGGGTTTTTTTTTGGGTGGAAAACACACAGTTTCTGAGGAGTCCTTCACTTATTTTGATTTATTTAAGTGGACATCCAAGCAAAGGAGGTGTCAGATTATAGAATTGAGCATTATTGCTGCTGGATAAGGAGGGGAATTAAGAGATTGCCAGAATTGCATTAGCCATCTGAAGTGTAGCCTTCTTGAAATGCTTTGTCTGGATCATCCCTAGAGCCATCCACATCTTCAACATGTTTTTGCCATGAAATCAAATCCAATACCTACAGGCCCACCAAATCTATTTTCATAGGATATTAGCAAGCTAATTCTTCTGTATAAAAGGTATCAAGTCACTGTGAAAAGTATTTATAAAGAGTGTAGGGATGTGACGCCATGAACACCTTATTGTCCATAGCAATATAAAGGAGCAGAGGAGTATTTCGGAGTATTTCGGGACTCTTCTTCAGCTGCCCAGTGCATCGAATAGGAGTAGCTGATGTCTCAGTCATCATTCTAAGTACACATATAATTAACATTCTTAGCTTCTATCTAAGTACATAGACATTCTCTGTGGAATTGAAATGGTTTTATTTCAATGAGTATAGGAACATTTTGCACAGTCCTCTGGTACGTATGAAGTGCTAAACCATGCATTATCATAAAAGATTTTCCAATAATAGACTATAACTTTGCTAATAATGTTAGTTCAGTTAACAGATGGTCACTTGTATGCAAAACCCTTCTCGGAGGTTCTTTGATGTAAACAATTTCTTTAAGTAAGAGAGAAATTGCTATTGCAAGCCATAATATACTGGTTGTGTTACATTGTAGTACTTCTGAATTTGCAGTGGGAATCACAGGTTTTTGTTATGGCTGGAGCAGTGACATCACGCCTGTTTGCACATTGCCCTGAAATACTCTTTTCTTGGGTTGTGTCAACGGCAGGATAGTGTGTTCCAGAGCTGACTGGCCAGTAGCAGACTTAGGTGCTGGAGAAATATTGTTCTTATGTGTGAATATTGATACTGCAAAGATATACTTATGTCCAAAAGCTGAAAGCTTGAAAACATCCGTGTTTTGTATCCTCCATAATACTCGTCCTTCCCTCTTCTCCTTTTTATCTTTCATTTTTGTGTTTTCTTTGTGATTGGTAGGCTTTATTTTAGTAAATGTTAGCATTGTCTTCTCTGGGTATCTGTTGGGAGCTTTCTCAGTCTTTAAATCTTTAATGAGTAAGGACTCATTAACAGCTGAGCAATGTCTTGCATTCCTGTGTTCATAGTCAGTGAATATTTCAGTTGAGAGATTTGTTCATAAAATACTACTAAGTACTGGTTTAAACAATCTGTATGAATGTTGTTTTTCTCAGAATTAAATTTAACTCCTCTCTTATCTGGAATATTACTTCACCACTTTTCTATACTGTTATCTATGAAAAATGGTATAAAAAAAAATCAGGTCTTCTACTTAAAAATTAAAAAGCAGTGTATCTAGAGGTCTTGCATGTTCTATATCCATGACAACAATCTGCAAAAAAAAAAAAAAAATCCTTTTTCTGCCTGAGTATCAATTTATGAGATGACTAATTTCTAGGAAGACTCATTTAAAGAGATAAAAAATTATGCAGTCTCTAAATATTGATCCTTTGTATACAAATATATGTGCTTTTTCTCCTACTCTGTCAGGAACACTTGGATGATGGTGTGCAATATTAGATCATTGTGTAGAAGGAAGAGCTATTAGCTTCCTAGTCATTGGGAATTACATAAATTCAGACTCTGTGCTTAGTGTGGAGCGTGTCCCATATAAAAACTCAAGAGCTGATATACTCTGGCTCTACTGTGCTGCTTAATAAATTAATTTTTCTTTTTATTGTTACAATGTTATTCTCTGTAAAAGTGTTTTCATTTGCTTTATATGGATTGAACGTTTCAACAAGTCAAATTGCCCAATCAAGTATTTTGATAGCTCATGCAATGGTGTCACAAACTTCAGTCCTTTGGAAAGGTATGAGAGTATTTCAAATATCTGCCAGCTTTTGTTCCTATTGATAACAGTGATACATCTATTTAAACCTAGATTGAGGCAACCGGTATTTTTTAAACTCTGCAAGGTGATTAGGCCTTTCAAAAATTTGGGAGTGATGAGCTAGAAGATTCAGTGTTTCATTACTTAGTCCTGAGCTGTGCAGATTGCACCCTTAGTTTTCAGGTCTGAAAGCTGAGGCCCATTTAAAAGGTAACTGTAGCAGACTAGAGAATTTTCATTTCAGATAAAATAGTATAATAGTTTATGCTGTTATTCACTCACAATGGCAAATGTCATTAATCTTTGTGTCAGTTCTAGAGGTTTATGAAAAGCCAAACATCTGATTACAAAGCACTTGCAGGGTGCTAAATGCAGCTGTTTAAGGAAGGGTGAAGGTGGGTGGGGTGGGTACTTGGGTGAAAAAGGTCCTTGCTCAGATACTTTCCCTTGGGATAAATTTTATGCAAGTTCAAAATTAGTATTTAAGCAAATAATAATTTTTTGTACTATTCTGAGTCTTAGTGCATAAAAACAGTCATAATTTGAGAGGTGAGAGAGATACAGATTACAAGTTTTCTTTATGACTAAGTATTCTCGATCTCCTGAATCATATAGGCCTTTCTATTACAGTTGGTCTATAAAGTGCAAAACACCTCACCCTTCCCCGAAATGGAAGAAATGCAGAAACTTAAAATACGTCAGGAGAGTGTTAGAGATTGATGAACTCAGTATCTGAAGAAAGTACTGAAACATCGTCATGAGATCAGAATGAAAGGGCAAATAAAAAGAGCTTAGGTCAGCTTTTAAAATGTAATATTCTTCGGCTAAGATCCTACTTCTTCATGCTTCGATTTAATCTGTCAGGGCAAAAGGGCAAAGGTTCACATGATTGCTGGGGAGGGTACAAGATGCATGACAGAGCAATTTGCTGAGTTTCTCTAGATGAGTGTAGACAAAGCTTGCATATCTCTGCTCTTTGTCTCTCTGACAGTAGCCTTTAACATAGACTTATTGTTCACTTTTTGGGTCACTGAAAGGCATTTATAAGGTATTTGTGGTGCAGAAAGCACATGAAACTGTTTTCTAATTTGTCTTAATTGCTTGTTTCAGTAAATGGTTAATTCCCATTTGTATGTGCTCAGCAGTTTAGAAAAAAGGTGTTTGTTCATATTTGAAATCTGTGTAATTGCCAAAAGCCCTTAGAGGTGTTGGTGTTTGATCAGCACTAGACCACCTAAACCCCTTTATTCTCACTTCTTGTACTTTACTTTCAAAAATGCTAGCAGATTATTTTATAATTTGTACCACTTTGCTGAAGTTGTACTCAGTTATTTCTCTCTTTGGAGCAATGTTTTGTCATTTGAGATGGTATTTCTTGATTTTCTTTGGTGACAGCATGTGTGTTAAGCCTTTGTTGTGCTGTTAAAATCCCTTGTACTCAGATTGGCCATCAAGTTACCAACCAGTACATGTCTCTCTCCAGGTCAATCAGTTTTTGGTAGCAAATAGAGGGAAATGTGTGAGCACAGACACGTGCCTAAAAATGTTCTCATTTGGCCAGAACACAGTTGTTTCTACATCAGGAGAGAATTCCAAAAGTCTTCTACAGTTCTGTGCATTACCACTAATATGCATAACTTCTAAGGAAAATGGAGCAGTGCTGGATTTTCAGGCTTGTAAATAGAGTTATTAATCCTGCAATTGATTATTCCTGAATGGAAGGACTTTCCAACCAAATGCAATGGTCTGTTTCAGAAATTTGTCAGAGATCTGGAATTGAAGTCCACACGAAATATCATCTTGGTTTAAAGAGTTAAATGGCTTGGTACAATTTACAGAAATAGGTTAGAGGCTTCATGTCTCTTGCTTCATTTAATTCAGCTTTACTCTGCTGATACTGAAAGAGAGAAAATGTCTTGCAAACCTAAATTTGCTATTAGCTGGACAAATGTTATGTCTTTTATACATCTTGCATATTATAGTAATGTTCAGTAAATCACTCATAGTAGCAACAAATGACTTAGATCAAGGTTAATTTTGGTAAGGAATGGCAAGACCACTGGCAGACATAAAACCAGAGAGGGTAAGACTTTACTATGTATTTGGACAGTTCTTCAAAACAGTGTTCTTCAATCTGTGTGCAGAGTCATTCCCACTGCATCTTTGAGGGAAAGAGGAACATGACTAATGAGCCTACAGTAGATCATTTTACGGTCCAAGTTTGTGTCATCATATTAAGCAATGAGTGGTAAGAATTTAAAGGAAATTATTCAATACATCACAACATTCTGGATCTGAGTAGTGATTCCCAACAGCCAGTGTAGTCATGGCACACAGGACATGAGTTTGTCAATACTTCATTTAGACTTGGGGGAAAAAAGCACCACTTGTTGGTCAGACTTAGTAATTATCTTAGAGTTATCCTCTTTGCTTTTTTTCCTGTTTTTTTAATAACTGCCTTTGAGTGTTTCAGTTGCTTTATTTGAAGAGCAAAAGTACACTAGGCAGCCCATAATGCTTTAGACTGCTGGCCTGAGTCGGGCAATGTCCAGACAAAGAGAAAACTTGAGCAAAGGTCGGCACTTGAGCAATGCAAGCTGCATAGTCAGTGAGTGGACCCAAGGCTGAGGCTTGTCGAAGAATCCCGACATGAACGTTTACAAAGTGCCGGCCAGAGTTTGGAACACTTTGAGCTGAGCAATGCTTCCCTTATCAGTTGACTGATTTTGGCTTGTATTTTTCCAAGGTATAATTCTGCTGTTTTGCCAGACATGATGGCATGTTCATAGCCTTGGAAATTTAAGACAAATAACAATTGTTGGAGAATGCTAACCTGCTGGTTTTGGAAGTAATAGTAACTAGCAATCATTTTTGTGAGTGTGTCATCTAAATGCATTCCGCTAATGCACGCGCCTGTCCCAGCAGCATCACCTGATCTGCGTCCATAGAGACACCCTGCCTTAATGCCCAGGAGGAGCTGGGCATGAAGAACCTTTCCTGTTGTATAATTTCTCTATTTTACCCTGACTGAACACATTTCTGTTTTCAGGAATGTTCCAGTTTAGCACAGATAACTCCTTAAAAGAAAAGCAAAGAACTTCAAAATCATTTGTTTGCAGAAGTCACAGGAGCAATGATAACCAATGTTTACATTTAGATACAATTTAAACAAATGAAAATTAAGTGGAATTTTTGTTTTGCCTTTAAGTATTTTGTGCTGCATCATAGGATAAATCAGTATCTAAGATTTTAAGTAGCTTTATTGTTTGTTATGTCTTCGCTATTTTTCTATTATTTTTGGCATGCCTTCTTCTGCTGATGCTTATGTTGACATTTATTCTGATTAGTTTAAATGAAGGTTTTAACCCTGGCTTTATCCTTTTAGATGGCATTGCTTATGAAACAGTAGGAATAGTAAATGTATCTAACTATGCAATGCATTTAGGTAGTTTGTATTTAATGTCTGTAACAATACATTTCTTTTCCAAGGAAAATGAGCCATGCACTTTCTGTGAGAAATCTGTGTTCCTACGTTCAGTGGCTCAGTGAAAAATTCCCTTTTCAGGTAGCATTTTTGCTATACTAAGAAGTATAAAGCTTTGAAGTGTTCATGCTTCTGACGTTGTGCAAGGGCTGGGAAGATTGTTCTCCTGCTTGTATGTATCCAATGATGGAAGGTGAATGGATTCAGGGTGGTGGTAGTTTTTGTTTGTTTGCTTGTTTGTTTGTGTTTTTAAATGAAAAATAAGTGTCACTGAAGTGTCCTGTATCGTTCTTTCTGGGTCCAGTTTGGTAAGTTATTGGATTCCTGTGACTCTTACTAATGTGGCATGAGGTGAGGGCACTCGACAGCCTGTAGATCTGATTCTGGAAATATCACATTTGAACCTCTTCCTGAATTGTGCTGTTACTGATTTTAAGTCATTCTGTCTTTCCCTTATTTGTGTCTGCATATTGGAGGATTTCTACCTGCAAAACTTACATGAGACTTGCCTATAAATATTTTCAGTGAAATGTGGATACAACCCAGCTTTTCTTAATTCCTACTTTTTCCTTAATTTAAAGCCTTTTTTTGTTGCTTTTGACTGAAATATAAACAAGGTGGGAGATCCCTTTTACTGTTGTGATTAAAGAACAAAGGAAAACTCTTAATCCAAGATAATAGTTTTCCTTCTTTGGTTTTGTGAGATATGCTTCAGGAAAACATTTGTTCCTACCCAACCTGTTTCATTGACCGGTTGGAGAGTATGTATTTGTCAGGAGCACACTGTTCATTCCCTATGAACTAAAGGGTTTTCATGTTCTTGATGCCTGTCATTTGGAGAAGAGTTTGAGAAGAAGAGTAAAGCTGGTTTGCATTTTCTGAGTGAAAATACTCATTTTGATAAAAGCAAATCCTTCACATCCATAGTCTACATAAATGATGTGTAAACTATCTGGATTAAATCATCAAATGCCCAGGACGATTTCTGCAGGTTTGCATATCTAGAAGCATTGGCATTCAGTTACCCGGACAAGTCTGTAAGCAATTCCACAGGAGTAAATCCTGGCATCGCAAAGTATCCAAATCAAACATACAGTTAGTTCGTTGATATGAGAAGCCCTTTGCCGTGTTTAAATATACATTCCAGTTTATGTGGCTGCTAATAGTACATGTGTTTTCTAACTAGCATTGGAGTTTTTTTCAGCTGAAGGTGAAAAAAAAACCTAGACTCGGTTTGAGCAGGCGTTAGTATTGGACGTTTTTGTTTTGTGGACAGAGTAAGAAGACAGATGAATAGGGAAGCTGAAGAAGTTATGTTCTTGAGACTAATACACAGTAACTCTTTACTCTCTTAGGTTTTATCACTTCGTCTGCAGCTGCGGGTTTTGACAATCTGATATTGGCTTATTTTATGGTTATGAGCTGAATAGAAGCCTCCCTAGTCTTGTGTAAATAAATCTGAGAGCTCCTAAAGAAAATAAAAACCTATGTACCAAAAACCATTTATAACAACTTAACTTCTGACAGTGAAGGATATCTGTCTCCAGTGAAACACTGATGGCTGATTAGGTTTAGTTACTCATTGATTTGCAGACAAAAAAATAACAACAAGTTATGTAAAGTGGTCTGAAAACTCAAATTTGTTACCCCTAGCATTTACTTTGTATCTTTCAACCCACTTTCCAACATTTTATATTTCTATAGCAGTAATTGAACTTGAAAAGTAAGTGGTAATTGATGTACCAAACCTGCTATAGTGTGATTTAGGTTATCCAGTAAAGCAGGCTTCTCTCTGGCACTAGAGAGATGGCATAGCATGTTTCAGATGATTAAAGCCAATCTGCTGCTAAGGCTTGAATTGAACGCTGTGCATTTAAAAGAAGTGTGCACACAGAATATTGCTTGAAAATGTGGAAAAAGTGGGTGTTATTTCATAACATTAAAAGAAACAAAACACACTCATGTAATTAGTACCCTAAGGAAAGGAATCAAAGCTATGTATGATAATTAAAAAGGCTTGTGATAAGCACAACTTCTAGTTTGTTGTGGATGCACTTTTTTGATTTCTTGTGATGGCTTCGTTCTTGGAATCTCGTTTGAGAGGTCAAACTGAGTCCCAGGAGCTTATCAGGCTCAGATAAATAACAGCCGTGTTATAAAACAGAAAATAATGCAAGGAGGAGAGAGGAGAAGGACAGAAAAGTACATTTGGAAAGGTCAAAGATATTCTCACAAGTACTGGTGGCCAGTTTCCTACTGATTTGTATATTTTCTGTTTTAAGAGTGTTTGTTTTATTGTGTTGTAGAAATAGTATCAAATTTAAAATAATCTATTCTAAAGATAATTATTAAAGCCAATTATTAAGGGTGGTATATTCTTAACCTTATCTTTAATTTACAAAGATCTAAAAATCTATTTGAACAAGGGCAAGACCACTATCTAGAAAGCAGACATGAGAGCCAAGAGCTTTGGATCTTTTCAGGTGGTTGTTCCAGGCTGTGTACCAGCTCTAGGTGCAATAGTAAGAAATGGTTTTCCGGGATCCATTCACAGTGCAGTGACCACTTGATCCAGAGCTGCAGAAAGGATCTTCCCCAGCCTGCTACGGGTGAGCCGTGAGTCTCACAGCTCTTGCTCTATCCTGGGAGATTTGCTCTCCTTTCTTGGATCTTTGCACAAATGGTGCTTTTTTTATTTTTTAATTTTTATTTCTCTCATCCTTTGTGAAATATGCCGTACTGAAATGGTGTTTGAAACACTTGTGTGGCAAAACCTCGTGACTGTCATTTTCAGTGAATGGTTTGAACGATACTGAAGCAATTTGGAAACACGTTTTAGTTCAGAAATTAATTCGCGGTCTTGCTATTTTCTCATATATGAAACAAGATTTTATCTTCTTAAAGTCCACATTTCTCTAAAGCAGAAGCTGTAGTCAGTGATAGAAGGTACAAGGAAGTCACAGCTGTGAGTTAGAATGAACAACATTCTCATGTTTTCTTTTTATTTTAACTTAATTCCTATCCAAGTTTGTTCTTGTACTTTTAAACCATATCCTTCCTGTATCAGTAGATGTTCCCTAATTAAAAGCGTCTAAAATGTAATGTAAATTAAGTACAGAGGATGGAGGCAAGAATAAACAAATGTTTATAACTAGCTTGCTGTGAGTCTGGGGTGTAGCTGGTTTGCATGGATGGTTGAATAAAGCTTAAAAAACATCCAAGCTGTAAATGCTGAGACAAAAAATTTAAAGAAAGCTGGATTACTACCTGAGACAAAAAACCCTGTATGATTCAGGAACTGGAAATACAAACTGGATCATTAGAGATGTACTCCTTGCCTTTCTGTCTTAATGATATTGGCATGAGTGAATTTAAATATCAAAACATTCCTTGAATTTTTTCAAAGTCAGAAATGGTAACTGCTTTTTTTTGCGTTATCAGGATGAAGACTTTGTGTAGTGAGTTATTGCTTCTGACCCAGCTCCTCTTCTGCTGTATAGCACTGAAAGTCTGCTGAAGGACGGGTGAAACATAATAAAGTACATCTCAGCGACAGTAATTCTGAAGCCATTGACACAAATTATTGCTATTATTGCTGTGGTAGATAGTGCTGTGTCAGGCTGAAATTGCATTTGGGTGCCTTTTAAGTTTCTCCACTCTTCTCTGCAGTTAGGCAGAACATCAGCTCAAGACCCCAAGGGCCATGTTAATTACAGCATCACTTTGCAAATTTACTTCCTTTTTTTTTTTTTTTTTTTTTTTGGTAGTGTTAATGTCAGCAGTGTATTCTGATTTCCTCAATTCAGATAGCAGTGATTCTGCCAAAAATAGTTACACTGAAATTTCTTGTGGCCAGCTACATGATGATTTTGCATATCGATTTCTGCTGATTTTTTTTAACAAATATGTGAAATGGTTTCGCTTGTAGTCCTTGTGGAATAAATTTGTCTTGTCAGACAGTGGAAAATATAAACTTCTTCTCCCCAGCCAATGTGCGTGCCAAAGAGAATAACTAGTAATAAGAGAAGTACCTGGCTAGGATGTAAAAAAACGTGCTAATTACTTTTGATGGGAAAATGAGATTTTAATTTATTTAATGTCTTCATCTGATACATTCAAGACATTTGCTACTAGTAAAGAACAATAAGGAAAATCAAGAGCAGCTGTACATTCTGAGGAACTATCTGTCAAAAACTGAGATTACTAATATCTAGCTTTTCATATTATTCAAATGGACAGCATTAGCATTTCCCTTTTTTTTTAGGGCTTTTTTCATTCCGGTATTTAAGAAGTCGGAGTGAGACAAAGACTTGACAAATTCTCATAACCACTTGAATAATACCTTTACTCTCAAACATGCCATGACATTAATTGTACTAATATTTAGCATTGCTAAAGGAATTTTTATCATCATATTTTAAAAGACTGCACAAACAGATTGGAAATGTTAATCCCAGTGTACAGATAAGAAAATCTAAGCAAAATAATTTTGTATATTTTAATGGTGAGATGTTCGAGGAGCTGGCATTACATTCATCAGTTCTCTTATTTCCCATCTGTTCCTTGAGCAGCTGCATGTGCCTGGATTTTTCTCTTTCCCCCAGTTGCGGGCAGAGAACAGAGATGGATGAATGGAACAAGAAAACACAACACTTGAGCGCACGAATTCCCTGACACTGGGTCAGGTTATTGGGTGTGGATGGGTAGCTGGCAGGAAGTGGCATGAGACCTGTTGGAGCAGAGATAACACAGGAGGAGAAGAGGGAGCAGGATGCTTTGCATGCTGCTTGGCCCTGTGTGATGTGGGTTTACGGAAGAAGAGTGTCACTGAGATGAAACAGGCTCAGAATAGAGATTGACTTGGCAGGAGCCTGTCAAACCAGTTACATGTGAAGCTCTCAGACATGGGAGATGTTCCTGGTCTCCCCATTCCCACTATTTTCTATTCCAGCCTATCTGATCTGCAGCTGTGTGTTCATCTGTCCTCTCTCAAGCACTTCTTTTTAGTCTAATATGAACTTAATAGCTATTTTCCTTTAATCTTTTTCTCTCTTTGTTTCCTTATTTTCCTTTCATTTAGTTTGATCTTCTGATTATGCCGTTTCTTACGTCATCTTTGCTGTTTTACTTTCCTAATCATTTCCTGGTGAAGCCTCTTCCAGCTGTAGGGAAGGAACATACCTAGCTCATTCAATATTTACTGCTTCCAAGTTGTATTAGCAAATCCTTGTCTGTTTTGTCAGCTCCTGTGAGCTGGACTGACTGCTATATATTGGACATTTAGAGAAGGGGGCTATCATTTTGAAAACGCTTTATCCATGAGTCTGTATTTGCCTATTCATAATCCTCTGTCACACAAGCACTTGAAAAATTCCATCCTGTGCAGTGCCAAGCTGTTCCTCCGGAGGCTCAAAGCTCTGTCGCTCTCCCTAGCTGGAGGGCAGGCAGCAGGTTAGACTTGCCCACATCAGATCACTTCACTGTGGCCATTTATTTCCATGTGTTTAAAGTCAAATCAGTACAGGGTGTTTGAAAAATCTCAGCCATAAAGTTTTAAATATATAGTTTTAGCAGCTCAAGTTCACAGTGACAATCTTGGTCTCATGTCTACATACTGAGTCTTAAAAAATGTGTGTGAGTTTGTGCATATACCTACAGACAGCCCTGACTTGGGTTTCTTTTGTCTATTCAGCACATAAACAGAATTTTTTTCTTAAAACTACTTCTGAGTCATTCTAAGTTATTATATGAAGAATTAATAACAGAAGTATATTCTGATTATACTATTTTACAAAGCATATAAAAAATTTTAAATAGGCATATTTAAGCATGTGATTTAATAATAAAAGATTATTAATATTGGGTATCAGTAAAGAACCTAAGAGCAGAGTTGCCTGACCTTGATTTTCTGACTGTATCACTTGCATGGCCACATTATTAATTTGCTATGGTCAAAATGAAAAAAAGAATCTGGAATTGTTTTCATAGCCCAAGGAAAATATGTGAGCAGTAATAAGAAGACTGGCCATGTCAAAATCTGGAATCATTCTTCAAATTTGCTTTGAAAATTAAGCTTTTAACACCAAGCAACTGGCTCTCTTAAATATCTTGTTTCAAGGAAAATACTGCAAGCAATAAATTGCAGTATCAAATGGCCACTGTAACTAAATCTTGTTCCTCCTTCAGTGGCCTCAGGACAATTGGTCTAAAGTCTCCTTTAAAGAAAAGGGCTATAATTACTACTGCAATTGTTTGCTTTGCCTCAGATGTAAAAAATGTGCTTCCTCCTCTTTTGTCCTTTTTATGGCTATTTTAGCTTCATCTTTCAGTGTTTAACTGTTTATGTAGAAGTAGATTCTCTGTAAGGTTTAAAAGACTCTAAGTGACTAACATGCAAATTGGCGGCTTTTCTGATAAGTTTAACATCAAAATTAATTAATATTCTATATAAAAATTTTGTGTTTGTTCTCAATGTACAGAAATTGTAATGTTTACATAACAAATTATCTACTGATTATACTTTTAATGAGATTAAAAAGCACACACTAATTAAAAATATTAAAAATCCTTTGGAATTTGTTTTTACTGGAAATTAATACTCAACATTTTGCAGGACAGAGGGTCTTGGCAGATCTAAACAAAGCTGTTTCTACATGGTTGCTGATATTTATAATCTACAATAGAGAAAAGAAATTTTTATGAATGTTGAGAAAAGATCAACACTAACGCCTAACAGATGGGTCGTATCAGGAGAACATTTGCTAACAATACTTGATCTTAAAGACTTGCTGATACTTCATGGAAAAGATTTGGAAAATGATTCAGCATAGGTTAAAGAAAAAGGCTTCTAATAACACAGATTTCACAACTGTGTATGTTGTTTTAATGGACTAATTAAACAGATCTCATTCTCTGAATTAATTGTTCTACATGTCAGTTTAATTTGGTCGTGGGTCCTTCTATGAGACTGTAGGGTTTGGCCTCAGCATTACAAATAGACTTCTATATATTGCATATTTAAAATGCATATGCAGAAACTTTTGAGACAAATAATTAGATTTACATATTTAATTAAGTGAGTTTAAATAGCAAGCACACTGTGAAAAGATCATTTGTGCAGAAACTTTCTGGCTTTTCTAGCTCTGTAAGATGGGAAACCGGGCTTAAACAGTTTGTAACTGGAGATGAATAAGAATTCAGAGGCAGGGAGATGGAAGTTCATTGTTTGTAAAATATTTATTTTGCTACAGTGCATGAAAGTAATGCATTTCGGGGGGCATTAAATGATTCATATTCTCTTTAAAGGAAAAAGTTCTTCTTGCAGTAGTATGAATTATTCTAAAAATACATTTGCCGAAATCTGCTGTTAGCACAGAGCATCTGTAACTGTCGTAAGTACCCCTATGACTCCCAGGCCAGACAAGTGGAAGCATGTTAGTGCCTTGGATGTATTCCTCTCTTTCACACTGGGAACTGAAGGACAAGGCCAATGATGGTCTAAACTGAGGGGACTTAAACTTGCTTCTGTCATTACTAAACTACAGTTGTACCTACTTTATGTGATGCCGAAGGGAAAATGGTTAAAATCTTTGCAGCAGTGTTTACAAGTAAAGCTCTGGTATGTAGGATTTGCATGGGAAGGTTTGCGGGGTGGGGGAAGGGCGGAGAAGTGGTGCTATCAGGGTGGCTTCTGTGAAGCTTCCAGAAGCTTCTCCCATGTCCAATAGAGCCAATGCCAGCCAGCTCCAAGATGGACCCGCTGCTGGCCAAGGCTGAGTTTAGCAGGAGTGGTGGTAGAGTCTCTGGGAAAATGTATTTAATAACAGAAAAAGGGTTACTGTGCAAGAGCAATTGCAGCTGCAGAGAGGAGTGAAAATATGTGAGAGCAACAGCCCTGCAGACACCGAGGTCAGTGCAGAAGGAGGGTAAGGATGCGCTCCAGGCACCAGAGCTGCTTCCCCTGCTGCCTGTGGTGCAGCCCATGGTGAGGCAGCTGTGCCCCTGCAGCCTGTGGAGGAGACCTGCACTGGAGCAGGGGGATGCTCAAAGGCTGGGACCCCGTAGGAAGCATGCGCTGGAGCAGGGTCCTAGCAGGACCTCTGGACCCACAGAGAGAGGATCCCACGCTGGAGCAGGTTCGCTGGCAGGACTTTAATAGCACGGGGGACTCGTGCTGGAGCAGCCTGTTCCTGAAGGACTGCACCCCATGGAATGGACCCACATTGGAAAGTTTAGTGAAGGACTGTGTCCCATGGCAGGGATCCCAGAATGGAGCAGGAAAAGACTGTGAAGAATCTCTCCCTGGGGAGGAAGGAGCAGCAGAAATAACGTGTGTGAGTTGAACTGACCACAGGCCACCCCTCTACCCCTGTCGCCTGTCCCCCTGTGTTCTTCTAGAGGAGACAGGGAAATCAGGAGTGAAGTTGAGCCCAGGAAGAAGCAAGGGGTAGAGAGGGAGGTTTTTTAAGGTTTAAGATTATTTTCTCTCATTACTATTCTCTGATTTGATTGGTAAGAAATCAAATTTCCCCAAGTTGAGTTTGTTTTGCCCAGTATGGTAATCGGTGAGTGATCTCTCCCTGCCCTTATCTCAACCCATGAGCCTTTCGTTATGTTTTCTCTCCCCAGCTGAGGAGGGAAGTGATAGCGCAGCTTTGGTAGGCACCTGGCATCCAGCCAGGGTCAACCCACTGCAGTTGGATACTTCAGAGCTGGATTGATTCTTCGCATCCAACCATCTTCTTATAGCTTGTAAATTTGTCCCCTTATTTGTGCAAAATTAAAGATTCATCACTGGATGTTTGCCATGTGTATTCCTTTTTCATGTTTTTCAGGTAAAATGGCTCTCCAGTTCCCAAGAATAAGACTGGTATTGTTCTTTTCCTGAAATAGTTGTAACACTTTGAGTTTTGGCATTCAGATTCAATATCTGGCTACAGGACAAGCATTTGCCCCTGTCTGATAGTATTTTATTGCTTAGACAAGTTTTAACCAATAGTTGAATTTTCAGACTTCTTAGAATTTTAACAAATATATTCAGTAAAGAGTGCATCCATGTGGAACATGGTCTGCTTCAGAGATGAAAGGACTTTTTAGGCAAATATGTTTTCATGCAGTTCTCAAATGCAAATAATAGTGCTATTTCATTAGTATGAAAATAAGCTGGGGAACATTATTAAGCACATGGATAATTCCATGTCAAATGTCATGGCTCCTGCCAGGATATTTTTATAAATTGGTTTTCATGGCTGATTTTGAGCAGCACCTGCGCAAAAAGTAAACAAAAAGTGGCCTCATGCTCAACAGCAAAAATTGAATTTTTTAGTAGTTAGACCATCCATTCCTTCTGAGTCAGGCAGATGTTATTTGGGAAAAAGCAGCCACCCATGTAGTACAATGCAATGGACCAAATGAAGGCTATACACATAAAGTTCAAACTAGCATTTCCTAACTCTCAAGTGGTTCTCCATACAATAATTATCTTAAAGCATACTTTGCTGTAAAAGAAACATTTTCAATGTAGCTAGTGCTATCGCTATCAACCTGTGTGCTGAGAAGAGCTGTATCTGAAATTGTGCAGAATAATGTGCTGTTATTACACATCTTTAGCTGCTTTGCCCGTTTGTAACCTCAGGACTTTTTTTTTCCTAAATTACTGTATATGTAAGTGTTTGCCCTTATAAAATATGTCTGTGAACATCCCGTTGCTCTCTAAGTGCTTCAAGTCAAGTGTTTGCAAATGTTTTCAGAGCATGGCCCACATTTTTGCTGTACTTTAGGTTGCAGAGTCTGTGCCTTCCAGTTCTGACTTTTTATCCTGCCTTTTTGCTTTATCAATACTTCAGCTATTGCTCAGAAGAAAAATAAATATTTCAGGAGTATTTTGTTCCTCCTAATGCAGTTCAGCAGTTGCAGAGGACCCATTGCTATCAGATAATAGCAAGCTTATCTGGAAACTTCTTAGCTCAGCACTGGTGAAGCACGGATGACATTATGAGAATCTGTGCCATTACTGATATTTTTCCCACAGATACTGTAAATTCCAGGTAATGAGCAAAGAGTGCGTTTCCTAACTTGTCCAAATTAGTTACATGCATCAATGCTTAATAGGAACTTTTTCATCATTACAAAAATCTGGCTCTGGGAAAGAAATATACTCATCATTCCCAAAGGTAAGCTGCTGCTTGAATGGCAGACTCAAAGCCAAATGTTGCCTCACTGTTGAAAAAGCTTTGTTAAATCAAGCTGAATTCTGCCTCTTGTGTAAGCCTAGAAAAAATATTGTTGCCTTTGTATTGGGTAAATCAGAACTTCTGGTAACAGAACCCACAGCAGCCTGAAAATGTCCTTTGCTTTTAGAAGAGAAACTGTAACCAGAAAACTCTGTTAACAGGCCCTCGTTACAGCTTCAGGGTATAGATAGCAGGCTGGGATGGGAAAAAAAAAATTCCTCCAAGCAGAAATGACAATTACATTTTGAAAACACTTGAAGGGGGTGAGAAATGTGGTCAGATTTTTCCCTGGCACTTGCTTAGCAGGCTCAGTTCTAAAACTTCTTGCACACAAACTAACCCTAGATCAATGCCCTGGGCTGCATCCAAAGCACTGTGGGCAGCAGGTGAGGGAGGGGATTCTGCCTCTCTGCTCTACTCAAGTGTGACCCCACCTGCAGTGCTGCATCCACATCTGGGGTCCCCAGCACAGGAAGGACATGGAGCTGTTGGAGCGGGTCCAAACAGAGGGATGGAGCTGAGGAAAGGCTGAGAGAATTGGGATTGTTCAGCCTGGAGAAGAAAAGGCTCAGGGGTGACCTAACTGTGGCCTTCCAGTACCTGAAGGGAGCCTACAAGAAAGACGGAAAGGGACTATTCACTAGAGCATGGAGTGGCAGGACAGGGATTCTTGGCTGTCGGGGATGGTATTTTACCATGACACTCTATGTTTCTTTGGAGGTGTTCTCTCCCTTAGTGCTGGATGTTCACTTATATCACAATGCCATCAGAAACAAGCTTTAAAATAATTTTCAGATAGGGCTCCCTTCAGTGGAAATTTGGAAAAGACAAGGCTTCCCAAGGGTGTGAATGGAAACCTCCATTAGGTTATTTTTATTTTTTGTCTGGGTGATCTCCACCATGGGCTGAAATAGGGAACTGCACATTTTGCTTCTCAGCTGGGTGCCTCTCTGGGAGGAAGAGTGACTCCTCGTGCCCTGGGCAGTGTCTGGCAGCTGTGCTCTCTCCCTGTGTGATGAGGAGAGCTAACAGGAAGAAACCATAATTTCCTGATGAATTGGTTCATCACTTTTCTTGGAAGCAGCCACTACCGTGTTTCTCCCATTAGCCTTTTCCTTCCAACAACAAATATTTTTTTACAATTTTCAAACGTTAAATTTTTTTTCCCCCTTTATTTCTTTCTTCTTTTTTTAAAATCCTTTGAGGCTCTCACTTTTGACAAGACGAATCTTGTTAGGTCATCACTTCCATCTCCTGGCACGTTCAGAGTTGTCCCACAAAAGCAATGATAGCTTTTTGTCCAATTTTGTCCAATTTTTTCACTTTTACCTGGAGAGGAGACTTCAAATGGTGGTCTAATGCATCTCAGTGGCAACTACTTTGTGAGACGTGACATAGAGGTACCTAGATTTTTTAATGCAATGTGTCAGCTTATGATTCATATTTAAAATACTTCACCTGCATGAGTAATAACAATTTTAAAAGTACCCTCCTTAATGATCTATTGTGTGTCTTGTAAGAATAATTTCCAGAACAGGAGCAGATTAATAGAGTCAGGACTGACTTAGCATAATTCCCCTTTGGGATTCTGCAACACACGAACTACATGATTTGTTTGTTTGCAAAGGTTTTGAGGTTTGTGTTTTTTATTTCAAATAAAAAAAAAAAGCTGTCTCACAGTCACACATTTATAAAAATTCCCCTCTAATCTTTACTACCCGTTTTGATTGGTATCTTTTTTTTTCCTCTTTGTTGGGATCAAAATAGCTTTAATTGAAAGTTTTAAATGAAAATTTGCCCCCAAAAAATCTGATTTATATGCTCCTAAGTAATTTATAGCATCCTGTGTCAGAAGCTGTTCCAGATGGTTAATTTTACATATATATATATATATATATATATATGTTAATTATGAACCTATTTTCTGCCTGAGCTTTGCTGGACTCAGACCTTTGCTTAGTTTATGATATCATAGAATCATAGAAAGGTTTGGATTGAAAAGGACCTTAAAGATCATTCAGTTCCAACCCTTCTGCCATGGGCAGGGACACTTCCCACTAGACCAGGTTGCTCAGAGCTCCATCCAAGCTGGCCTTGAACACTTCAAGGGATGGGGCAGCCACAGCTTCACTGGGCAACCTGTGCCAGGGCCTCATCATCCTCACAGTAAGGAATTTCTTTCTAACATCTGATCTAAATGTACTCTCTGTCAGTTTGGATCCATTCCTCCCTGTTCTGCCACTCCATGCTGTAGTGAATAATCCCTCTCTATCTTTCTTGTAGGCTCCTTTCAGGTACTGGATGGCCACAGTTAGGTCACCCCTGAGCCTTTTCTTCTCCAGGCTGAACAATCCCAATTGTCTCAGCCTCCCCTCATAGCAGAGCTGCTCCATCCCTCTGATCATCTTGACTTGCTTCAACAGCTCCATGTCCCTCCTGTACTGGGGATATCCGAGTGTTTTTAATGTCAGATATCTCTGCTGATGTGTGCTGCAGGGACTGGTGGGAAGACGGCCTGCTCTCTGTCTCGCTATAATTTTCGTGCCCATTGGGGTAGAAGTTTTACCAGGTTGTTACCCATTCCTCTTCTTAGCTCCAGATGGGGTGGGTTCAGGACAGCCAGTTCTTGGTGGACTCTTGCTTAATTTGATGAAACCTGCACCTTGCGGGACTGGGAAGCTGCAATCCAAGGTCTTGGTTTGTTACATCCCAAGCAGTAACAACAGTAACACCCATCTAAGCCTATCCTAGAGTCACAGGCCTCAGCTGCTAGCTGGTTTGTTTTTAATCAGGCATATATTCCTATTTCATTTTTTCATTTTTTCTTGCTTTGAAAAGATACTAGAAAACTACCTAGTATATATTTTAATATTTACCTAAAATATTTAAATTATTTAGAATTTATTATTTTCTTTAGGAGTAAAAGGAAGGGGCAGTAACGTCTCTAGGTACGTGTTCATAGCAGTTAATTCGATGCCTTTGTCACCATGTTGTGATCTGGCCCTGTAGGAGTTAGTAAATGGCAGTGCCCTAAGAGTTAAGTTATGTTTGGGGAGCTCTTGGCACATGAGTGTCACACGGTGCTGCACCCTTGGCACCTCCCAGATACAGACCTCCAGCGAGCAGCAGCATATGATCTCATCAAAGATTTATAAACTCAGGGGAGGGCACAATTCCAAGTGATAAAAATGGACAAAAGACACCAGAAAAACCTGAGGAACAGACTGGAAGCTTCTGATGCCTTACATTGTAAGGGACAGAAAAAAGCCAGACAAAACCACTTTCACCAACTCCCAGAGGAAGGGAAGAATGACACTTCACGCTGTTTTTGTCAGAAAACTCTTAGTGGAGATGAATTATAACCTCACTAAACCATACCCCCCACTGCTGCTTCTGTGTCCAAGACAAAAGATATTGTTGTTGGGAAAAAGTAGTTGTAGGGTCTGATTCTTTTCATTATCTTTTTCTTTTCTTTTAAGACAACAAAGGAGTACAGCTGTGAACTGATCCGATGTAAACATCTGCAGAGATAAATATTTTTGGTATGTTTATTTCATCTCAGCTTTAATCTCTTGGCATTTTAATAGCATTTATTTATTATGTTACCATGTTTCTGTAAGGATTTTCACCCTTACAGACATCCATTGCCATTTCCAAAAAGGATGCTCAGCTCCACCACAGACCATTTTAGATTTGGGAAATCTGTGATTAGTTCAAATTTCTGTCCTAGTGAGCTTGTCAATATCTCTCTGAGAAATAATCTCATTCCCATATTACTGACTTCCTTTGATTTGAGTATATGTAAAATTATTCTAGGTAATAAGGACTTACTAGTTGTAAAAAATCAATAAAGACAAAATCTTAGTAGTAACTTTGAAGTTAAATCACATTTTTCCAACCAACTTAAAAAATAAATCCTACAAATACAGTTTTATAATCAAAATGCTGGCAGGACTTTATTCATGGCTGCATAAATACCTCTGCTAAGATGTAGTCCTGGAAGTATAGAACTACCTGTTTGTAATTTTAGATACAGTTATATAAATTGGTTCTGTTTGTGTCACGTAATGAACTGAAGCAATGCTGCAGGCAGTTAATGAGGTTAGCTCCAACTTATAAATATAATATTTGCAGAATTCTTCTGCATATGTTGTGGCATTAAAATATTGTTATGCTGTACTGCTACTGACATTGTTGCTCTTAACAATAAAATCAAAATGAGTGGTTACTGCTATTTATTTGAAGTGGGGGTTACATAATTTTTTGTGGAGAGTAATGTCTTTTTTCAGCCTGAAAAATAAAATTTTTTAGTAATGTCTTTACTCTGAAAGACACAAAATGTATTTCCTTCTGAAGACTACTATCTTCCACTGACAGTCCATTCTGGGTGTCAGCTGGGTTTTTTTTTTCAGGGGCAGAGTTTAACATTGGATATCTCCAGGTCAAAGGGTCTTGTGACATCTGGTGTTGTGATCCTTCTGATGCCCCTCATAGAGTGAGGCACCTTTTCTTTTTCAGTTTCTGAGGCACAAGAATTCCTTGGACGAGGAAAGTATAGGTGCAAAGCACATTTTCATGGGCTGGAAAGACACGTTGCCCCTGGCACCTCCCCGTTTTGCTGTTAGCCTGCTGGCCAACACTTAGTATGAAGTCACTCTTAACATCACAAACACATCCCACCTCCTGTACCCACTATGAATTTCCAGACCAGAGGTGAATGGTAGGTGCTGGGTCTCATATTTTGCTCTAGAAAGTCACTGACTTGCATAAAATAAGTATTGTCTGGGATAGAAGAAAATGTTACAGGAAGGACAGTACGTTTAAGGGTGGTAAAATACCCTAAATAATGTTGTGGTCATGTAAGTTGGATTAACCCTGGGAGGAAGAGACAGGAAAAGTTGTTGTAAGACCTTGAGCTGGCTGGAGCTGGGAAAGGGATCTGCCCAGTGGCATATTGTATTTGGATGTTAACTACAGTATCTCACATCTTACACAGAGAAAACTTGGAGTGATTAGGGAGGACAGAACCAAAACGAAAAGGTTTTGCAGACAATTTCCCCTTTTGTCCTGGCTGGCAGCTTCCTGCTTTCAAGCTCTGTTTCAGTCAACGCAGTGCCCTTGGATAGCAGCAGGGTGATGGGAAGAAGGTTTTGGAGAGCCAACTGCTGACCCCGTGCCTCCTGTGGGAGCCTCTGTCAGAGCACGGGGTCCCCACATCTTGCTGGGGGTCCCCCCTTTCCTGTCTACCACAACCAGCCAGGGAAACCCTCTGCTATGGGGAAGGGCCAGCTCCATCCAGCAGAGAGCCAGTCTGTCGTGCTCCCCAGGCCCCTTTGTGGGGACAACACTTGGTATCAAGAAGCTAAACAAAATACTGCCTCTCAAAGTAGATTCCTTTCAGATAAAATGAAAGATCAGGAAAATGGCACTTTCTAGTAAAAAGCAGCTTTCAGACTGCAACAGTTGGAATTGTTCTGCAGTAGGATTACTCTTCAGGTTTGGATTAGATAGAAAATCAGCTTCTTCTAGTAAGAGGGTTGTGGTTTCTCTTTTTCTGTACTAAATCTGCTGTTCTTGACTTCTTCTGAGGATCCCTGTGGGCTGTGGTCCCTGCAGATCTTGTCTGGGCATTAGCAGTAACTGAGGGCTGCTGGAGCCAGGCCTGCACTGCAGAACAAACACCCAAGCTGGTAACTGAGGCCCAGCTCTGTGCTGGATTTTAAGACCCATGTCCATATCTGTGCGCTACACTGTGCAGAGGCACAGCAGCACAAGCTGGCTACTAAATTGAGTCCCAATCTCTGTGATACCTGGTTGTTTCAGCCAGTAAGCCAGTGTCCCACATACCTGTTTGCAGCTCCCTTTTGTCACAGACATCCTCCTCCAAGAGCCGTCTGCAGACCCAGTGCTGCCTCACTCCTGCCTGCCCCAATTTCTGTAGTTCCAACTTACATGATTATGAGTGAATTCAATGCTGTGAATTCTAATTTTAATGTCAAATGTCCGTTCTTCACACACCAAATGAATGTGTGCAATTTCAGAGTTTTCTTGGCCATGTCTTTGGCTTCTGTGTATTTTTGGGAAGGTAGACATTCTTTCTAAAGTTTCTTAAATAATTAGTTCCCTTTGGTTAGTTTATTGTTTTGTTATATTTGTTTTGTTACATGTTGTACAAAAGTAATCCTTACCAAAACAGATTTTTACTGGAGAGATGGAAATTCATTACTTCACTGTTAATTTCTGTGTCTGGCTGTTTCGTTGCATCTCTGCTCAGTAGGAGTGTTGCCCCAAAGCACATAATAGAAATTATCTTTTCTCCTACCCCTTACAAATGATTCCAGGTTAAAGTTCCAGCACTGTACCTTGCTGAGGACTATTAGAAAGCATCACTGTACAGACACATCCCATAGGTGCAGCTCTCGCAAAGTGCTGTACATGTGACTGAAGGATTTCTGCAAGGGAGCTGAAGGTGGATGGGCTGCAAAAGGGAGAGAGAGGAGTTAGATATTTCTACTTGTTGTAAATTCAGAATTTCAGTATTGGCATTCACGGGCCTCTGCTTGGCCTCACAGAGCATTTCTAGCCTATTCTGTTGTAAGACAGTACTATGGAGCTTCTCATAACATATCCATCAGAGATCCCAAGTGTTATGATTTGTTATATGCCGACTACTTAACAGATTTTCATTATTCCTTAATTGCCTACATTTTAAAAAGAGGTGTGGAGTTGTGAGACAGGATATTCAGGCACTTACCTAGACTTTGAATCATAAACTAGATAAATGGGTTTTTTAGAAAGCAGAAAAGAGAACATTATCTAAAGAAAGAATTGCACTCGTGGGCTCTTGGCAGCAACATGTGGATCTCTTGCTTTTATATCTATGAAACTAAATTTCAAAACATATTTGGTTTGTTCAATGTACACCTTGTTTGTAGAGCTTTTTAGTTAAAATCACCTACCCAGATGTTTGATCATCAAGAGGAAGCCAGTTTAAGCACAAACTAATGCAGTGCTCAGTTATTAAGTATTTAATTCTCAGCAGTGGCCCATTAGAACAAGTTTTGTGTCTCTGTACAATATAGTTAGGTATTGATTAAAGAGAGGGTTAACTTATACATTGAAATAGGAGAAGTTGGTAAGTCATAGCATGGAAAAGCAGTAGGAAAAAATTACTTAAAGTAATAAATAGAAATTGTATGAGTTAGTATTTATTGCCTGTTGTTGAATATGACTCTTCTATCTTTGCTGGTGAGGGCATTATTAGATCTCTCTCCAATTTGTTTACAAAATGTGCCTGCATCCACTTCACCTTGTAGCAAAGTTGAAGCCTGCAGCCTTGGCTCTGAAAGCCCTGGGGCACTGACAGGGTCAGCTCAGACAGACATCTTAGCCTATTTCAGAACAGGGACTGTACTTTTATCACAGTCACTACCTCTGTGCACCATTCAGGAGAGAAGAGCCTTGCAAATCAAGAAGAAAATAAAGCTAGGACTAAAATCCAACCAGTTCACTTGAATGCAAATTTTTTATGACGGCCCATCACTCCATGCTGTGGGGGAAGCTTGTTATTTTCAGCAGAGTCACAGGACGTACAGCATTGTGTCTGGGGCATATGTGCCCTTCCATGTTTTCATTGCAAGGCCAGGCAGCACTATCTGCTAACATGGTGCATGGTGCTTCAGCATCCCTGAATCATCAGGGTCCCATGGCTCACTAGATCTTCATGGCCTTTTATATGAGGCTCAGTCTGTGACATTTTTCCCTAGTGGCAGAAGGAGAGCAAGACAGATGGCAAAAGCCATTCTTTTGTTGGAAAAGCTGAGGTGGAGACAGGAAACTGGAAGGAGAAAGTATCTGTATAAATGTGTACAATGAGGAAGACCAGGAAGGACATTAAAAAATGGCTTACAAGAGTTAAAAAGCAGGAAAAATCAGTGTTGTGTTTCTTGGTTAATGTACCCCATTGATTTCAGAAGATCTCTACTGCAAATTGTCTTTTTTTGCTTGTTTTTCCGAAGGCAGGTGATCCCGTGATAATATTCTCATCATCTCTATTTCTGTCTACCCTACAAAGTTAAAATTTCCTGTATGTAAAGATACCGTGTTCTGGTGTGTAAAGCTTGCTCCAGCACCAGCCTTTAGTTTTGGAAGTCTGGAGCATTTTCCTCAGAAGTGAGAAAAGCAGTCAGAAACTGCATTAATAAATGAGACAGAGAATACGCGGCTATATAAACTCAGGAAAATTAAACTGGTACTACTTTTTTGTCATCATGGAAAACCAAGTCACAGGTCATCAGGTTGGCAAGTATGTTTGTCGCTTCCCTACCCTCAGGCTGCAAACCCCTCAGAGAGATGGTGCTTCATTGCCCTGCAATGTGCCATGGGTGCAAAGAACCCACAGCCAATACAGATCCCAATACATGCCTTGCTATTCCCACCTCAGCCTGCTGCCTCATCCTTCCCGTCACAGACCTCACAACTGCTTTCCACTCCATCAGTCCCTGGCGTGATTTCACTTGAGACTTGCTGTTTCATAAAATAATTCAGGAACAGGATGGTTATATATATACATAAATATAAGAAAAAAATCCTCAGTGATTTTCTAATATCTCCATAAGCAGTCTCATCACATTCTTTTTAATTTGTTTGTGTGCAAGTAATTTTCAGCAGGGATATTGGAAAGTCTGAGCTGGGTTTCAGTATGTTCTGATAGTCGACTGCAAAATTGTTTTGCATTGTCTCTTTCTTGGCACACTTTTGTCTCTCAGGAAAGATTTTGCATTTCTGTTTCACTCCAAGTCCTTCCACGCCACCCAGGGACACACCAAGCAGGGCTAATCCTACAGAAGTGATAAAGAAGGTGATAAGGAAGGAGGCAGCAATTTACAATGTAAACTTTACACATGTTTTTTTACTTTTTTATGGAGGGGAGGTTCTGGTTGGACATTAGGAGGATTCTCTTCTCAGAAAGGGTGATTAGACATTGGAATGGGCTGCTCAGGGCAGTGGTGGAGCCACCGTCCCTGGAGATGTTTAAGGAAACACTGGATGTGGCACTCAGTGCCATGGTTTAGTTGACAAGGTGATGTTTGGTCAAAGGTTGGACTCAATGATCTCAGATGTCTCTCCCAACCTCATTGATTCTGTGATTCTATGACACAGATTAGCTATTTGGTTCAAATATTTTTTCAAATGTTCCCATCAAAGAAGAAGTGTTTCCCTTGACTCAGAAAAGCAAAATACTGAAAAAGTGTACCAGCATCTGGAAACAGTGCTCTGCACTGGAAAATCGCGGGCTGTGGTTTGTCTACAGTGTCCACATACATGGTTGGAAAATTATTCAGTTCTTGGGAAGTCTAATTTTATTAGGTCTGATAGGCCTTCATCCGATGGGCCTTTGTGAATCTTCTAACTTCTCTCCCGATTTCCTTAAATCCGGACTTTTATGCAAGTTATTTCTATCGTATTCTTCCCCCTGCCCTTCCACTGACTGCTTTAAAACAAGTCAAGCTTTTCTAGCACATGTGGCTTTCCACAGCTCAGCTATGCTCTCTGGAATAGTAATTGCTTTGCCAGATCAGTATTTTTGGAAAGGCTTCCAAACAGTGATCTAATAAACCTGATATGTTAAAATACTTCAGTATTCAACAAGTGTTTGGCGAGACGAAGGATGTTCTTGGACTCAATATCCAAGGACTATAGAACACGTAGTGTCTTACTGTGCTTGCAGTGCTGTAACTGATTTTATAGTTTGGTGCCTGTAGAGTTCGGGGTTTTTTTCCCCCCAGTCTTGGTTTTTTCCCCAGTCTGTGATCTTAATTCCTGAGATCCGAGCATGTACATTGGGCAGGTCAGCATTCAGAAGTGGCTTTCTCCGGCTGTGTGCTCTCCGTGCTTGTTTGCATGGTAAGAATTTGTACTAATACATTTCCTTTAACTGGATGCCGAGCTGATTGGCTCTGTCATCACCTGCGGGATTTCTTCAGACCTGGGGGATTTGAGGAGGTCAGTGGGAAGGTAGAACCACTGTTCAGCAAACCTAAGCTTAGTTGTTCCTCCTCCCTCCCTGAAATGGAAGGACTGTTTCCAAAGTAATTGATAGAAAGGAGGTAAAAATCTTAACAAGACATTAAGTGGTTTTGTTGAGAGATATTTTTGCTAGGAACAGATGGAGGCCTAAGGAAGACCTAGGGTCTTGTCAAGGACTGTTTTTTATGTCTTTTTCTTCCTGGATTTTGTGTGTGTTGACATCCACGTTATATATATATGCACACATATACCCACATAAATACACACATACACACACACACACACACGCGTATATATATAGATATAGAGATATATATATATATATGAAAAAATCTATTAAAAAAAAGGGAATTAAGTTTCCTGTCTCTGTGGTATTGACTGATCTCTTTTTTTTTCCCATTGAAAAGTTTTGCCCTTTCTAACACTTTTCCCCAGTTCCTAGAAAAGCAAGGTCAGCAATGGTAAGCTGGACGAGGAGGGCCTGAGGCTGTTTCTCTCACAAGACTGCTTTTGTTCTGTCAAGGGTCTTTGCTTTGCTGGGAAAATCTTGAATCCTGTAGTTTTGCTGTCTCCAGTGTCTTTGAGAAGGTTTTAAAACTCTTTAAAATTGCTGTAGCTCCAGGTGGCTCTGATTAGTGATGATGGCACTGCTGTTCTCCCTCGGTGCCAACATGGAACAATGGAAAACCATCCCAGCCCTAAAGAGCTCCTGGTGTAAGGAGAGGACAAGAGATAGCAAGCAGATGTAGAAAGCAGGCCTGGAAAGCCCAGTACAACGGAGCGGTGATCATGAATTTTGGGTTAGTCAGTAGCAGCTACTGTCAAGGAATTCCTTTTGCCAGCAGCTGGAAGTGGCTGGCTAGGTAGAGCAGGCCACTCTACGTCTTTATTTGCATGCAGTCCATACCCAGGAAATAAAACACCCAATATCAATGGCAGTGAGACCACCTGAATTTCATAGGTAACAGTTACTAGTATGAGAAGAGAGACAAAATGTTTTTTCAAGGTCTACCAAGTCCAGCAGAGGAGAGGAGGCTAGTGTGAGGAGAAATGTGCCACATGAGAATGGGAAATGGCAGGAATAACTCATTCTGTGTTTAGGGGAGGGATCTGTGCTTACCTGGGCTTCAGTTCATGTTGTACATCATGTCCATCCTGGGTTTTAAACTCTTCCCAGGAAGTGCACCAATTCTGCTTACCTGAGTTCGTATAAGCATTTACTGTACACAGATTTTCAAAGCAGGGTGAAATAATGATGTTCTAATAAAACATTTGATGACTTTAATTTCTCATATTTAAATATGGTCTTTAATTGTGTAAGGACCAAAAATGAACTGAATACTTTTAGCTGGCGTACCATGTCCTGCTTTAAAATGTTTGAGTTAATCTATAACATATTACCCTTTTTTTCCTAGTGTCTTCTGAGATTATCCAGTGTACTGAATTTTCAGAAATAGATGTTTAAGCTATGAAAACATGAGACTAGACTGCCTGCTTTTCTCCTTCTTGTAGTCCAAAACTTTTGGTGTTTGAAAACACTGTTGACTTAGATTCGTTAAAGATGTTCTCTTCCATTTTCCTGTATTTATCAGTGATAATATTCTACTTGTGTAATATGTACACAACTCAAAACATCATAACAAGATCAAGTGGGTAATAGAGGTTCAAGATGCCTTGCTTTCTTCCCAGAAAAATACACAAGATGGTGAAATAGAAGGCCAGACAAATAATTAATTATTGACTTTAAAAATAGAAAGGAAGAGACAAGCTACATAAAAATAATTGAGTCCTGCCTTCAGAGACTACTATTTAGCCACACATAAAAGAGTAGTGACCTATGTTTCTTGTGAAGAAAAGATGATGGCAATTAGTGTTTTTCTACAAAGCTTCCCTTCTGAAACATTTTCTGCTGAATTACAGAAAAAGGTGTAAGTGCAATACTACAGAACAAAAAACCAAAGTGGATTTAAATTAACAATAAATAGTTGTGATAAATTAGCACTCACTATCATGATAAAAAATCTAATAAAGGAAGATTTAAAAAAACATATTTCCCTTCTTACCCTCCACTCCTGAAGAAATTAAATAACACTGATAATTCAGACACTTGGTAGAGAAAGCAACCTGGGTGATTAATCTGTTTAGTTAGTTCTCTGACTGACATTTACACAGCTAATTGTTTAGTGATGATGCTTCTTTAATAGGTCTGAATATTAATGGAAGATTTGGTTAAAGCTGAAACTTGTTTGTTTAAGAATATCACTGGAGAAATAAGAATGCTTCATCAACTTCAGAGTTTCATCACAGGTTTTATGATATATCATGGAACTTTAGTGCTTTTATGACTTGTAAAAAACTTGCTTGGATGTTTGACATTCCGTGCTTCAAGGAATCCTGATTGGCAGTTGATTAGCCTTTTGCTCAAGTCATTATCTTCTTTAGTGAAATTAGTTGCCTAGAAAATTGCATTGTAATTCATCAAGGGGAAAGGAACATTTCAAAAGCTCTTGAGAGTATGATCCTTTTTATTTAGTATACAATATGAATTATTTTCATAGCAAGCTCTTCTAAGATATCCTATTCATCATATTATAGCAGCTTGTATTATTAGGTTTTTATCTTGGTCTTCATTTCAGTCTTTTCACCGAAACTAGGTGATACCCGTGTTTATATTAGTTCATGAGTAATACTGAAGGATGTGTGTACAAGAGTTTGGCTTTGAATCAGAAAGGCACTGAAACAGGTCTTTAGAAACTAACCCAAATGTGTGGAAAACTCCTCTCATTATATTTAACACAATGCTAGTCATCAGATCTTACTCATTCAAAAGGAAAGTTTTCTGCAAAAACCATGTTAATAAATAATGCACAAACATTATGGTAAGGTGAAGAAAATGTATTTGCAGAAAGAGCATTAGTTTTGCAAAGTCTGTAGTGTACTGAAAAAAGCTAAGACAATAGTTTTGATGAATGTTCCTCATTACCTAAGTGGAAAGCAGGGTGCCTGAATCACAGGGCTAATGAGGGGGGAGCATGGTGGAGGTCATCTCCTGGAAGCACTGGGGAAGATTTTCCCTGCCTTGGCTTCAGGGAGCTGACTTATCTCCTCCTGGCACCTTCCTGCTCTCCCAGGTGACTGTGAGAGCTCATGGTCAGAACATGACATGAAACAGTAACAAGAGGACAGGAACTGCATTCCTCTGAAGAGTGGGTTCCCACCCAGTCCCCTCCAGCCACCTCAAATGACACATGCATAGACTGACCAGCTCTGGTGTCTGTGTACTGTCATGCACTGAATGAGGGGCTGGACTGCAGGTTTCTTCTCACCAATAGTTCTGATTGCTGTGCACCATATTTCAGTTTGCTTCCCTTCTTGCACTTGGGTTGAGAAATATAAGCGGTTCTCTGTGGTGTTGTTTCATGCAGTGTAGATCATTCTCTTTTTCTTTTTGTCTTAGTAGTTCTTCAATCTCCAGCCACGGCTTAAGGTCACCTTAGGCATAAAGAGATGGTTTTGACACACTGAGTGTCACCAGCTTCATTAACTTCAGTTTTTTTTATACAGTTAACAAGGTTTTTTGAAGTTATTTTACTGCTTTCGTAGCATGGTTGGTTTTAGATGTTTTAAAGTAGCATCTTGATATTAGAATGTCTAGGTGAATTAAATGTATATTTAAGTGAAATATAGCCATGTGTATAAAATTAGCTACTGTGCAGTGATTATCCAGTGGAATTTAATTCCTAGCTTACTGGTAATCTCTTCCTACACAGAAAGACAGAAAACATTTTATCATTACATTTAGCATTCCTCCTGTGAGAATCTGTAAGAAAACACGTCAGATGAAATAAGAACATTCTTTGTATGTGATTTAATAGCAATTAACTGACTGGCCTTCCTCTAAGTCCTTAATTAAAATGATGGGCTTGTATGTAGCTTTGTTCCAGTATTGACAGACTTGTCTGCCCAAGACCATTTAATGAATCACCTCACCATTGAAAATAATGGCCATCTCCCATAAACTAAAGCATCACCAAACTTCTCTGTCTGTCTTCTCTGTGCTGGAACAGGCTTACTCTTCATGCCGTTCCATTTTCACTGCACCATTATTCTTGCCACTGTATGCTACTTTTGCCTCTTACCTGATAGATGAGTAGCAAAAATCATTTGGGCAAAACCAAATCCATTTAAATTGTATTTACTGTAAATGATCTGAACAAAGAGTTGCACAAAGTTGCCTCCCTACTTTGAAATTCAGAGTTGTGTACATTTCGTGTTGCGTGTTTTGTATCTTCCCTACTTTTATTTTTGTTGTTATAATAGAACAGGTGGGTTTTTTCCTAATGTAAAATGTTGAATTCCTGGATCAATAAAACATACCTATATTACAGTCTGTACAAAGTATTCGTCAGAAGGAGTAATTAAAATTAATTAGTACTTCTGGTAAAGGTGTAATTGTGCCCTAAAGGTATTGAGCACTGGACTGGGAAGATGTTTTTAGAAGTTCCCAACAAAGTAAACAAAACAAATTTCTTTGAAAGCAAGACTGCTTTGAGAGTCGACCCATATCATTGCAGCTTGCCTCTCACACTTATTGATCACTTCTTGTCTTCCCAAGAGGAACTCTGTAGTCTCTCCAGGAAGCATTACCAGCTCCAAGCTGTTCCTCTTGGCGACCGTGCTCTGACCACACGATAAATTATTACTCCTCATGCATAAAATATAGGATGGAGGAATTGGTCATGTGTGCTCCTCCCATCCCCAGATGTTACATTACGATATGCTTACCCAGAATAATGTCACAGCCTTTAATTATTTACAGAAGTCAGAGCAGCAGCCGGTGTAATGATGATGGTGGTGTTTGGCGTATCTATAGTTCTTCTATCTGAGGAATGTAAAGTACTTCACAAACACTAGTTAAACAAGTGTTATCTTTCCATCACTACTACTAAGTGGCCCTACTGGAATAATCAGCCTGCTATTAACTGAAGTTTCTCTCTTCTCCGGTCATATTTAACATGGTGAAATAATTGGCATATTTACTGGGTGCTCTTATTTCCTTATTTCCCCTGTTCCTTTTACTTTGTACCTTACTCCTTTAGGAGTAGTTTTGGAGGAGGGAACTTGATTTTTAAAGAATGTTTGTTCTTTAACTGTGAAACTGAAAAAAATCATTTCATAGGAAGGTTGTTTTATAAATTGTTTAAGAAATTTTAAGAGGTCAGTCTCCAAAGTCAGGCTCTCTAAGGCCCTGTCTCAATGTGTGTTGCAGAGTAGCTGGAGAGCATGCTACTTTCTCGAATGTTTGTAGAGTTGCCAGAACACCTTTTAGACAGAGAGAGAAATAGAATCTTAAAAAATTGTTTGGCAGTAGTGATGGGCTGCCTTGTATGGTTCTAAAGCTTCTTGGCAATATTGTATAACTCTTCTGTCTAGGAAAAATATAAAAGTTGCAGACAGCTTTTATCTAACCTGACAAGGTGCAGTAAAATGTGGTACTCACAGCTCAGGAGGTGCTATCTCTCCAAATGCTGCCAAAATATATTGGTGTGCCACAATACAGGGCTGCTTTATTAAACTCCCTAAATGAGAAAGTGGGCTGAGATTTACACATTTCCTGTCTCACTAGCCAGAAGTACCTCTGTTCCCTTTCTTAGGGAAAACCATATACTTGCAGGATATTCACTTTATGATTTGAGACCTCATATCACTCATTTGCTTGAAAAGTGTGACGGAGGAAAACCAATAGAAAAGGTTTTCTCTGTGGCTCTGCTGGTTGTTGCTGATGGGCATTTTATAAACTCTGGTGTTGCTAAGTCAAGAAGTCATCCGAAGGGCCAGGGATATCTTACAGCTACAAGGAGATGCGCTTTTCTCCAAGCAGAAAAACAACAACGGTCCTTTCACAGCGTATTTTCAATTCCTTTCCCTGGCAGACGTCAGAGTAACACCATTTGAAAAGGCAGGGGAACATGGGACATCTTCTAGATTGTAACTTTAAGTGACCAATACCTGTCCTGAATTTCCAAAATCTGTCCTTCCAGTCTCTGCCGTGTTTCTGCATCTTCTGAGCTAGATGAAAAGTATATGAACACAAATAACTTTATGTTATGTTCCCATTCTTTAATGTGATCATTGTGCTTGACAAAGGATATGTATTATGTAGCAAAAAAAATGTACAAGTGTAGATTTATGCTTAAATTTTGTAGTATTTCTTCAGCTTGGTAAAATTGACTAGAAGCATAACAGAAGGTCTGAAGCATAAGGAAAAGAAATCAAATTTCATGTTTTCTAATCTTACACACATTAAATTCCTTTTACAATGATTTTTAAGCTGTACTGTGTTAGGTCAGGTCTGTTACTTGCCTCTTCTGGGGAATGTCTGCATATGTTCCTGAGTATAATAACATCTCTTCTTTTTCTATTTTCTTTTTTTTTTTTTTTTTTTTGGTAGCTTTCCTTTTCAGNTTTCCTGAGTTTAATAACCTCTTTTTTTTTTTTTTTTTTTTTTTTTTTTTTTTTTTTTTGGTAGCTTTCCTTTTCAGTAGTATAAAAGAATTACATTTATGCTCTTGGGAACTGTTAATGGTTTTGATTCAGTAAAGCACTTTTTGTACGAATAGATAACATTTATCATTTGCTTAATAACTGTCAATTTATGTGCTAATGTTGAATAATCAAAAGTAAGATAGAGAAAACACATTTGATTATTTAACAATGCCATTTGACTGTTTGTAGTCTTTTAAGAAAGACTGTATAATTATACATACGAGAGAGACATTGGCAGCACAGGTATTTAGAAAGAATTTGTTTGCTTGTTGAAAAAAGGGTATGTTTGACAAAAGCTTAATTGTTGTTTTCCCATACCTGTGCCAAGAAACAGGAGCACTGCAGTTCGTGTGATGCTTTGTGCATTCACCCAAGCATCTCTGCATGCAGTAGAGGATGCTCCCAGAATCCTCATTTATGAAGAGACCTTTCAGAGATCCACATTTACCTTCTGCAGGGCCTCATGTGTATTGCATCCAATTTTGTTTGGTTTTTTTTATTTTTTTTTTTTAAATTATGCCTGTTTTTGTACAGTGTAATTCCATTTCTGCTTTGCTTTGGAGCAAGTTTTGTTTTGATGTGTAGTGAAGCGATATCTGGCCCAGTGTAAGTAAATGGAGCGCGAGAATTGGGGAAAAAGTACAACAATCACACCTACTGCAGCAGGAATAGGAGCAGAGCCATGAATACCTAATTGACTGTAGTGATGGCTATGCCCATACACACATTATTTTTGAGTGTGTTTTAGCAAGTCTTGGGTTTTAACTCTTTCAAGTTAAAGCTCAAGACCAGAACATGTTTAGAAAGAGCCATTAAAGAGACCAATGGCAACAAGGGGGAAGCTTTCATCTCAGTTAAGGGATCTTGTGTATTGCAAGAAATTGCTCTCTTGACTGTCCACTGCATTGTGGGAATGGTTTATTTTGTCCTTGAGATTAATTTAGGAATACATCAATGGAAATGAGAATAGTGACACTGGCTACTGGGTCTTCTGGCTTGTCCTAGCATTGATACTCTACAAAAACGAATCTCTGCACTTCTCCCTTCCTCCTGCTGCAGTCCCTCTGATTTTTGATGTTTGAAGGCATTGAACCTTGGGTTATATAGATACATAACGTGACTATTAAAGCACTTCTGCATCATTTTGAGTTTAAGCATGGCCTGAAGCCAGTAAGTAGAAAGAGGTTTAAGAGGAAGGAAGGGGCTCTTTTGGAGCTGTTCTGCAATGATTTTTGATGGTTCACAGAATTCTGGACACAGACGTGGCCAACGTCTTATATACAAAGAGGCTGGTTGGATTCCTGAATCACAAAGACCTTTTATGATATACCGATGGTGCCAAAGTTTGGACTAAAGCCATTGTGGAATTACCAAGGGATGTTGTCTTTTTGGGAAATGCTGCTTAAATGTGTCTCTGTGTTTGACAGGGACAAAGTATACCTCCTGATTTGCTGGAATTAAAACTTAATTAGGCCAGGTTTCTCTGAGAAGCCCTAACAACTGCGTTCTCCCTTAAAACCTGCAGGTTAATGAATAATAGAAGAGAAAGATTGAGCATGGCTATCTAAACCTTTTTCTTGTCACTTTTTATTCTGTACTTTTCTGGGGTATCTATTTAATATATCAAGGGAACATCTCAGTAGTTTCACAATGATAACTAGCTCTAAAAAAAGTGCACATGCTGTCTCGTAGAGCTATTTTGTTGCTTTCAAGTAGGTAGACTTGCAACACTAACTGGCCTTATATGTGATGGGGAATCTGCTGAACATGAGAAAACATTCAGGTGGAATGATGGTCGATATTCCACCAATAAATGCTAGAGGTGGAAGTTCAAGCCCTGGTGTTCACTGAGTCATCCTGTCAGTCACGTCCGTGATCTTTCCTGTATTTCATAAGTGTCCTGACCACAGGTGCACACACTTCTCTTACTCATTCACAGATGGGCAGATTGCTGTAGTGTGACCTGGGACTCCTTGAAGCCTGAGACAGTTTTGTCAGGGATTTCTTGTCCAACTGGAAAGGAAATATGTGATAGTATCAATTTGTGCTTTGGTTATGCCCCATCCTATATAAGCAGTCTGCAGATTTTGAAACACTCTGGTTTCCTTGTGCTGTTACCTACTATTAATTCCCAACACGTTATTTAATCTAAGGGTTATTTGCAGATGTGTTTGATAGAGTGTTGCAAGTTTCAAAACAAGTAGATTTATAAAACATTTCTGAAAACTGACTTCCAGAGAGGAGCTAAAGCTGGGGAAATCCAGGGAGACTCTACCATTATATAGTTTGTTGGAATCATGTGGCTGGCTATATTTCATATTCACTGCAGTACATGTGACTTTTACCTGGCCAGCAACTCACAAAAGTCCAGGTTGGAGATGTGGAAGAACTGAGTGTGAAGTGAGTGAAGGGGAGACAGGAGATCTGGGGCTTTCTGGAGCTACAGGGAGGGTCTGAACAGTATTGGAAATACTACCCATCATTTTACCCTCAGTTTCCCTTGCTGTGTTTTCCTATTTGTCGTCCATCTCCTTTACAAAGTATATAAAATTCTCTGATAAAAAAGCTGTTCAAAACAAATATTTTTGTAATATCTGTATCTGTGCTGACATGCACATAAGGCATTAATGGAGAAGGAACGATATATTGGTACTCAATTTTAAAAAAATCCTATTTATTTAAAAAAAATCATGAAAGAAGTGTAGTTCAAGAGAAAACTGTCTTTCAGAAGGTCATGAACATCACTCTCTACAACATTACTCTATCACACTGAATTTTGTATAATAATTTTTTAAAAAATATTTTCAAAAATCTTTTGTTGGGATGTTTATGTAAGGGATTTCAATGGGCAAATAGGTTTGTTCGGGCAAAGCAATACTTAAACTCCAGGCCTTGCATGTCAGTGTGAACTAATTAAAATCATATTGTGCAATAGGTCAAGAGATCAGGAAGTTGGCCTTCTAATTAGAAGAGATAGTTATAAATAAAACCTTGTTGATGCAAAGGAAGAGCAAAATTAAGAAGAAGATCTAGATGTGAGAAAAATAAATCACAACCCCGGATCTCTGCTGAAGGCTGCGTTAAAAGTCACCCCTTTCTCTTTTGACTCTCACTATGTTTCACAGAGAGACTTGAGGCTTCAGACTGTCCCTCATTAAGGATCTTTGGGCTCAGCCTTGTGCGGGCAGCGCCTGCCCATGTTGTGCATACCTCAGTCTTCAGATAACAAATAATAGCCTGGCCTCCCAAAACAGAGTCTGACGGGAGAATTCAGATCTGGTTTGTATTTGCTGTCAGCTTAGACCTTTCATCCTCCTTAATACTTCAGCTACACCTATTTTTTTGTGGTTCTTGCTATCACCACAAATGGGCACCTTGCCAAACTGGATAGGTGTCGTCTTGGGACTGTTTTTGCGTGAACCTTTTGTGCCAGCTATTGTTTAGCTTTCATTCTTCCATCTTAATAATTGGAAAGCATTTATTTTCAATAACATGTAGGTGTTGGGTGTTGTTTTACCCTGGAGCATAAACATAATTGGTAAAAATAATAACAATAAACAGATTTTAGATGGTGGAACAGCTCTTCAACTTTTTCTGTAGATTTTCATCACTTCAGAAGGATGGAAGGCAGATCTAGTTCAACCATGCATTTGTTTTGTAAAGGGAACCTGAGCAGGGGGTGGGACTGCATACCCTCAAGGGTCCAATCCAGCCTATTTATTCTCTGACTATATGAAAGCATATATGTTGAAAGTAAAAGGCATTAATAATATTAAAGCTTTTAAATCTAAGATATCTATTTATCAGAGTGAAAGACACCATCTTTCCATAGGACCATGACCAGCTTATCTTTACAGTGTGATGCTGGTAATACTGGAATATGGGAAATATTTATGGTGTGGGACTGTAACTTAACCATTGGTCCTCGGGAGACTGTCTTGTAAAAAGTTTCATCAGCATATTCACACACGTTGCTTTTAGTTTGACCTGAGATGTGTATTTCACAAGGACTTTGCTGTGTAAAATGTTATGTATAATATTGTGAAGGCAGGGAAGGATTACTTTTCTCCATCTTCCCATTAGAAGTAACTGGAACTATAGGATTAGGTTATTTGTGTAAGTCTTCTTGATGCTCTGAAACAGTTTGTCTATCCTGCCCTCAGTCTCGTTGGTTCCTGACACTTCATCCTTAACATCACCACTGCAAGCAGAACGTATTAGTCATTGTAAGACAGGGCTTGTTTATGCCTGTACCCTGGGGTGGCTGCTGAATGTTTTTGTTCTGCCATTGCTCAGTTGTTTGTTAGTGCCTGTTTGCAACTAAAACCTTAAGGGGTGAATATCCTATCCTGCTGACTTCTGTGTGTGGCTGATACAGAGCTTGAGTTTGATATGAGTTGTTACTTTGATCTTTTGAACTTTGATTCATACAGGTTGTGGGGCTCAGTACCAAACTGCTGCTTTGAAAAAGTAGAGATTTGTTTTATTTGAGTGAGAATGGGGCTTTTTTCCCCTTTATTTGCAGGTACACTAACTCAGGCATGACTGAAAATCCTGAAAAATTCAAATAAATTTCAACTCAAACCAATACAAGGTGCATTCACCTTGCTTCTTATAGTTAGGGTCTAGCATGTGCTTTTGAAGGAAATTCCCATGTTCCATGGCTAAATAGTTTTGTATTTAGCATTATCATGTACCTTGGAGCACAAGAACTAGGTTTCTTTTTGGTCAAAGTAGACTGGAAAATGTGTCCCTAATGCATTCCACTGGAAAACTGGCATTCAGCCCTGGGACCAGACAAGACCTAGCTCAAAATAAAAATAAATAAAAACCCAAACACCCAAAACCGCTCTTCACCATCAAAAAGCACCTGAACTGTGTATAGTATTTATACAACAGGTTCTCACCACCAGCTATTTTACTCCACAGGTGTGCTCTTATTGGCCCTCTGTATTTGCTAATGAAGATGTACCCAAAGTGGTAAATTTTAATAGGAAAATGCAGATGAGTCTTAATATCCCCTTTGTACAGATGGCTGTTCACAGTGCCTTGCCCAATTCACCCTAGTCTCTTCTCATAATCTGGCGTCCGACTTGCTTTTTGCAAGCCTTTGACTACTATGAAAGTAAGTAGGTGAAGCTATTTTTAAAAGTATGTTTTCTGAGAGTGGGTGGAGTAATATTAAGAATTATGTTGAACTTTATTCTGCATTTGACACCACTGACATAAACTATTAACCTTTTTTTTTCTTTTCTAAAAATGGGTGAAGATTTTGTGCTATAAACGTTTCCAGAATGGAGGCCAAACTTGAATAGGAATTTATTGTCAGGGTTCATCACTGATGGAGTCTTTGGAGCTTTGGTATCTTCAGCTGGTGTTACCTATCCTCTCACTTTGTCCTATCGGAATGGTTGCTCCTTTCTAATGGTATCAGGCTGCAGTTTAGATATGAACTACCTATAGCTAAAAACCCAGTAAATTTAATGCCTCTGACGTAAACATTCCAATGTTTTCAGAAACAGATTAGCTCTTTGTGATTTTAATTTCTCTGCAAGGTTTTAAAACTGGCACTTACCATCTTTTTTTGTACAATGCTACAAATATATCTCATTCCCTCTCCTCCCTTTAATAAAAACTGGAAAATAAAATCTGGAGGCTTAAGTATAATACCAAATGTCACAGGATATATTGTTCAGTCTTTCTACTCATGATTATATATATTTTCTTCTAAAACTGTATTTTTATATATCAGAAATATGCATACTTGAACGTGTTTACTACAGCTTTTATGGGCTAATGTTGAGCTGCCTTTTCATTGTAAAGCCATGTCTCAGTGCTCTTGTATTATTTTGTTAATATTGCTCAAACTGCAGAGCACTTGAGATGCTTTGGCCAAAGTGTTGTTCAGAATTACCTCTTTAAAAAATCAGTTAATATTGATCCATATCCGTGGAACGTTGCTATGGAATTGATGCTGTTTACTCGTTAATCACTGCAGACTGCAGCTCACAGTGTTGGCAATGTGACTTGTTTGTTACATGTGACGATCGCTTTATAAATGTCAATAAAATCAAGACAAAAACCTCTAGTACAACTGGAACTAGCAACTCAGTATTTTCCTCATTATTTTTGGCAGCAAAGTAGTCTTACAGAACAGTATGCAATAAAACTGAGCCAACTGAGTCCCACACTGTGGCTATAATTACATATTTTTGTTTGCTAATCAGTAGAATTTTTCTGTGTACACTATTACACTTTAATGGTTCTGTTGCAACACCAAATTTACTACAATGTTCTCTTGAAAAAAAATGGCACATAATGATTTTGTATTTACTACAAGAAGATATTAAACTAAATAATACATAATGATGCTACACAGATTAACCAGCTCTTTAGTTCTTCTGTTCCTTATCTGTGCTTTAATGGTGTTTTAGGACAAACATAAAGTTATTTGGGAGGGAATTACTGGAATTACCGAACTGGTAAATATAGCCATCTGTGTGGGATGTCTTGTTTCTTACTTGAAAACTATTAGATTGTAAATTTAAGCTGTGCTTAGTACTTTAATTTCCCTTCCCACAACTCATGGAGCATAAGGAGGGCTGCAGCCAGCTCAGATAAGTAATAAGTTCATTAATTACAGGTTTACCTTTTTTGTTGGTTAAAAAAGCTTGTGTGGGACTTGATTAAACAAGCTGTTGTGGTGTGGCCCTGTGGAGGACTGGGCAGGGAACAGCTTAGAGAAGCTCCCCATGCAACTTTTGGAATCAGTCTTCCATTAACTCTAGAGGTTGCTTGCTGTTATCAGGCTTTGTGCCCTTCTCGGGTTTTTTTATATTGTTTCTGTCCAAAGTGATTGCACTGCAAGTAATCCCCATGTACAGTGGGCAATGCGGAAGGCATATTATCTCAAGCTTTGCCATTACCTTGTTTTTATTTCTGACATTAAAAAAATAAATAAATAAACAAACACTCAGGGGTTTTTATTCCTTTTCTTTTTATCATGGTTATTCTGTCACTTAATTTCCACTTGATAATTTTGAATACATCTGACAATCTTAAGTTAGTATAAAGCTTTTGCATTTACCTTGGAAACAGATCTCTTCTGTCAGACATAATCTGTCCAGCAGTGGAGAAGGAGGGCATGATCTGATGGTGGCAGCTTGGCCATTCTACTGCAGATACAGTTAATTATGTGTGAAGGTTGTGGGTTTTTATAGATTGAGATATAGCTCTAATACTTTCTATAGATTTGTCAGTTTCTGCAATGCAATCTGACATATTAGTGAGAGTAAATATTTTCTCTTCTGCATTTGATTTGCAGTGTGAGTCTGTATCGGGATAAGATACTGGTTTTATAGGGGAAGTTGTACTTAGTGTATGTGATATTTTTGCATGTGGCTGAAAAACAGTTGATATTTCAGCATTGCTGAATGTTGATCGTGTCCTAGATCTTTTAAGTTATCTTTTGGTAAGATCTTTCAAGTTATCTTTGTCTTGGTTGTGTTGCACATATGATTTGTCACAGTCTCTCAACAAAGGGAAAGAATATTCGAGAGTATTTGTTTTTATGGGTAATTACTTCTCAGGCTTATGTTAAAACGCTGTCTGAATGAACCTTGTTCATACATAATTTTCTAATTAATCTAGTGTTTACCTTTTTCTTCCCTTGTATTTATTCCATTAGAATACATTGTAATGTGTTCAATTGGATTTACCTATCGCAAGGCAATTTTTGTATAATTAATATTGTTAATTAATCTGGTTTGAAACAGCACTCGAAATTGAGAGGATGTTTCTGTGATTGCAGGCTGAGAAGTATCTCAACCAAGTTTTCTCCCTTCAATGGTTCACAATAAAAGTAAATTAGCACAAGTGAAAATGGTGTAGGAAATAAGAAAACCAGCTGCTCCTCAGTAAATAACTTGGAGTTTTCCAATAGCCTGTTAAGCCTTGCTGCAAACTGGAGAGTATCTCCTTTGTTTATGCTCAGTCTTACTCCTTTGTACATTCCAGCTGCTGCCCTAATTCAGAGTTCCTACGATCCCCGTGGATTTTTTAAGTCCCCTTTGAAGTATGCCCAGCACTTAATGTACTTTGCTTCTGTAACTGACCTTTCCTCTGGTACTTTCTTCACCCTCTCCGTCTCTCTCGCAGATGGTGCATCACGGAAACCTCCATGAAGATTCCGTGCTGCTGCATGGTCGAACTAAACCTGTATGAGTTAGAGGGGAAGGGAAGAGATGGCTCTTAGAAACAAACAATCAAATTGATTACAAAAATTGTCTAGAATGTAATAGTTGAAGCTGTAAGTCATGAAAGCTTTTTCTTGGCAGATCTGCCCACCTTTCTTTTGAAAGATTTTTCAGGGAAGTGCAGCTATTCACCTTGCACCACGTACCTCCTTTGTCTGGCCCAGGCTCAGTGTCTTCTCCCAGGCTTTCTCAGAAGCTTTAATGTATTCTTTCATTCCAGCAGTGATATATAGTGTTCTGGTGCTTGGTGCGCCCTATGGCTAAAGGGAAAAATCACCTTCTCACATATCTGGATTAGTTATATTTAATTAGAAGTCATATTTCCTTATGGAAGCCCTTAGGCTTCAAATCCACAAAGACCTATGTGAGAATGTCTTCCTTCCATGTTCTCTGTCAAGAAGGGCTTATATCACCTCCCCTTGCATTTTTGTTGGGAAAGAGTGGTTAACATTATACTTTTTTTTTCTTAAAATTTTCCCTATACCTTTAAAATTCTCTGGAATGACATGCCAACAGCCTTTTGGGCTGTGAGGATGCATCATCGTTATAAGGCTCCCTTTTACACAGTCATTTTACAATTATTACTTGATAGCCTGCGCCGTCTAAATCCTTGACCTGTGCCTGTCAACTGCTGGCTGATTGTAGTGAATAAATTTGTATAATCACTGCATGATGACTGCTTAATAACTGTACTCCAAATATGCAAATATCTATTCTGGCTTAATACAATTCATCTGCTTTGACTGGCCCATGCATTTAGTATTTTCGAGAGATTTGTAAGTAATGGGGCACACCATTGCAGTCTCCTGTCTTTTTGTGCCAAGCTCTAAAATGCTGAAACCTACAGAGAAGAAAAAGACATATTACAAAAAATCCAAAGAAAAATAGACATCAAACAACAGAGAGGAAGCACTTGTCTGTATGTGTTGTAAATGAGGGGGAAAAAGCCCCGAAACAAAAACTTCCTTGTTAAGGACTATAGAAAGTTTTTCTATTTTCATTCTCTTCTCTAGGTTAGCAATATACTTTTACTCAGAATAACCTGTGGTATTAATTTCCTTGTCTGCGTTACACAGAAAACTACATAAAATGGGAAGATACAAATTGAAAAGCTTATTTGAGTCTGAGACACTTACAAAATGCTCACAAAAAAACCCAAACCAAACCCCAAACCAAAAAAAAACCCCAAACCGAACCAAGGCAAGAAATGCCAAAACCCCAAGATAAAAAGCAAGGCCATAGTCATACAGAAAAGATGTCTTTCTCACGTTCGTGATTTTCCAGTGCTGAAGGGTGGAAGAATATTCTGTGGGAGCCCTGGTCATTTCTTTCTCTGATCTTGCCCTGTTCTTATAAGCATTTTCTTTGGCCATCAAGTGACATAGGTTGCTGAGACAGATGGACAGCAAATCATACCGGTTTGTCCATTTCTGTGTTCTTTATTGCAACATCAGAACATCAGTAAATAGCTTTTTTAAAACAAAATCTGATTTTCATTGCACTTTAAGACATGGTTTTTATCTTCTTATTAGGTACTTGTTCCTTTAGTCTTTCTCAGAATTTAACTTAATGTGTCTGAATAGTGCAGGAGGAAAAAGAAACTCCGTAGTTCCATGCACCAGACAGTGCTTGGTATGACGGTAATAGCCCAAGATCTTCAATAGCTTAATGACCATCGTGGCAGAGAGGGTTTCAGGGAGATTTTGAAGGCAATAATGTGGATATTTACTTAAGAATGACAGTCATGTAATAATAGCACAGTAACATGAACAAAAATCCAGGACAAAGCAGGCATCTTATCTATGAAATGTAGATAAACCTTTTTTGTTCTTCCAATCTGTGCAGTATCCAGCTGGAAACAAAGTACTGTGGGTGCCCAGGAGGCCGAGGAAAGGATTTTGGAGTCACCAGACCCATTTCTTCAGGGTGATACCACCTAAAACAACTTGCACCTTCTTAATAGTTGTTTTGGGAAGCTGGGGGAGCAAGTTGGGAAGAGCATGAGCCGAGCTTGGTTTAATAGCACAGAGTAGCCTGAATTTCTCCAGACTTATCACTTCCCTCCTCAGTAAACAACAACAAGCAGTTTTTGCGCTCACTGCCGGGAGGTATTTAGGGCTTAGCTGTCTCCTTTCCATCTGGAAAAGAGTGTGGTATGTCAGGTGTCTCAACACTAACACAATTAAAAGGAAGTGAATGGCTCCTTCACACATGCCTTAATGTCAGCAGTTTGGACTGGGAAAAACTGGAAAAGCACTATTGGAGCCTTTCCTACTGTTTTTTCCTGCCAAAAGTGTGACATTCAGACAGGTTTATCAGCCCCGTGTTTCTCTGAGCCCTTATGCTGCTTGAGTGGGCTGACAAAAGTGTGAATCCTATTGACATTATAGCTCCGTCTACAAAATTGGAGCGGAGCGCTCGAAGACTAAGAAAGATGGCGTCATAAGTGTGAGATAAAATGAACACATTCTTTATTGTTTAGTTGATTATGGAAGGAATTTGCCAATCATCATTGCTAGCATGACAGGACAACTTTTACTTGGCTTTTCGTTTATTTTTAATATGAGTTTCTGGTACCTCGAGATATTTGACTAAAATAAAAAATCTGCCAAAATTTGTGAGTTTCCTGTTGGTTTGTGTTTTGTCAAAGTAAGAATAATTGGCTGTGTGCAATAAATGTAGCACACTTAAAATTTAACAGATCAGAGGATAAGTGAGCTTTATTTTGAATTGTTGTTGATGTCTTTATCCATATGGGTTTTTTGCCAGTTTATGGCAAAGACATTGATTATATTGGATGTTTCAGCTGCTTTTGTTATGCTTGACTGTGAACTGCATCCAGATAAGGACAACCTTCTCTTATAACAACCAGTAGGTTTTAAAATTTAATTCCCAGCACTTTTCACCATGGCAGGCAATTACTGCTGGTTTGTAATGCTAAATTTATAGGATTTCAGCTAAACAATACTCTAAAATACAAGTTTCCCACGTCTGACTTTACAATAAGGTTTATACCTGCCATTGTTATGAGTAGTTTTGTTCCTTGCAGTATATATTGGAATAATGGGTTTATTATGTTTTATTATTACTTTTCATTAAACTCACTCTGCAGCATGGTTGGTTGGAGCTGGGAGGATTCCCAATTTTCATTCCAGCTGCCGGAAGGCCCCTTGTGCAGCCTCAGAATGTTGATCCTTAAGAAAGAAGGCACTGTACAGAGAATGTGGATTGACAGTAGCTTAAGCACCAAGACTTGCAGGTCTCATTTTGGTCATAAGTCAAGTGTAGGCACTAAGAGTTTTTGAAATTAAGAATATTTAAGGAACTGTAAATGTAGACTATCTGTGGTGAAATGTGAACCTAATTCAGGGAACTAGCCATCTCAAAATAAAACGTTCATCTGTGCTTTTTGTGTTTAAAATGGAGAATTTTAAGGATAAAGCTTAAGATCATGCTTTTAAACTCTGAGATTTTGTCCAGGAAATACTGTGTAATTGCTAAATTTTTAAAATTAATTATGTTGGAGGCCTATAAACCAGTGCATTGATTAAAAATCTTCAGTTCATTAAACTTCCCAATGGCAGAGGCCATCTCAGTAATAAAAACTGCCGTTCCTAGCAGTGGACTGGCATCTGTGTTGTAATCTTTTTAAGATCCCCACCTTTGTTCATTAGACCAGCACCTGTTGTCTCTTGATGGGCAGGATTTATTTCCCCTTGTCATTGGTCTCAGAGGTGCAGTTGCAACTTTGGCAGCAATTGATTCCGATGAACTTTCCAGAGGTACGTTACCAGTTTAGCAGAATGACATTGGGTTTTGTTGTGAGTTGGTTCTTTGGTTGTTATTTGGGGGTTCACTGGTGGTTTTTTGGGAGTGTTGTTTTTTTGTGTTTTGTTTGGGGTTTTTTCTTTGTTTGTTTGTTTTCCTTCTGGTTGCCACACACATCCTTGTAATGGGCGTTTTTGGAAGGTCCACAAGGACGGAGGACGTGCGTAGCAGAGATGTGCTACAGTGCGCAAAGCCGTTTCCTCTTCTGTCCCCAGCAGTGCCTCTGATGCAATGACATTATCCTGGTTTTATGCACTCATGGCATTTGCCATGTGGAAGAGCAGTACCACTTCAGAGATATATCAAGCACAGGTGACTTTCTTAAATAAGCAAACCTCATGAATTTCCTACTGAAAACGAGAAATGAAAATCTGGAAAAGCACCAGAGAACTAGGAAAAAAGGCTATATAGATTCTTGAAATGTAACACAATAAATCTGCATATGTTGTTTACATCATAGCTTCACTTTATTCAGACTTGCATACAAGGTCACAGAAGAAATTTGGGTCTTATTATTCCTGGAGGAGTTTGTATTTTTTTGCTGTGGTGTTTGATTACCTTACCCTTTTTTATTACCATCTGCACTGCAAGGGTAGTTTTGCTGAGGTTATTATTTTTTTTTTAAGCAGCATCCCATGATACCCTTAATTCTGTGTTTCCCGTGCTTTTGCTTCATTTGCAATTTTAAGAGATTTTCTCTAAGAAATAGATTTGTTCTATATTGTACTCCAGTAAATAATTAGCTATATTTTTTTACTATATAAGTTTAACCCTTTAATTCTGGAGAACAAATGCAATTGTTTTACAATAAATTGATTAATAAAGGATTTCACCTGTTAGCATCCTTCAGTGTACAGGGAGAAAGATGGTGTCAAAGATTACATATTTTTGTTTAACACATTCTTATTAATATGCTGTCCTTTTGTGTAGGATTTTTATTTTGATACCTGCTCTTGTTCATGTATTTTAAGCAAATATTTTCAGATGACTTCTTTGTGCAACCAATGCCATTGACTGCAGTAGCTTTGAAAATAGTTTTTCCTCATTAATGGCTGCTGCTGAATTGCTGGGAGAACAAAGTGCTGTCCCTAGTGGCTCCTGGAACTTATGGAAGCATGCAATGAAATTGCTAATATTATTTTTCATGGAAAAAGAATCAGACTACTACTTTTAATAGCTTTACACAAGCGTGAGCAACTTGAACTATAGAAATTAATTGAATCTGAAGTTTCTTGAGCCATTTTTCAGCCCTCAAAATATAGTTCATGTTTGTAAGTCTTCAAAATTGAGGAGCCCCTTCCATGTGCTTGTCCACCCAAGCACAGTGAAACAATAAATACAGAAACCCAGTTTTTCTGGGCTGTCCACACATGATGGCACTGGGTAACAAGATCACTTTTCAAAAGACAAGTTGACCTGCATTAAGTCTTTGCAATCATTCAAAAGCCAAAGTGTTGTGTGCTATTTCAGAGCATTTATGGGACCCCAGGTAGACTGTGGGGTAGCTGGTTTGTTGGGATGGAGGCAGAAGAGAAGAGGGTGTTCTTCCACCATCCCGTGGGCGTTTGCTGCCTCACTGGTGGCCCCAGACAGGACTCAATGCTATCAAAAATCCTTCAAAATAGCTTGGTTTATAAGCCTGAAACTAATTTCAAGAAGCACAGCATCAATAAGGATAGTTAGAAGCCCTCTCTTCAGTACCCTCAGGTGTTGTCAATTGATCAGCATGCAGACCAGAGATGGGTTTTCTTTTAGTTATGATTGACAGTTTTGTCTGTGGGATTTTCCCACATCTTTCCCATAGCTCTTAAATGGCAGGTCACTTGTTTATGAAAATGACCCAAAGCATACGATTTCCATAAACCTGGACAGGAAGGCAGCCTGTAGAAAAAAGGTGCACTATGAGGAAGAGTGAGGTCTTCAAACGGAAATCACATTTTTTATTGGTTGTAGAAAGCAGTGATAAAGCGCAATTCCTTATCACTGTCGTGTGCCACCAAATCAGATTTGACTGGGTTTTTCAGCCAGTTGTGCAATGAACAGTGGGATATAGTTTAATGTTTTCCAGATCCGTTTAGAATAATGCAGATGAGCATCTATATAGCAAACTGAAAAGTGAAAATACAGATGAAATATCTGAAACCAATGTATCAAGGGTTCTTCACTCTCCTATTAACTTGGCAGCATGCCATTATTATCATGTAAATTTCTTCCTCATTACTACAGAATAATAAAATGTCTTTGACCATAATTTTTCCCTCCTGAGGTTGTTGTCATTATCTGTAATTTCCACTAAGTTTCCCTGTTAATAGTGCTTGCCTCTCTGTACACTGACATTACTAGTTAGTGCACACTTCCAGAAAACAAAATATCTCATGTAAATATTTTGTACATGCCTGTCCATGCTTTTTTTTTTTTCCTTAATTAATGTGGCTAAGACATGTTTTAGCAGAGGCTGAAGAATCATATTTAGATTTGTTAATCTACTCTACCGTTGCAATTATTTTACTTTGTGTTATGCAGAGTGCTCAAATTTGGCAATACATTTCAGTGCTTGGGGTTTGCTTTAAGAATTATCAAACTTATGTTCCAAAGTGTATATATTATTGGAAACATAGAGTATTTCTAGCATGAGTTAATGAGTTATGAAATAAAAAACACATACACAAACCAGAGGTCATCTCTATTCATATATTTATAAAGTATGGTAGGAAAAAGAGGTTATTATGCAAGTTTTGAGTGGTTTGGTGTTTGGGTTTTGGATTTTGATTTTGTTGGTGGTGTTCTCCTACTCTGGCCCCCCCTTTCATTTTTCCATGTCATCAGTCAGTAAAGTATATCAAATGCTAATTTCTGCTCTTCCATCTAAGCCTGTCTGGAGCATTCAATCATTTTCTCTTGTGCCACCTTTATAAGGGAAGTATGCACGTTTACTTGTTCACTTTTGGCAGATGTCTTCCATTTTCCTTGTCATATGTCAGGATTGGTTGTGATAGAATTGATTTTCCTCTGTTAAGAATTCAATTTTTTTCAATTATTCTTTCATCTTTCTGGAGCTTCTTAGCTTATAAAGGTTGGACACAGATGTGTGGAATCAGCTCCAGGAAACTAATGATAGACCATCTTTATCATAGCTGTAGTTGCATTAAGAGCACCCTTCCAACATGAGAGGGGTTGTAGATGGGAAGCTGGGACCTCCTATGTGATCACAGCTGCTCTGACACATGGTGTGCTGATATTGGGTACTTTAATACATCACAGGTTTAGAGGGTGGCAAACCTGTGCTTCCAGTTCCCTGGCAGTGGCCGCGGTTTCCTTCTGCAGGTCCTGTTGTTTGGGTGTGCTCTGAGCTGGACTTGTGTTAAAGTGCATGGAGTTTGAGGAAGAAGAGGTCGGTTTATGCAGTTGAGTTGGTTGAGAGAGTAGCTGAGCATTGCACAGACACTGCTCAGTGCTGAACTGGTGGGGACAGGAAGGATCTCAGGGGCGGAAATGATTCGTCAGCCACCAAGTGAATCCTTGCATGGACTTGGAGTCCTTGTCCAGTATTCCTGAGGACTTCTTCCTCTGTGAAGGATCATGGAGAAAGTGCTAGTCCTAAGCATCTGCGCTGTTTTTATGTTGGTGTCTCAGGAAGTACTAAGGTTGGTAAAGATTGTGGTGGTGCTGCTTATAAAAATACACTTGAGGTTTCAACGCATACTGGTTTACTTATCCTGCTTGGTTTGGAAAAGCATTTAGTAATTAGGTTAAAACAATTAAATTGGATATTATGAGCACAGGATAGATTTCAAACATTTTTCTTCACCTCAAGGTTACAAAATATTATTCTTGCATTAGCATCTTGGACTCTGTTGAGCAGAGATTTTGGGTAAGTTAAAAACAAAAGTTCAGCTGAGGTAGAATAAGAAGCCTTTCTGTCTTGGGACAGAGAATGTGCAATGTGCTTACAGCTGGTGGCTTGGCATCCATGGTCTTTTCAATAAACAATTTTAGAAAACTTCACTGAAAGTGCAGTATCACATGATTCTGTAGTTACCTTTTTCTAATATAAAGTACTACAAAAAACCATTTTGAAAATCAGTGAATATGTGTCCAGGATGGGTATGGAGGATTGCAAGGAGCTGCTTATCTAATTTTATTTTGTCACCTGAATATGAACTCTGGTATGGAATTCCTCAGAAAGGACAATCAGGTTTTTAACACTTAGCAGAAGATGGTTTCATCCATTTGAAGATGTTAGCTGCCTCCCCACTTGGGGAGGCATGACTTCAGGAAATACTCCACACTTTATGAAACCAATTATGGCCTTAATACAGAAAGGACTGACGTATTTCAAGGCTTCAAGGACCATCTTGGAGTGAGGGAGTTTCCCAGTCTCCCTGCATCGCAGTGGGCACTGCATGGTCGGTGGGAACACTGAGTGCCATTCGTTGCCTCCGTGTGAGCCTGTAGAAAGCTATGCAGCTCCTGCTGTGACTCTTCAAAACCCATCTCCCCTCGGTTTTCCAAACCTGTTCTGGTTTAATTGCTTCAAACATGCTGCAGGGCACAGCTCTAACTTTGAAGCAGTTAAATCTGAAATAAAATCTGAAATAAATCTTAAATGATGTTCATACAGACTCTTCCTTTCTTGTCTCCATAAGTATTTGTTTAGCCTGCATACTTGAGCTTATTTTACCTTTTGAGTTGATATTGTAGTTTATGTGAAGATTATTTCTTCTAGTTGAACTCCATAGCTGCAGCTGAATTAGGGCTTTACTGTAGTTAATATGTTCATGCATATGCTACTTCCTTTATTATTTTCTATTATTTTTCTCAAACTTTTTGCTATAATTACAGTAAATTTTTTTCTTGGACTGCATGTTGAGAGGGCAGAATTGCTGTGCCAGCAGCCTTGTTTTATTCTTTTGCTGGCTCCTGAGGGTAATAAGATCTATGCACTCTACTAATTTTCTTGCATACTTAGCTGCAATTGCAACCTTTAGTAATTATTTTTTAATTAACTCCAAAATATTGCATGAATAATGCAAAATTATAAAAAATGGAAAAACGAAAAAAGGTCAAAAGTAGGTATTTTAAATATTTCAAATCAATAAGCATCATTTCTTGGAATTTTTATATGAGGCATTAGTAGCATGGTGAGATTAAATGACCCGCACAATTGTAGAAGTATCAGAAGTATATTGTAAAAGAGAGTTTGGCATTTAGATGGAGATCAAATTTGTTTTCATAATTCGTATTGAGAATTTCTTAGAGCCTTCAATAAGATCCTTTTCTAAAACTGAAGCTTTTATTCTACTTTACCTTTTCTAGACGTTTGCTTTTCAATTAGCAAAAGTTGACTAAACACTATGTTTTTGCAAAACACACTAATTCTGTCAGAAGAAAGAATTGTATCTATTTAGATATCAACTTGCAGATCAGTTGGTTTGGGTTGTGGGTGTAAAAATAGGCAGTAAATGTTTATGACCATGAGTGAAGGCAACATAAAAAGTGGCTTATAATAAATCCCGGTTTCTGGGTTTGTTTTGTAGTGGATGGCTGCATACACCGAGCTGCTGGGCCCTGCTTAGTTGCTGAGTGTCGCGACCTGAGTGGCTGTGAGACTGGACAGGCCAAAATTACCTGTGGATACGACCTACCTGCAAAATGTAAGTCAAGCCTTTCTCAGCGTTTTTGTTTCCAGCATGTGTTGCTGGTGTGCATGGTTCATTTCCCTGTAGTCTAATTCAACAGGGTATTAATTTTACAAAATTAGCAGTGGGACTTAATTAAGCATGTTCTGTAATAATGTCTTCCCCTCAAAGCAATTCAGGCTTTTCTAAACGATTATTTCACCTATGTTATCCGATGAAAACTTACATGTCTCTAAAATATAAAGCATCTTTCATGTTTATTTTTTGCAAGCTAAAACCTATCCTTTCATATGCATAATAAAGGATTGGAAATGCTTTATGAAATATGAACAAAATATACATTATCATATTTAAGTTCTGCAGAGACAGTTTTTGGAAATGTTGCATATTTCATGTTCTTCATGCAGATTCCTTGATTGTGAATACTTTGAGAGCCCAGGAGATTAAAGTGATGTATTGTGTTTTCAGCTGCTACGTAGTGTCTGATTGACAATTACTGTGAAAGCATCTGTCACACTTTAGCTTTCGACAGAGTGCAGCTCAGTGCTGGAATGTTTTTGTACTTTGAAAGTGGAATTGTCAAAAATTTTCCTCCTATTTCAAATAGGAAGATGGTTATTTGACTGTGTAGATATTGAGTTTGTCTTGGAAAACACTAACATGTTGACAGCACACGGGTTGGCCAGTCTATTATGTGAGAATATAAAGTAGGAAATCTTTGCAAATTAGGATCTTACAGAATAGAATATTAAGACATGAAGATACAAATATCAAGAAAGCATTGCAGACTCCATAGAACTAGAATTCAAGCTATCTTTTTTTTTTTTTTTTTTTTTTTTTTTTTTGTATTGCGGCGCGC
>VZTE01000778.1:545121-561159 GCA_013397775.1 Eulacestoma nigropectus | reverse complement strand
AAAAAAACGAACCGTTTATTAACAGAGAACAAAAACAGAGTAGAACAGAAAAACTCAAAATACAACAAATGCCCGGAGAAGGAAAAAAACACATGGGCTGGCAACTGGTCCCCCCAATCTCCGGGAAGAGGAAGGAGAAGTCCACGCAGCTGCCCGGAGCAGGGTAGATAGAATAAAACCTGCTGGTCCTCTGGAGCCGATCCTCCTCCTCCCAGCAGGCGAAACTGTTCGGCGTTCCTCGGGGTTCGGACCAGCCGGGGCCACCCCGCAGGCCCCCTCCCGGACCGGAGAGAACGGAAGGAGGGCAGGGAGAGCAGGGGGAGGGAAGGGAAAAAAGACCAAAACTTTTCTTCAGCTAGCAGGAACAAGAGGGGATAAAGAACCCCAAAGAGCAGCACAGCGCTCCGGGCGCGCTCCCTCCCGAGCACCGCCCCAGAGCCGCTGGAGCCCCATCCCTTGAACTGACCCGAACTCGGGTCCCGCGGCTCCGGCCCCGCCCCCCGGGTCCATCTCAAAGATAGAGCGTCTCTGGGCATTAAACAGATGCTTAAGGAGTAAAGCAGCCTTATAACATCACCCCAGGACATTAGGTCTGGGAATTGAAAGGAAGGTATGAAAGCAAACAATATGTGGACAAGACAGGATTGCTTAGAGAAGACTGACTTGGCTACTAACTCTCAGTTGGTCAAGATCCTTGATCTTCTCCCACAGTTGATGCGCAATTGACTGAAGTTTGATGAAATTTCAGTTAAAAAGGTACAGCCTAAGGTGACACAATCATTAGTAGAATATAAACTCATAAATGTTAGTCTAGTTTTCCAGGAGGGATGTATTTCTAGTCTTTAGCTTAGTTGAGTAGCCTCACATTATTGTCAGCCTTGTGCCCAAACTGCATGGCACTTTCTGGGAAAAACATATGTAGCTGGAAAAACACAGGGATTTCCTGAAGCAGCGCTGAGCTGCAGCAGCTCTTTGCCATCCATTTAAGTCTTTATCATTGCTTATACATTTAGAACCAATTTGAAAATTAGGCAAAGCAAGTTAATACTAATCAAAGGTCCAAGACCCCTTTTTCTTGAGAGGTATTTTTCAGATTCCTTTGGGAAAGGTTTTCTTTATAGTTAACAAAACCACTTAGCACATATTTATGTGTTTTTCTTCTGAGTGGTTTCTGGATTTCAAAGGGGTTTTTTAATAAGATCATACTATGTATTTTATGACCATTTTGAAAATAAGTGCAGTCATGTCTTTATTGTTTTTTAATTTGATCTAATTGGCTCCAGTCATCTTAATGACCTGCTGTATTCACCATGAACACTCACATACATTGCCTATGCTGTTAATATGTTGAAAGGGAAATATTAGTGATTACTTCTTTGGTCCTAAAACTTCCTTAGATTTTAGAGAGGGTTTTATTGTAAAGCTTTATTACTTGTCTCTTCCTTACGTACACCCCCACACCCCACATGCATAAGAAAAGGGAGAAGTTAGGACTCCTGGGGGTGATGGTGAATGCATTTATCAACTTCAGCTAAAAAAGTTCAAACATCTTCTCTTTCAAGCCTGTGCAGGGTCTGCCATCAGTTTGGGAAGAAAAGGGACCAGTGCTGTAGCTACCAGAGGTTATGAATCAGCAAGAATCTTCCATCACAAGAATATATGGTCTTTGTCCTTGGATTTGAGCCTAGCTCATAGACATTTTTTTAAGGGATAGATTCTTTAAAATTTAATTTGTGTATGGACTCAAGCGTGTGTTTGTCAGTGTTCTCTGCAATGTCGTGCTGTGGTTAACTCATGGCATGCTCTGCTGGAAGCTGTCGTTTTACATCTAATTGTTTGGTTACAAATGTATGTGTTGTGGCTAAAGGAAATGTTGTACTATCGATCCTCACTGCTAAATCTAAATCCTTCTCTTCTGAGCATCACTTTTTACAATCTGGTCACTGAATACTGAACTCCAGGACAGAAGTGGGCACTGAGAAATTTTAGAGGAGCCGTGAGCCATTTGCTCAGTAATTGGGTCTACCATTGGCATATAATGTGTGTGTTAATACGCTGTAATAGCAGGCAGTAGAAACCTGATGCCATGACTTTCCCTACCTGGCCTTATTTCTGTAATTCTGGACAGCTACATTTTCTGCAAAGGTCTAATTCTCAGTGTTACTGAAAGCAGTCACAGAACTGAGTTTGCAGGGTGGTGTGCTGGGGACAGCAGCCCGCGCTGTTTTTCACAGTTACTTGGCATCAGCATCCAGCATCGTCTGGAAATCCCCTCGATGGAACAGAGAGTGAGTTACAAGGTGTAAACACTTTCCTAATGCTTAATTCATGTGTAAGGTGCTATTTAAAATGTCTTCTAATTAGGTGCAAAATAATTTGTGCTGGAATATGCCTTTCCACACTGGTGGCGTAGAGTCATTCCTCAGGTATGTTGGCTCTGGAGCAGGGCGTTGTGCCCCTTAGGGCTAATATATTTAATTTCCTCCATACTTGGATATACTTGGTCCTTTTTATTCAAATAATAATAAAAATAAGAAAAAGTCTAATGCATGGCAGAAAAACAAAATTCTCATCACTACAGTGAGCTGACAAGGAGAAGGGGTTAGAATGAGTTAGAATGGAGGTATTTATACTCCTTTAAGTGCAGTGTTTGCTGCTCCCACTCTAATATGTTCCCTCAGTAACCAAAGCCAATGCTCAGTACTTGAAAATTAATCTTTGATGCATGAGATTTTGTCTGCCTGAATTTTGCTTGTCTCATTTTAAATGGTGATAGAAATTGCTTACTGTAGTAAAACACAACATTAACCTCATAGTGTGTTGGCACTTTGTGATTTATGCTGGTTAAGTCTCTGAAAAATATGCAGCCTGTCTCCCAAACCTGGATCTAGCTTATAAAGTGTGTTGGCACAGGCTTGGGGCTTGAATTAGAACACTAACTGCTGATCCTCCATCTCCCTAGGGTAGCAAAAAAGTTTAAAATTGGAGCCCCTCAGAGGTCATTACTTTCATATTGTTTCTTCAGATTAATAATAATTATATGATTGTAGCTCAAATGTTTTAAAAACAGTACAGCCTAATTTTCTTTCTTGAAAGCAAAGAATAGGATTCCTTTTTGTGCTGAATCTGCACATTATGCAGCCAAAAATATGAGGAATTATTTGCAAATGGAAGTAATCAGATCATAAGTAATAAATAAGGGTTTTCTTTATACTATTTTGAAATAAAGCAGAAAGAATAATATGAACCTGAAAGGTGGTGTGATTTTTTTGGAGTTCTCCTTCACTCACCCACAAACCTCGCTGTTGAGGTTTAAAGCTGCTAATTTGGTTTTGGGGTTTTTTTCTGATTATATTTTGAAGGAATAATACAGATGAAAAGCAGGACTCTTTTGTGAGGACTTCTTTATCTGTAATGTAATTGCTTTAGACCAGCATTAAGTAGAAAGGATGAGAAGGTTATGTAAAATGGTTTTAAAAAGATCTTTGTTTCACCCAGTAGAGGAATTTTGAGGCTGTTCCATGTAACAATGTTTTGATCTATGTACTTAGGGGTTTTTTTGGTGAAAACTAAGGTCAAACATTTGAAACATTTCTCTTTAGGAAGAAAACAGCAGAGACTATGGAGTGTAAATAATGTTTTAATTGCTGTAGGAATGAATCTAATTACTGATTAATCAGGTAGTAAAAAGAAATAAAATTGGTATTATTTTACATGTTGAAAATGCTGTTTTACCATTGGTGAAAAGAGAACATAATCCAGGATGTTTTGCCTTCCAGTACAGGGATGAAATTCACATGGATTTTTGTTGTTATTGCTGTTCAGCACTAGAAATTAGTTCCTCCTTTATTTTAGATTTCTGATAGCATCCCCCTTTTCTTAATACTGCCTTCACACAGATTTTTTTTTTTTATAAGTTTTGCTTGACTTGTCATGCGAGTTGAAGAACACACACTAGGGTTTGGGGTTTTTGTTTTCATTTCTTATAATTCTCAGATTAATTTCTTCCTTTTTTGGCATTTGTGAGTTTTCTATGATGTTTATGAAGATTCTTGAGTTGTTGTCAGTGATTTTGTACCTTTTTCAAACATAAAAAAAGGCAAAGCAAGTGATGAAGGGGACACATTTACGTTACTGTGTATCTGTAGCTTTGTGCAAGCTAGGCAGGGTTGCAGATTAGTTATACCATTGCATGGCTTGCAAATGTTGTAGCATTTATTCTTTTCTGAATAGATGGCAATATCTTTTAGGTTAATTAGCTGATAAGAAAAAATAAATTCTGGATGTCATTCATTTTTGGCCATTTACAGAATACTTTGAGAAGTTTTTAATGGTTGCAGCACAGGGTTCTCAGCTTTCTGGACTTGGACTGAAGTGTCACTGCTGGGAATACAGAGGAGCTTTGAAATCCATCATCTGCAGGGCACAGCAGTCACTCTGATCTGGGATTTAGACCTTTCTGGATGTCTTTAAATGTTAACAGAAAACCCAAACTGTGACTTAAAAGACTCAGCAGTACTCCAAGGGACTGATAATAGTTCTAGGACCAGGTTTAGGAGGAAACTGTATTCATGAAAGATCTAATATGCTCAACGTAAACTTTTAATGGCTGTTTCTGCCCGTGTGTTGGTTTGTAGGTGAGTATAATTTGTATAATATAATTTATGCAGTAAGAAGCTAGAAGAAATTATTAATTAAACAACTGTGATGAACTTTGAATTACATCTTCTTACATACTCTTGCTTAGCTATTTGTCATGATATAAATCTCTCTTCTGGCTCCTTGGGAAAGTCAGTTATACTGAATTCCCTTTAACACAGTGGTCTGAATTCTTGTATTTCCTAGTGATATGTCAGAGAGATGGACAGAGAAATGTCTGACCACCGTAATGTTTCAACATGACGATGTGTTTGAGCTTCACTGCACTCTTCTAAGTATGCTTCCTATTTAATTTTTCAATAAAAATAGCTGGTAGCTTTCCAAGGCTTATAAACAAGTTAATACATGAATACATAGATGTGAAATGCTTTGTAACACTAAAAATAACTCCTTTGATATCTGATTATATCTATGTCTGTCTGGGTCACTATTTTTTTTTTTTTTTTGCAACTTTCTCACTACATTTTCAGTATAATTTTATACTATATTTTCATTAGAAGTAAAACATGTGGGTTGGTTTTGAGAAAGTAAGAATACAATAAGAATATTGTTTAAATATCTAATAGTCTTCATGGGCTGTAAACAGCAGGTCATCAAGACAAGACTGTAAACTGTTTGAAGTACCCATGAACACAACAATTTCTGTTGAAGCGTTTTTGTTTTAACAGCTGCATTATTCAATTTTAATCCTCCAACAGAACTGGGGAAGCTCCACACGTGTTTATATGTGACATAGAGAGGAGGAAAAAACCCTTGAGACTTTGAGAGGTGTCATTCACACAAAATAATGTCATATAATACACTCTGAAAGCTAGCAGTTTTGAAAATCACAATTCACTCAAGTAAAAGATTGCATTTATGTTAGGTGTAATCCTGTCAGAGGTGTAATCTTGTTTAAAACAACTTCTTTTTTTTTTTCCCCCCCAAAAAATGAAGCAGAAATGGTCCCAGGGAAGACTGTTCATTTAAAAGTAATTTATTGCAATACAGCCCTATTCATGAGAAGCTGAAACTGAAGTTAATGCAAAATTGACTGGGAAGCCATGAATATTGTTGGATTTCTTTCACTTTAGAGAGTTGAATAAAACAAATATGGAAAACAAGTCACTGTAAATCACAATCTTAACACTTGCCAAAGAAAGACAATTTCTGAAAGTGAGTTTTGCCTTTGAACATTTGGCCCCAGCCAAAGGAAGGATAAAACTGCCTCCAGAACTGCCAGATCCCTGCTTTGTGCTTGTTTTTTACAGGACATAAAAACTCTCCTCTTGTTGTGATTTATAGCTAAAGAATATTTATTACCTGTCTTGCTTAGGGACTACCACTGTGTTAGCTTGGAAATAATTAGGGCAGAAGTAAAGAAAACTTATATTATACACGTTTCCCACCATGGGGAATTCAAAGGCATCAGAGAAGAGGCAGAAGATCCACGATGGAGGCCTCTGAGTCTTACAGATACATGGATGTCCTTTTGCACCTACACATCCATGACTCCTCTTTCTGTATGGAACTTTATTTTTTCAATTGGAGTATCTGGAATTCTCTCTACATTCCCCAGATACTTTTTGTCCAGTTAATATAACTTGTAACACTTTAAGATCCCTAAAACCACACTAAGATTTCCTTTCTTTTTTTTTCCCTGTCTTTTAGTTGTTGATTTTAGACAATGCTTTATTTAGCTTTCCTACCAGCTGGTTGTGTCAAAAAGAGCAGTTAGTTCATGGGTCAGAGAATCCCTTGTGATAATATACAGAGGGTGAGGCTGAAAATGAGAGAGGACTTCTTTGGTCTTTTTTTTAGTAACAATATTTTAGAGGCCCAATGACCATGAATCAGAAATCAGGGTAGCACGAATGAGTAAATCCCCTGTATGGCAGACACAGCATTCTGAAAGGAAATCCTCTAAGGTGGAACACGCCCTCACGTCGTATATGAAAGAGTTGGGGGCTCTGGCCTTTTTCACATGTTGTGATGCTGCTTGGTGTGTTGTGTTTGGCTGTGACCTATGAAGAAATTGTAGCTTCAGAGCTCGTTCCACTGCTCCTCCCAAACACCTCAGAGCCACTCTCATGCCTGCAGAGATGCGGAATTTAAGTGCTTGTTTAAAAATAAAAAATACCCCTCCGTGTGTGTAACCTACATTAGACATGTGGACTGGTGTGACGACAACAGGAAGGAGAAAGTTTCCAAATCTGACTTAGGCTGACTTTCTTTTAGTAGGAAAGGAACATAATTTTTTCAGTTTTTTGAATATTCTGTGCTTTAAAAGTATTCTTTGAATTAATTCCAACTGTGAAAGTGACATTTGTATCGAAGTGATACTCAGTGAGGACAAACTGAGGGTGTTAGAGCAGTTTGAGTAATCGAGCTGGCATAATTTGGTAATAATTTTCTGTCACTCCTATTCAATGATGGATTTGAATCAGAAGTGTATAAGGAATTGCTCCGTAACCCATTATCTAATCTGCTACCTTGTAGGAATCCTATTTTATTAAATAAAAGGGGATTCAGATTAGATGCAGGTGTGGTAAGTCCCTGTCTTGTGTTTTTTCAGCAGTCTGAGATTTTGATGTACCCCTGTAGGGTGAATGAATGGTTTCCTAATCTGCCTGGTTTTTTAGGGGGTGAATTCAGTGTTTTTAAACCTGGGAAAGCTTTAGGCAGGGCTGGTTGCACTGAGCTCTGCTCTGAAATAAATGCTTCCAAGATGGTCAGCTCTTGGTAGTGCCCCTTTTAGCCTCATGTGCAAAACACACGTTCGTTCCCCTCCCACACTTTCCTCACTTCTCCGTATTATCTAACCAGTCAAACAAATATCCCAGCCTATGGCAGAGGAATTCAATGTGTTTCTTTAAAAGAGGGCTTTGCACTTAACTATTCCTTCAGGCCCTCCTTAATACAAAATAGTAATAATGCTTATTTGAATTATTGTGTTTTATTGGAGAAATTGTAATGGGGATGTGCTGTTGATGTTTGGATAACAATGTATTTACCTGCCAGTGGTTTAAATCATAAAAGCACTTCTATTGGCTTACAGTATCTAGATGTTCAACATCAGGAGCTGTGATTTGGCTCCAAGCCCAGCATCCATTATATGTTGCACCTTTAGCCTCCAAATTGGTAAAATGGCAGGCATACAATTAACAGTGTACAATTAACTACAGTTTCTTCTTTAAATGCTGCTCCTGGCAAGTATGTAATTCTTCTCCTACCTCTGCATTTTTCTGCTTCTTCAAGCTTACCTTCCTCTTTCCAGCACTTCCTTGTGCAGTCGCTGCAAGTGGTGATCTCTCAGCGTTGTTATTATGTATTTTCATGGATATTTATTTTTCATCTGTTCTGCACCTTAATATATGCATTTAAAAGATAATAGAAATTTCTTTTTTCCTACATGAGATGTGCTATGTGCTATACTCTCTTCCATACATTCAGGGAATCCCCCTTCATTTTTACCAATCACAGGTCTTGAAACATGGCTTGTGTATCAATGATCAAACCATACCCACTTTAAAATGCATTTCTTCTTCTTCTTTCCTATCAGATATTGAGAAATGGTTGACTGCAATTTCTCAGAGTTGCAAGAACTAGTCTATGCTTGCCTTCTGATCGAATAAAGTCTTAAGACATAATGCTTTATAACAGGCCAGACTATGATTAAACACATGGAGTTTTAACTTGTGAATACTTGACCAAATAAATGCCATAATCAACTGGAAGAGATGGCATATGATGATTTGCTGGGTGTGAAAATCATTCTTTATTATTTACTTTCTTTCTTACCTTCTTCTTACTTTCATGACCCAAGTTTTCATTTGCAATCAGTCTCACAATATACACAGTATCTTTAAAATTACCAGTTGTTTGGCGTTTTTTAAAGACATTGTGGCTTTCTAGAGGGTTGTATTTTAGGTCTTCATGGGGAATTATGCGTTCCATTGGTGGGCTGAGCAAATTTTTTTTTATTTTGCATACTGTAACATCACTCATGACTAGTTCCTATTAAAAGTATCTTTAGTAAAAATCATGCTTTTCTCCCTTTTTAAAGGATCATTGTTTTTGAAAGCTAGAGAGACTTCTTTGTTTCTTAGCTTTTGGTCTCAAACAGAATGCATTTCTTTAGCTTTAAAATGAGAGGTTTCTGTTTAACCACGGATTGTGAGAGCCCTTCTTTTGTACATTTCTGTTTGAAGGTATTCATTTGAGGGTAATTCCAAGTAAAAAGAAAGTCTCTTGTGGCACACTGGATGTCTGCAGGTGTTCTAATCTCCTGCTATATCACTGTCTGGGAGATTTCACCTTCATGTTTAGGGAGTTCATTCGGGCTAATCAGGATTGGCAACTCTGTGCAAATGAGATTTTAAATGAAGCTTGAAAGTGGAATTTATTTTAAAGAAAATGTTTGGATTAAAGAGGCTGTGTTATATTTATCTTTCTAATTTCCTCTTCCAGCTGAACACCCGTAACATTGTCATATTTTCTTATATTAAAAATTTTGAAAATCAAAGAAATTAAGGTGGATCATTAATGTAAACTGCTATTTTTTTCTTGAGTATCTGTCATACTTAATGCATTCAGAATGTAATTGTAGTGTATGGAGAATTCAGTCCTAACAAACAAGCTGAGAGACAAGTAAATTGGTTTTCCTTCTTCATTTTGAAATGTTTTCTTGAGAACAATGTTCTGCAGCAAAGAAGGTTAAATTATGGCTCCCATTTAGGTAGCAGCTCTGTGTTTCAGGAGCAGCAAGAGATGTTATTAAATGCCATTTCTCTCTGAAGTCCTTCCTAAACTCAGTGGAGTTGGTTTGCAAACTGATAGCGCTTTGCCCTTCGTGAGCAGCTAGCTTATCTTTATGTTCCTGGAGACTTGTGGAATTTATTAAATCCTTTAAGGAATAAAAATGGCATATACTTTATACGCACAGATTTTTATCTATTTCCTTTTACTTTATTGACATTCCATGTGCATGCAAGGTCAGTGACGTCTCTGGTGCTGCCTGTGCTGGCAGAGCTGTGCTGTTCTCACAAGCACTCCCGGTTCTCTTCCTTCAAGTTCCTACTTGACTAACAAAACGTTTGCGTTGCTCTTTTGCCCAGTTCCTAACAATTCCCTGAGGAGCTGTTTTCACTTTCTGTAGAGCATTTACGTTTTATCTTTGTAAGAGAAGAGTTTTGGCATCAATCTTTTTTCTACCCTAATGGGATTGATTTTAGAGTTACCTACACAACCATTCCCATATTCCTGCTGAAGTATAAGCCTTCAAAATACATGGAACAATAACCATTACATATCAGAAGATTAACTAGACTGGAGAACAATAAAACTTAGTGAAGCAGGAATCTTCAATTGATATGGAATGATTTTTGAAGCTTATGTCAGTTTTGTGAGAGCTTTAATTTTACATCCCTATATGTTTCAGATTACTTGACAATAGCAAGCTAATAGTAGGGTGTACTTTTTCTACTTAGAGAAAGGAATGGAACAATTTAAAAAAAATAAAATAGTTTCTTGCTTGAGAGGAGGAACGGTGCTTGTTGTTTGAGAGTTTGCGCTCTGTTGAAGTTGTCATTTCAGCAAGCTGAACAAAGTGGTGGCAGAGAATTTTCACTTGTAAAGCCTTTGGGGACCTTAATGCAGTTTGCAAGTTTTCCTGTGACATTTAACAACAATTGGTTAGGTTGTGGCAGTGTCACAATCCATATTTATGCATCAGAGATTGGTTTTCTTACCTTGGCTTGTGCCCTCTCTGTTAAAATGGTTGCTGGAGAGTTAAATGTGCTGTCTGTATGAATCTGTTTCCATAGTGTGGATAGCACTGAGTGTGTATGTTCATATGTAGCATATGGTCGTGTTCTTCAAGCAAGGGAAATCTAAAAAGAAGGAATTTCTCAAATACATGAATGAGCACAGATCTTTCTGGAGGACAGCAATTTCTTGACAGTCAATTTTACAATTTTTTTTCTTCTCATTTTTTCTGGGCTTTCCCAGGCATGGTTAATGCATGTATGTAATTCCAAAACAATGGAAGGAATAACATTCTGGGATGTCCTTCTGAACAAAAGAAACGCAAAGCTGGAATGCTGAAATTAAGGCTGGAATAGCTGGGAAGAAAGGCAGTTTGTTAAGAGATGTATAATTTTGAAGGTATTAATTCTTTGCAGCCTGAGCTGTCATGTTTCAGACTGCTTCCTGCAGCAGAATATCAGAAGTTACCAATTCAGATTGTCAACACAGAGTAAATAGTCAAAATAAATTAAAATTGCCCTCTGTGATTTGTTGTCCCAAGGAATTTGAAAGGAAGTGGTGTTATTGAGGTATGTTATTTTCTCAGCAGGGAAAGCAAATGTGCCTTCCTAAGACTTATCTGTCACTTCCTAAATACCTTATTCAAAACCATGCATATATTTTCATTTGTTTGTGATAGGCATAGAAGTGGGAAGTCTCCATTCATCCCTACTGCTCTCAACGTATTATCTAACAAGGTTGACAGGTCTTGTAATTTGTTTGCTGCTTCTATTCTTTCATTTCTTTTTCTTCAGTTCACAAAAGAGCTGTATTCCAACTCCTGTCACTTTTTGTGTGCTAAACTCACTTCAAGTGAACCTACATTTAAATCTCAAATCTTCTGCTCTGAATTAAAAGGTGACTGCACTTACATGAATAGGTTTTGAGGATGAAAATAGTAAGCTTCAGTAGCTTAAAATTTCATTGCTAAATCTGTTAATACGTACTAATTCTAAGCACTCCAGTGCTGATTTAAGATCTTACTAGGAGCCTTTTCAGAGAGATTGCAGAATGAGTGCATGGGTACTAGGCACATGGGAAAGTCTGGCCATTAAATAATTCTTTAGATTAAAAAAAAGCAAAAAGGCACTGGGGAACCTGAAGACTTTTGCTTGAAATGTGCCTGGGGTTGAAAATTTGTTCTAGCAGTCTATGACTGCTGAAAGCATCCAAATGCCTTAAGAAAAGGTTGCAGCTACTTTATGGGGTGCATTGCTTGATGGAAGATGCTGCTGTCAAACCTCCAAGTATGCATTTGCATTGCCTGGGAGTGTCACCCTGGCTGTACAAACTTGAATTAAGGTCTTAAAATATTATCTTATGGGGAAGGGAGGGAACAGAGGAGAAGAGGAATTTAGAACTTTGACTAAATGTAGAATTTAGGCCAAAAAGTTGCCTCATAGCTCCCTGTCATATTCCTTGTTAAAATTCAGTGAGTTGTGAAAGGAAGAGGAATAATTGGGTGATGAGTTGCTGCATGAAAATTTCAAGGAGGAGTTTCTGTTTTGTGCCTCTGTGTCAAGAGCTTTCTTACTATGTGACTGTTTCATAAAATGAGTAGAGAAGTGGTTGACAGTGTGGGTATATTGAAGGTGACTACAGTAAACTGTCATTAAATGACCAAGATTGTATACCCCGTGTGACTGCTCTGCCCATGCTCTGAACACCAAATCCCATCCGGCTCTGGGCACCTCTAGAGCTACTGGTGGCGTAGCAGAGCCACTGCTAAAAATCCCAATTTGCTTTACAGGTTTCTTGGCACCTTTCAGCAGTAGATGGAGGAAGACTGTACCAGACTTGTTGGAACAAACTGGTCTATGAGTGCATGGAAGAAATTCTTCCAGCCATACCATGACTGGAGATAGGGTGTGTCCCGTGCAGCTTGGGATGGGAAAGATTGTTTCCTGGAGGCAATCATTGTCCTCTGGCGGCTGCCTCTCCCCAGAGTGAGCTCAGAGGCGTGTGTAGGAGGAGACCCATTCATCATGGCTCAGGTCTGCTGTCAGAGCCTGCTCCTGTGTGTAGCTGTAAGGATCTGCCTTGGAGTTGTGCTCCTTTAATCCGTTCATGCTCTGCCTGCAGAACGCAGCCTTTGTGCTTGACATCATGGTGCCCTGCTTGGTCTTGCAAGCAGAGGAGCAAGGCAATCTTCTGTCTTCCTTGTGCCCCATTTCCATGGCAATAATGAGTGAATCCAGCATTTTAAAGTTTGGAAAGGATTTAGACCTAGCTGTGCATTCATTTTGGATGTTCTGATCACTAGTAATAAAATATCAAACTTAATCTTTTAATTGTTAGTAGATCAGACTTCCAGATATTTGTCTTAATGCTTGGTTCCATGTTTAGTAGATGGTGGGAAAAAGAAAAAAAGGGCTGTTTCATGGTCCTGCGCAGGGCCAGGAGTTGGACTCCATGATCCTTCTGGGTGCCTTCTTCCAATTCAGCATATCTGTCATTCTGTGATCATTTATCCAGTGTTCGGGGAAAGTTAGTCCAAATTTAAGGTATCTGTTCCAGTGTGCTTCACCTCTGAGCTGCATGGTTTGCGTCTAACCAAGGGCTTTGTGCAGCATGGAGGATCGTGGTATCAGAGATAACAAGGCAGACTGCATTACAGTATTTCCCTCCCTTTTCCCTTTATGCTTTCACAAAGCAGAGGAATGTTTTCCCTTGTGTTTCTTGAAGGAATCAGTGAGTAACTTTAGGAAAATAAAATTATTTTCTTGGAAGACATGGAGCTTAAACCTAATACTGAAGCAGTAGGTGAAAAATCATAGTGAAGCTGGTTTTAATGTGGGAAGTGGAGAATGTGTAATTGAAACAGTATGCTGTTGAAAAGGCATTATGTGAAACTGTCAGAAGTCATTATAATACACTAATTAACACTCTTTGCACCTTAGCTTATGCTGTTGTGTGCTAGTATTTCTTCCTCTTTTGCCTATTATATTCCTTAACATTTTTTGCAAGTATTTGGAGGCAGGCAGTGGCATTTCCCGTATTTTGCTCTTTTAAATGCTTTGTTAGAAAAACCTGTCACCTGTATAATATGGATCTTCCTCTTGATAGCAATTTAATATGTGTTCTTGGGCTTTTGTTTTCCTAATGCTTAAAAGAGATTATAGCATAGATTGTATTTTATCCTAAGCAGATAATGTCAGACTGTAAAGGGAAAACTTTATTTTGTGCATGCGACTGATACTTTCCCGTGCTTGGAGCTTATCTCCCGTATGTCGTGAGTCTTTTGTGGAGAAAGTCTCCTGAACATAACAAATTGAAACAGCCCAATAGATCTTCATACCTCACAGGACTTCTGGAAATGCTTCAGTGTGAAATCACACTGCTTAAACTGCCATCATAGGGTTTATGCACTACCTGAGGAAATAATAGCTTAGGCAATAGGTAGGGCAGGAATTGGTTCCATGAATGAATTTCATCCAGTGCACTGAATTTAGCTAATAATGCTTTAGACTGATTCCCATGATCTTTACATACTTACGAATTTTGCCGCTGCTGCTCTTCTATTTTCCCTAGCACATCTACATAACGTGAAGTTTAATGTCTACTACAGACTTTCAGTGCCTTTCCAGGCTCCAAAATACAAAAGGCAGGGCATAAGCTGATGCCCAGCCTTTCCTAACATGCCCACACTTTGCGAGGTACTGTTGATGAGCCCTCCATCCCCAGATGTGCCAGCTGATTCCAAGCACTGACAGGGCTTCCTGCTGCTCAGATATGTTTATCCATCTGCGTAAACCTTACTTCAGTTAATATTTTCAGAATGGAAGAATCAAAAATTAAAGATCAAAATGGGGAAAGTACCATGTGTTGAAGTAAATCTGGGATGAGAACAAATGCAGTGAAATCAGACTCCTGTTTCTCTCCCTGGTGATGGATTTGAGATGGGAGCAGTTCTTTCAGTCCTGAAGTATTTGGAGCAATTCTGCTTTTTTCCAAGGCCAAACATGGAAAACTTTAGTACAGCAGGGGGAAAAGCTCTCGACAGAAAATTCTGTTTATGGAAACCGTTGTGCAATCCATGACTGTCAGGACTTTTCTTGCTCCAGTGTGCATGCCCACATACACATCCCTGCTGAAAAATACCATTTACAGTTAATGCCTTAGGCACATCTCCAGTGTAGTGAACATGTATAATTTCTAACATAATATTATGTGGTAACTGTTGGCAAACTGTTCACTTCATGATGGAAGTCAGCTTAGATTAATTACTTCTTGATGTTAGGAAATGGCAGCTCTGAGAGGTACAAGCTGTCCCTTGTGCTTCAAAGGCAAGTTACTGTCACGTCTGGGCTAGTTCCTCCTGTAAGTCACTGTGTTGGATGATCTGAGAACATATGAGTCTATCAGAGGATGCTGCTGGGGAAGGGTGTGGATACCAGGCAGGGAACAAGGTCTGGGCTGTGAAGGGGTAGCCTGGGGGAAGGGGGTCACTTCCACTTAGGGGTACTGCTGGAAGGGTGGTGTTTCCTCGGGCTGTGGTTGCTATGATCTGTTCCTGAACTTTGACACTGATTGTGAAATTGTGCTTCCTCCTCTTTACACTCTTTGCATAATCATGTGAGAAATCGCTAGATATACATCAGTCCCAGTGCTGCTTCAGGACTTCATGATTTCCCAGGATCCTGGGGATAAGGTGGGACCTTCTGGCTGGGATCCTTTCTTCACTGAGTTTAGCAAAATATGTTTTACATAGGTGAAGGGGCAAGTTTGGCTGTTTGTGAACAGCCACCCTGAAACCCAGGCCTTTTGCTCCATGCAGAAATACATAAATAACACTTTTGGAAAAGCCTTTTGGTTTGCTCTCTAAGATTGTGTCTTCATAATAGCTCTTCCCTAGATTTGTTCTCAGTTTACAGATCCACTTGAGTGGTAAGAGTAGCGCAAAAAATTACTTAGATCCTCATCTTTGCTTTTAATTTGACCAGAATGATTTCTGTAGTGAGGCAGTCCTACAATTTTAATTTGGAAGGTCTTTGGTGCCTTGAATAACACATGTAATCTGAATTATACCTGTAAATTATAGCTGTGTTGGAATCATCTTTATCTTTTAAATAAAATCTGTTTGATTTGCTCAAGTTCCTTTTTAATACTAGATTGCTTTCCGTGTCTGCCATTTTAGATCGATTGGTTTGCTTGTCTGCTGTCAAGGCTTGCCACTCCATTGTTATTATTGGCAGTTCTGGAACACTTTCAATGTCCACTCAGTAAACTGAGCATTTGTCAATGGTTGTTTTCCCCAGAAGCTAATACAGTGCATCATCTCAGTTATTTCCTACTTTAGTGTGTATTTGAGCCAGAAAATAATGGGATTTACCTGGACAAACCTGATTCTTTTTCCTTTGCTTAGTAAATGTACTGTACCTACATTTTAGGATATGTTCAAGTAAGGAACAAAGAAAAAAGGACATTAATACTGAATTTCTGAGATGAAACTTGCAGGTATGTAGCGTGCTGCCTGATGTAATAAGCTAACTTTTCATATGTGCTGTAAGTACAAGAATTGGTTTTTTTCCTGGCCAGACTGTGCTCTCCACTTGTAAAAAAATTATTTATTCCTTCCTTTTTTTTTTTTTTTTT